>JANVCC010000130.1:5658516-5733328 GCA_025345505.1 Todiramphus chloris collaris | reverse complement strand
AAGGAAAAAAAAAAAAGTATGTTTACCCCCTATGAATCTGTATAAAGATAAGCAAAAATGCATCTCTCTGCCGCTCACACTGAAATGAAGTATGTGCTCCCAAGGCTGAGTTTCTAGATAGATGGTTACCTGTCCGATTTCCCTAAGACACAAGTCTGGAAGGCAGGAATACTTCCAGCTACTGAATTACTTTTTCCAGTGCATTGTTCCATGGGAGCAGAAGCCTCTTCCCTCACCATGTGTTTGCCTTTCTGTAGCTCACTCTAAATGATGTAGCATCAAGCTTGTACAGCTGAAATGCTAGAGGGACTCACTGACAATTCTGGGGAACTCAGCTCAGGAATTAGCCTTTAAACTTGCCTTTCCTAAGTTTTATTCCCAATTTGATGAATACAAAGATCATCTATTCTGTCTTCATTAGATGTTCCATAAGTGCTCATGATCTACCCACAGCAAAACACCAAGCATAATTCAGTAGAATGCAAAGAACAATAGAGATTTTGATTATTATAGGAAACTACTTTACATAGCATTGCAGAGTTAATTACAAAAGTAGTTCTTAATTACCTGTCAAACTATTATAAACTTTCACTTTGGGAAAAATGTGTAGTATCACCTTACATCTGTGGGTAAACACATTCAATATTAGAATTCCAAAATGGCACCTTACCTGCATCCCTACACTTCTAACAATTTCATGTGTAGAAGGCAAATCACAATCATCTGAAAAAGCTGCAGCATGTCCAGGAGCCAACTTAGTATCATAGAGTTCCTGGATGTCACCTGATTACAGAAAGGTCAAAGGCGTAAGAAGAAACCTCCATCAATGCTAGAAAGCTGACAGGGTAACTTCAGTTCTCATACACGTTACTTAGGAACATACCAAGTTTAGGGGCTTAGCCCAGACAGTCATGAAGGCTGAATTCTGTAACATGGGGCAACTTTCACATCTGAGGCTTGTACCTGGATGTCTAAGGTCTAGCTTTAAATATTAACATCAGTATTCAATACATCCATATTCTGGTCTGAATGTCCAAAATCAGCTACAGAAGAAGCAAATTACACTGTTAAGAAGTGTGGCTACACAGTTCTGCACACAAAGCGCTCTGCTCATCTTTGAAGAGGGAGGACACAGGCAATTTTATTCTCAGCCTCTTCAAATCCCACAAAAATTCCACTTCCATCTCTTGCACAGATCAAGCTTTTTCCCGGTGTTACTGTGTTTATACATCTTAATAAGATACCTGGATTCCCAACACTGGCCAGTTGAACTGGTCCTGTCACATCTGACCATCCCTGCTGGCTTTACAGAACACCCAACACCTTCCTGACAGAAGGAAATAATGAAATAATGTGACCCATGGCATCTCACTCATCACCTGACCAGCAGGTAACAATGTGACAAAACAGTCTCAGGGCAGATGGGAAGCCACAGCAACTGAGTTGAGCCTGCATCCAAACCCCCTACAGCTACTAGCTTTGCTGCTGGGCACAGGTAAGATGAATTATCTTGGAAAACCACATATGGCCCAGTAGCCTGAGGTAAGATCATTAAAAGATTAGTAACTGAAAACATTCCCCGTACTGCAAATACCCGCTGGAAAGCAGCTCCAGAAAGGAGAGGGGCCTTGGCATCCTGGTGGACAATAAGTTATCCATGGAACAGCAATGTGCCCTTGTGGCCAGGAAGGCCAGTGGTATCCTGGGGTGTATAAAGAAGAGTGTGGCCAGCAGGTCGAGGGAGGTTCTCCTCCCCCTCTACTCTGCACTGGTGAGACCACATCTGGAGTACTGTGTTCAGTTCTGGTCTCCCCAGTTCAAGAGGGACAGGGAAATACTAGAGGGAGTCCAACAGAGAGCTACAAAGATGATGACAGGACTGGAACATCTCTCTAATGAGGAAGGGCTTGAGAGCCCTGGGGCTGTTTAGCCTGGAAAAGAGAAAACTGAGAAGGCATCTTGTTAATGTTTACAAATATCTGAAGGGTGGTTGTCAAGTAGAAGGGGCCAGTCTCTCTTCAGTGGTGCCCTGTGGACAGCTGTGATAGGACAAGAGGTAATGGTAGAAAGGTGAAACACAAGAGGTTTCACCTCAACATGATGAAAAATTTCTTCACTGTGAGAGTGACAGAGCCCTGGAACAGGCTGCCCAGAGAGGTTGTGCAGTCTCCTCTAGAGACTTTCAAGACCCACCTGGATCTATTCCTGTGTGGCCTGCCCTGGGTGTTCCTGCATTGTCAGGGGGGTTGGACTTGATGATGTCCAGAGGTTCCTTCCAACCCCTACCATTCTATGATTCTATGAAACACTGGAACTTCCATTGCTGAAATAAGCTGAGATTATTTGTCTGAACTTATCAGTTGGTTGGAAAACTTGGTTTAGGATTCATGTCCCACCAAGAAATAGAATTTGAAGTAATGGGACACTTAATTGCTAAAGATCAACATTCATTGCTTTCTTCTGATTCTAAATAGCTTCTGCTTTTCAAGAGAAAAGCAGAAAAAGAAAAAAAAAGTCAAACCAAACAGTTCTGGGCTGACACCCCAAGTAGTTCAGTATGTTTTATTCTTACTGCTTTGCAGGAAGCGATGACCAACAATAAACAATCCAAAAGTTCAACACTGAAAACTCCATTCACTTCTTACCCTGTCAAAAATCTCACTCGCTCGCATGCCGGGGACATCGGCCAGAGAGCACGGTCTCGCATTACAGCTAAAACCCAGGGAGCAGCTGCCAGTACAGCCTGACTGCCTCCCTTCCACATGTCCGTATTATCCCCCTTTCTGGGCCCTAGGATTGCGTGGCTCAAGGGTGAGCAAGATAGGCTGGCTAAAGAAAAAAAGGGAAAAAAATGTTGGTTGGTTTGTTTTTGTACGACTAGTCTTCTGCCAAGTCAGCCAGCTGAATCAGCTTATTCTGCAGTTGCACAATTGTAGATACGACACAAGTAACAGGAGCTGCTGGGGGGCAGGAGAGGCCACTTCCAGCAGCTGTAATGTGAAACTGCGCCTTTATCCTGCAGCTCCAGATACATTATCAGCTGACATAAGCTGACACCCCTAATGAAAGAGAAAGTCCTACCTCCCTCCTAGTCACGCTGCCTTGACTGCTGCCAGGGAACTAATTCAGGATGAACGTAACCACATTTTTGGAGAATGCCTGTGGAGGTGCAAGGAGGGATGCAGGAGAAGTGATGAACTCAGCTTGAAGTGCTTATGAAACTGAAGTGTAAATGAAGAGTTTAAAAACGTTTCAAAGAGTTAAATATTGCTGTTGCCCATCGATGGCAGACAGAACAACACAACTCAAAAGCAGAGATAACCACTGGAAATACCCTTGTAGAAGAACTGTGATATGTGGTCTATTGCAAATTAAAATGAGACAGGCAGAGCAGGTTAATCATATTTTCAACAGCAGCTAATAGTGGCCCCTTTAAGTGCAGATGTTTTGAAATCTGCCACTAGAGACAAAACTGTAAAACATGTGCAGAGAAGCAGTGGAGAATAAAATGATACTTTTGTCACGTGTAAATTCACTGATCTTAGTGTTCTTAGGGCACGACTGATTTAGGCCAAAGAGGTTATTATAGTTATACTCGGTCCTTTCCAAATGAAATTTTCATGAGAACATTCCTTTGGTGTTTAAGAAGGACTGGTTAAATAGGTTTTGTTATCCCTCTGTACCGGGCCGAACTGGATTGAGTTAATTTTCTTCATAGTAGCTGATATGGTGCTGAGGTTTCAATTTTTGAGTGAAACAGTACAGATGGCACACTAACGGTCTAGCTTCTTCTGAACAGTGGTTACACTGCATCAAGACCACCTCTGTTTCTCATTCTGCCCCACCGGTGAATAGATCAGAGGGTGTGCAGTAAGCTGGGACAGGACACAATTGGGCAGATGACCCCAACTGACCAAAGGGATATTCCATACCATGTAACATCATGGTCAGCAGTAAAAGAGGAAAGAGGGTCTGGGGGGGTAGCCAGCTCCTGCTCAGAAACTGTCTGGGCATCAGTCTACCCACCCAAGGTGATCAGTGATCACTTTTACATCATTTGTTTTGTTTCGGGTTCTTCTCTCTTCTACCACCTATCATTCACTTATGAAACAATTAATATGTTTTATTCTGACCCTTGAGTTTTTTTCTTCCTTTTCTCCTCCCCTATCCCACTAGGTGTGGGAAGGGGGGAAAGTGCGTGAGCTGCCAAGAGGAGCTTAGCTGCCCATCAGGATTAAACCACAGCACTCTGATTTAAAAGTGTTACAAAATAACAAGAAATCAGTATCATAAACCAAGGGAGGACAACAACTCTACAGAAAAAAAAAAAAAATATATATATATATATACACACTGTGAAAGAGAAGATGAAAAAAACCCTAAATTGATCTTTAAAAAAATAACTGTTCCTCCAATTAGATTTAATTGTACAAAAAAAAAGATTTTTCAAGATTTGAATGTCTTTAACTGCTCCCATTTATCTAGGAACTCTGAAATCTTTGATCACAATTCTGCAAATTGCTGTGGATTTTGAGCTGAAGATGCTCAAAATCATCTTTTGAGTGTTTGGAATTTTAACTCTCTTATCTGAGTAAATTCTTTTTGCTTTCAAGAACAGCAATTCCAGATAAGGAACTAGTAGCATTTGTGGGAATTCAAATACTAGCAGGAAATGCACATCCCATACTTAGCAATAAATAAGTGAAATCTTATCTTTCAGCAATTAACCAGACTCAATGAAAATTAAACCCACACGTACAATTTTGATCAAAAATCGACTTTTCGAAAGATATATGGAAAGAAGTTCTTCAGACCTTCTTTTAAATAAAGAAAGGGATTATTTGTAGTTTTCCTGAGTGCAACACTCCTAGCAGCTGCCTCAGATTTCATGATATCTCATATTTCCAAATGACTGCAAAAGCTGGAATAGGTTTAATACTGCTAGAAACTGCTTTAGGGATGACAGCTTACCTTGAACAATGATATCATCATCCAAATATATTACTTTCTCATGTTTCTGGATAAGCAAAGGAAGATAAAATCGAACGAAGTTCAGCTGTTAAACAGGAAAAATAAGGTAAAAGCTAGATGGTAAAGCCATTTAATGTAGTAGTCTCATGAATTTGTCTCTAACAGTTATAATTTCTGTCTTCATTGAGCACTAACCAGCAACCATTTGCTTCCTCCCTCCCAGCTTTACTAGCATCTTTACTACTATCTTGGATCCATTATTATTATTGTTATTATTTATCCCTATTTTATTTACTATGGCCCTAACCAAGCAGCCCAAAACAGCTTCTCCTTCACAGAATCACTGAATCATCTAGGTTGGAAGGGCCCTTTTGAGAGCACCTTGTTCAAGCCCTCTTCTCAAGAAGGGTCCACACAAGCAGGTTGCCTGGGACCGTGCCCAGTTGATGGAGAGTCAATAGTGTCTCTGGGCAACTTGCCCCAGTGTTTGACCACTCTCAACACAAAACAAAACAAACAAACAAACCACAAAAAACAAAAACAATCAAACAAACAAACTCCAAACATTTACATTAAAATAAAATAGAACTATTTTCTTGTGCCCAGAGAAAACGTATTTTAATTTGTGCCCCTTGCCTCTTGTCCCTCCCCTTGGGTATTTATACACATTGACAAGATCCTTATGAGCCTTCTCCAGGCTGAAGAGCCTCAGCTCTCTCAGTCTCTCCTCTTACAAAAGAATATCCTGTCCCTTAACCACCTCTTCAGCCCTGTGCTGGGCTCACCCCAGTAACTCCCTATCTTTCTTGCACTGGGGAGCTCAAAACTAGACACAGTACTCCAGATGCAGTGTCACCAGTAAAGAGGAAGGAAAAACCTTTCTGGACCTGCTGGCAATGCTCTTCCTAATGCATTTTTACAGCTTAAATCATACAAAACATTTCAAATAGTTTCATTGTTCCACTCTACAGGAATGATTTGACTGGTGGCACAGACGTGGGATAACAACTTCTACAATAGCAACAAAGAGCACAGCAGAGGCAAAGGAGACTGAGAACATAACTATACTGATTCAAACAATTTTAGCCAGAAGCTGCCTTTGGAAGCAGATGCTCAGTGAAAAATAAGAGTAGAGCAAGCATACAGAAAAGTTGCTCCAAGCATTCTCCTACCTTTCAGATATTTTCAGCTCAAAAGATTTCCTGAACCAGATGTGATCTGTCCAAATATAAACTTCAGTCCTCACTGAAGGCCTGCACATTTTTACATTCACAAGCCCTTTCAGCAAGGAATTCTAGGGGTTTAGTACTCACTGCATGAAAAACATGCAACATTTCTTGTTTATTCCTATTGTGATTCCTATTAATTTAATCTAATGGCCATTAGTTCTTGCATTGGAAGAGACAGTGAGCAACCATCTCTCCTCCCCCCACAATCCTCCATGCCACTCAGTTCTGTAGACCTTTACTATTTTCACACTGGAAGTCACATTTCCAGGCTAAACAGTTTTAACATGCTGATTCCTTGCATGAAATCTTTTCCATATATTAGAGATGTCAAAGACTCAGAGAGGGGCAGCAAAACCAGACCAAAACCTTTTCAAGTAGTGCTACATCTTTTTCAGTCAGACAAGGGGATGAAGATTCCACATAGTACTTAGGATGAGGAAAAGCCATGGATTTGTACTGTGGTGTAATGAGGTTCTCTAGTTTGATCATTACACCTTTGCTAATCATTTCTAACATCTGATTTGCCTTTTCTGACAGACAGTAATATTTAGATTAGTCATTAGCCTCTGAATTAAACCTGGACATGAGCAGAATGTAGCAAACTCAGCATCACAGAATCACAGAATCATAGAACTGTCAGGGTTGGAAGGGACTTTAAAGATCATCTAGGTCCAACCCCCCTGCCATGGGCAGGGACACCTCCCACTACAGCAGGTTAGATCTTCCCTCTAATAAACTGTGAATGTATTCTTAAAGATACAAGACATTCAAATGACCAAGTTTATGCCACCAAATAAGGAGGGTCCAGACGGACAGAAAAACTGCAAGGAGCTCGTTAGAGTGCACTTTTCCTTCTTGAGTAAGAGTGTAGCATTTGGACCTTATGTGGCTTCTCTGGCTTACACAACCACCCCTGTGTAGTGGAACAGAGATCTAGAACATTTTTAAACCTGTAATAGGTGTGAGAAACCCTGACAATTTGTTATGAGATGTTTATTAACTCACAGGCTGCAGTAGCTCAGGACGTGCTGCATCTTGTCTGATTTTTCCTTTTAGTACCATAGGGTTGAATTCCACAACCCTAAATTTTATTTCTTTTAGTTTAGAATTCTCAATCCATTTTCTGTGATAAAAAAAAAAAGTGATAAAAGAAATATTGAGTGTGCAGCACATATTTCCAGTATTAAATTCACAGACTCATAGGAGAATAAGAGACCTTGAAAGCTCACTCGATTTATTGCATCCCAAGACAGAATCACTTATGTCTACAGCTACTGCACACAGACATTGGTTTAACTTGTTCTTAAAACAAACAAACAAACCAAAAAACAACGCCCCAAAAAAACCCAACAAAGCAAATGCACCACTGCTAAAAACAGACTCCACATGTTGCCCAATCAACTCATCTTTCACCACTGCAAGCATCAAATGCTATTTTTCTAGGCTTTCTTACTATAAAGACCATTTTTTTCTTATCCTATCTACTGTGCTTTTAAAGCAAAGGTAGCGCTTTCCCCTGTTACAATTTTACGTCCTTCAAGATGACTGCCACATCACCCTCCAACTACATTTCCTTTAGACTAATTTTTTTTCTTTTTTTTTTGTTAGATCTCTTGACACCATTGCTTATTTTCTCCTCTGACCTCTCTTATAAATCCTTCCCGAAAGCAGTACAACTAAACACCACACTTTTGCTGACGCATTAATAATGTGAGGAAGATCAGAAAAAGCTTCCTCATCACCTGTGGCCATGTGCATCAACACGTATATATGCTATGATGCATGTCTTGGGTTCTTTGGGGTTTTTTTAATCAGTGTGGTCAGTTAGCAGTCGTAACACTGTAGTGTTCCAAGTGAGTACTATCAAACCTGTGCTGCACTCTGAGCCAGTGCAGTTATTCCCACCTATATTACCTTGTCACTACTTCTGCTGAATTTCATCACATTCCACAGTTCATTTTTCCAGTTCATCGTGATTAGTTTGTTTTCAGCTCCTGTCCTCAATGGAGCTGCTGTCTTCTTTCCAGTTTCATGCCAACTGCAGATTCATCAAGAACCGTTTCCACACTATTATCTAGGTAACTGATGAACTGGATGGGGAAAACTCCCTGTGGAACCCCACTCATTACATGTTTTCACTTTGACACAAAGTGTGGGTACATGGGCGGCAGAAGTGCAGTAACAAGAGGTGAAAGCTGCTAAGAAATCGGCTTTAAGTTTGATTCACCTCCTCTTCCTTTTAGACAATGTTTGCAAATTTTAAAACCTAAGCATGCTTCCATTAGCAGTTTTTTTTGGACCTCTATTTAAAACCTTTAGTACAGCCTCTTAGCTGAAATTAGCTTGAAAGAGCAAGTTTTTCTACTCTGAAGCTTAAGACACTGCACCACTGCTTACATTACTACAGAATCTTCTGAAGCCAGTCTGCAAAAGGGAGAAAGGCAGAGGTATGGGCATGGTCTGACTATTTCACACCCCTTTACACCAGTCAGTGCCTTGTGTAGGGAAAAATGGTCTTTTTTCCTATACGTAGAAAACCCCAGGGATTGCTACCAATGGCCCTATTTAAATAAAAGGGAGAAACATTTCTCTGGAAAGTCCTCCAAAGTCTATGCCCATGCTAAGGAGAGTAACAACCTCATCCTGATTACAGTATGAAACAAGCTAAGGCTGGTACATACCGAATATGTGGGATGGTAGTCTTCAGCCCAACTATGTAGAACAAAACATTAGCCTCTGTGTTGCTGTAGATGCTACTGATCGCTGCTATAGCTGCACCCATTCTGCCCGCAGCAGCACAGATTACAACTGGGATTTCTTCTTCCATTTCCTCATTACTCTCCAAATCAACTACAAGGAACAAAACCATGCATTATAATAGAAAATCAAGAATCTTTTTTATATCAGATCTGGAATGAGTACATAGCTCCAAAAGCAGTGGAATTACATCACAATCACCCCATTTTCTTACCACATCCTATACACATCCACCTCTGGCAATGCACACAGCATGAGCTGTCACTAATCCAGAACTACATGCAGGCTGACTGGACTGTTGGATGCCTCCAAAGGGAACATATAACAGAGTTCTCAGCATCTTCTACTCAGCAGGACACTATTCAGCCTGTCCTCCATGTAGCTGCTTATTCACATGAAACCTGAAGAAGTTTGAATACCTTTGAGACTTCTACTTCTCAGTTATATTTAGTACAAATTGAACAGCAGATTTCCAAAATTATCTAGCCTGCTTCTCTGGGAAGAAAGGCTAGAAAGGCAGAGTGCAAAATTTTGTACTAGCAGAAAGCTGCTAATGTTAAAAGAAAAAAAAAAAAAAAAATTCTAAACAACACTGAATCAGCTCACACTACTGCTAAGGAAGATTTTTACCCCTAGCACTGACTAACTTATATGGACATATTTGTACTGGTTAAAACATAACCATTAAACTCATAACAGACTCAACAAAAATATACCAGGGAAAAAAGGTTCATACCAAGACAGAGCTTGTTTATCTTGGGAGTAGTGAATGAGCTATTAGTATAAACATTTAATAGCAGTCCAAAATCCTAGTGGGTTTCTGCCATTACAAAAATTCCAGCAAAAGGTTCTGCTGTAAATTATGTCAAGATTTGATGATCTGAAATTAATAGGTAGGCCAAGAACATTCCCAAAGGAGCAAGTTGTGATCGAAGTTTACTGTCACTTGACAACTCCAACATCATTCAGCACAAAAAAGAACATACCCCAGCTTCCATCTACAGCAGTGACATCTGGATAAAAATTTGCAACAGAATGACAATTCTCAGTCATTACTATCGATCTACTATGTTATTCAAGTAATTTAGAAGCAAAAAATGCTGCATCCCAGACCACCTGCAAAAGCACGAATAGCTCATCTACTGCAGGGCAAGCAGGACTCAGTAAAACAAAAAGCACCATTCAAATGAAAGTAAGGAATATAAAACAAGAATGTAAATGAAACAGACATACAAGTCATTTACCTGTTTCATTCTTTAATGCTGATGGCACTTGGTGAACTTTGTTATACAGAATGGCACACACAGTTAAGACAAGAAGTACCAGTAAGATCTGGTTAACTGAAACAAGAGGGAGAATTTGTTAATAAATACTGAAGTAACTATTGCTAATTCCCAAGTACCTTAAAAAACAAACAAACGAAAAATCAATTTTGCAACCAGTGTATGTATAATAACCTGTATTTGCTGTGTTTATCAATTTCTCCTTGCTCTTATTTGATCAAGATAAAAAAAATTATGTTGAAAACATAACAGCATCTCTCCCCCATTATCATGATTTCCAACTACCTGTTTTTCATGGATAATTTGCTTACTAAATCATTAAACTCACAAGATATATGGGTTTCCCATACAAGGAAATTCACAGGTTTCTGAATTTTATCAGGAGCCTGGAACTTCCTTTGCTTGTCTAGTTTGTTGTCTGTTTACCACTACAGGACTTCAGTATTGATTCTTTTTACCTATCCCTTTCCTCCTCTCAGGCTTCTCTGATAAAACTTCAAACACATGAGAATTTTTTTTTTCTATTTCTTTGTTCAGATCTTTGAGGTGTATTTGAGCAAAACTCTAAAACTACTAGAAAAACAAACCCAGCAAGCTACTGAAACCATAGATCTTCCAAAATATTTGAAAATACACACACATTTTGATATGGCTACATGAATAAGTAAAATGAAAACAAAGCATGCAACAGCAAAGACCTTACTGTATATCCTGATTTGCAGTTCCTACCAGACAGTCTTGCACAAGTTTGTCAACGTAAAGCACCCACAAGCAGGTACTGGGACAGTTCACCAAACAGAAGAGGGAAGGAATACAGTGCCATCATCAACAGTGACTTTGATGATGGGAGTTCTTCATATCAAACTACTCTGTTACTTTTGCACCACCATAAAAGTTATTTAAGGCATACAAAAGAGCAAAGGGAACAAAGTTCAGAAGTATTTCAATCAAAAGGGCCAATTGGCCACAACTGGGCATGAGAATAAATTGTAATTGGTAAACATACATCACCCATCCTGTATTAATTTAAACCATCTGAGGAAACAGCCCATTGACTTCAGAGAAATTGTGGGGATATAAAAGGAAGGCACACAACTGTCCATTTTCAGTCACTGACCCTGATAGATGATGGGAACCCCAAATTTCTTGGGGACACACCTCAATTGTGAGTATAAACAGCATTAACGGGCAGAGTTCTGAAAAAAGCTGCATTCGGTGCTCTAGGCACAAGCCACATGAAACCAGCAGCTATCTGTACTTTTAGTGGGAAATTCCAGACACCCCAGTCTCATGCAATAAAACAGTGAGTAATTTTAAATTATTGGGATTTATGTCTGTACTTACCTAACTCAGTTAGCAGGGAAAGGCTTATTTATTTACTGAAAGTTAAGCATAATTTAGCAAAACTAGAACTATAAATTTCCATGCAACTGTGACAACAGTTGCATGAGAGATTGCATTTAACATTTCTGTCTGCTTTTTAAAATACATATTTCAAATGTTTGTAATCTTTCTTACTTTTCTTTAAAAGAGCCATGTGTCCTGTTGGATGAGAACTGTGATCTGTTGTAAAAGAAAAAAAGATACAGAAAAGTCATTAATACCAGCAGTGAATTAGTTATTTCAGGGACAAGGTTTTGCATCATCAAATTTTATTGTTGACCTAGTAAAACTCAACTCTGTCTTTGTAAATAACTTATTTGGAACAAATAGCAAATAATCTGGGCTAGAACTGTTCCATATTTTAGTTTAAGCTACTAGTAGGCTGAAGTGAACAACA
The DNA here is from genome assembly GCA_025345505.1 of Todiramphus chloris collaris. Classification (NCBI taxonomy): domain Eukaryota; kingdom Metazoa; phylum Chordata; class Aves; order Coraciiformes; family Alcedinidae; genus Todiramphus; species Todiramphus chloris. The sequence continues at coordinate 5,721,308 of JANVCC010000130.1, read as the reverse complement.
TTTTAATAAATTCCATCCAATCACCTACATCAGTAATAACTTCAGATTTTTTTAATACATTTTAAAGAAGTGTGCAAAGAAGTATGGAAATACCCACTGATGCAATTTGTAAATACATTTACATTTACCTCCGATCCCACCTCAACCACAACAACAATCACAAATACTGATCTCTTGCCAAAGTATGTTCCCAAACATACAGAAATCTTATACTGGAGCAGTGCCTTTCAGACTCTCAGAAACTTTCAGAGCAATAGTGAAAATATTTTCTAACAGCAGCATCCTTCCACTGACAGTAAGAGGGGTGGTTGTGCAATGTGGCTTATATTTAAGCACATTATTTGTGATGCTGAAGAAAATGAGTTAGCCTTCCCTAAAACTATACTTCTAAACTAGGCCTGAAATGCCTGAAAATAATCCCTAAAATACAAGACTATGGGAAATACAAAGTTAACTTGAATTCTGGACCCAAAACTACTGTTTATGAAATGAACAAAACAAAACCACCAACAAATAACAACACTAGATGGTAGGGCGGGATGGGGCAAATACAACTGTGTGATCTGTTATCCTACAGTAGCTGTATACAGGACAGAAAACAATGTTTCCTGTGTCCATCCATACCGACAGAGGCACATTACAGCATAGATGAGGATATATGGCAGTTTCTATGTGCACATAACTGAGTTTATTCCAACTCCTTGAGAAGACAGACGGAACAGCATGAATTCTTGAAACCTGAGTCACAAAATTGTCTGCCTCTCATTGGTTAATGCTCAAGTTCAGGCAGCATCCTAAATTAGCCTCTACTCTGACTAACAAGTTAAATGACAATAAAAAAGCTAAGATGTGGCTTTGTTTCCAAAGCTCTTATATTCATATGCATTAAGGTCCCAACAGATGACTACATTGTAATGAGAGAGGAGTACTTCTGGAAGTCCTCTTGCATCTGCAGCATTTATCTACATTCCAGCAGCCCGCTCTCTTCATGTGGCATTAATTTACAAAGAGGAAATTGAGCTTATCAGTCAGACAAAAAAAAGCACTGCTGAGAAAGCCCTTCTCTCACACATTGCACGAAAGTATTGTCTTCTTATCCACCAAAAAAGTTTACTTGTTTAGATAAGCAGAGAGACAACAGAACCCCCAACACTCTTGGAGTAACTTTCTAAGCCCATAGGACTACTATCTTTCAATTAAGATTTGTAACAACAGTCACAAACGATACTATTGATTACTGCAAGATGACAGCCAGGTAGCCACAGCCTTACTCTATCTTCAGAAATTACTAAATCAACACAAACTGCACCATGTTTTACATTTTAAAATACAAATTCAGACAGTCTCTCATACAAATTTGAGTTCCAAAACTACAGCATTCCAAAGCCTCAGAAACTCAGACTGGTTACCCACTGATTTTTAAGGAAAGCGAGGAATATTTGTACCCCTGCAAATATTTACTTTTTCCTGACTGTAGACATTAGTTCCTGGAATCTGGCAGCCCCTAACTCAGCTGCCAAATCCTGTAACAAAATGAGGGGCTACAGAAGGGAAAGCTCAGAAACAGTGACATTACTGCTCAGATATTTCCTGCTTAATTAGTCTTTTTACCTCTTCAAAGCAGCACAGTATTCAGGACTCCTCTCTCCTGAAGAGCTGTAGAACTATTTACTCGGATCCTAGATAGCCCAGAGCTGTAAGCACTCTTGCCAAAGCTTCTTTGACCATCATCCTCCTTTGAAGTCCCCTGCACAAGGGCCTTACAGGGCACAGTAACAGTTTTAAGATTCAATTCCTTTTTCAAACTCTTCAGTTTACTTTGGAGTTGTGCTGGTTTTCTTTTCTTTCTCTGCTGCTGAGGAATAGCACAGAGCTCAGACGCTGCACTGGAGAAATGAGAGCCCATAAACCACTTCCAGATGTGCAGAATGATGATGCAGCCCCAGATCTGGCAAACTTGCCTCAGAGCTTCAGCTAGCAGATTGCAAACAAATCCCATAAGACAAAAAGTCTTAAGGAGCTGGGGGAAAGAGAAGGAAGCAAACCCTTGCAGTTACTTCAACAGCCTAGTTGCAGGTTAGGTTTCCAGTCATTATCTGCGGTAACTGTGAACAGGTAAGTAGTGTGCAAGAGCCAAACAACAACATGCCAAAGGCGAACTGAAAGCCAAAGTTTTGCCAATGTCTGTTTGCAGAGCTCTTGCCAGTCAAAATCCATCCCTAAACATGCATTTTGACTTGAATCATCTCATTGCTGAATCTTTGAGCAATTAAGAGAACCTGAATCGACAAGTTTGGTTTTAGATTCAAAGGGACTGTAGCTCAAGATGAACGCTTTTGTAGTTTTATTTCTACACCACTGCTTTCATTCAAATTCTCTCTCTCTCTTTTATATGATAAAACAGTGTTTGGTCACAAGACTCGCCTGAATACTGAAAGGAATAATAAAAAAATAATCCTCAATGCTAAACTATTTTTCATATTTTAAGCATGAGGCAGTACAAAACTTAGGGAGTATTCAAACAAGGTTTTGTAAATCTTGAACGTTTAAAACTAAGATTGTTGTTCCATTTGCAGGAACTGAAAATGTAGGGTTTCAACTGTCTCAAACATGCCAAAAATGTATTATCTGATTTGGGGCAGAAATTCATTTTTGCACAACTCCTTGGAGGAAAAATAACTGTAGAGCTATACAGTTGTGCCCCACGTAGATGGCCAGAACTAGCTTTCCAAACTATTTTTTAAGCTCTATTGTGTTCATGAAAAATCACCTGTGCTTTTTTTATCTCCCTTCCATTTCTATGTGCATCCTGAACAAATCTAAGCAGCACCCAGCTGTGAGCCTGCAGCATTGGGACCATCAGCTTCTCCTGGCAGCAACCCCTGGATTACCGGCAACCCAGCGGCATCTTCTAACGTGCTTATGTGGTCACTTAACATCCCCCTCACACAGGAAAGAGAGCAGCTTCTGTCCTGCAGAATGAGGTGTTTCAATTTACTCAAATCATCCGTTGCTAACTGTAGAAGTGAAACTTTGCTTTCTAATCTCAAGCTTCGGTGCTTAAACAGCGACTCATTTCATTCTGAGATGCATACCTCCCAGACAGCCTATCTCGCCTACCGCTACAAAGTTAAAGAAAGAAACCTGCTCCGCGTTTCTGAGGGTTTGAAGGGAGCGCTGGGTGCCCAAAGCTGAACGCCACACCCCACACCCGTGGCAGCCCGGGCTAGCAGGCAGCAGCTGACAGGCCGGGTGAGCTGCAGGCAGGTTTGCCTCTGCCAGGCGCCCTTAACGGGACTCTCGCCGACGGAAGGCCGAGACTGGGAGCCGCGCGGAGAGAGAGGCCTGTGACAGACGCGGCCGTGGCACAGATCAAGGGGCTGCGCCCGGGGCCGCCGAGTCCTCGCCGCGGACAAGAGGCGGCTCCCTCTCGGCCGGCCCCAGTCCCCCATCCCCGGGGAGGAGCAGAGCAGAGCAGGACAAGGCAGGGTCCCGCCCGCCATCACCGCCTCCCCCTCAGCGAGGAGAGAAACCGACACCGCCGCGCGCGCGGCACCCGCCCCTCCGCCGTCACGTGACCAGCAGCGGCGCCCCCGCCGCCCCCCCTTCACCCGCCGGCCTAGCCCCGGCCGCGCGGTGCATTGTGGGGAGTGGCGGTAAAGATGGCGGCGGCCGCCGCTGGACTGAGCTGGAGGCGGGTGTCTTCCTTCACGGGGCCGGTGCCGCGCTCCCGCCACGGGCACCGTGCGGTCGCCATCCGCGAGCTGGTCATCATCTTCGGGGGCGGCAACGAGGGCATCGCCGATGAGCTGCACGTCTACAACACGGGTGCGCGGGGCGGAGCGGGGCGGCGGGCGCGGCCCGCCGCGGGCGAGGGCCGGGAGCGCGCGGGGCGGGGCTGGGCTGGGCTGGGCTGGGCTGGGCTGTGGGGGAGCCAGCGCCTGGGCTGCCGCGTCTCCGCACGCTGCGGCACCGGCCTGCCAGCCCCCTGAGCCTCCTGCCCTCCCTGGCACTGCCCGCGGGGGGGCCGGGATGAGCCGCTGGCGCTGAAGGGGCGGGCCCCGCGGTGAAAAGCTGCCTAGAGCCGAGTTGTCCCGATTTCCGAGTGTGGCAATACGCCTGGGCCAGGGGTCCTCCCGGGGTTGTGCAGCGCCCTGGCTGCGTTACGGGGTTCGCGCTGCTTTCTGGGGACAAAAAAAACCTGGAAACGGTTTTTTTTCTGCGCCTCGGGTCTCTTGTGCTTTCGCAGCCCCTCCTCCGGGGTTGCCGCGTCCCCCTCCCCTTGGCAGGACTCGGCCCCCTCCAGTATCCAGGGCCCCCTTCTTCCCTCTGCTGGCAGCTCTCGAGAGCTGAGCTCGCTGAGATAGAAACCTTGGTTAGGAAAGTGAACATGTTGCCATCGGGAGCCATTCCTTACAGGAAGTTAGTTGCCCGAGACCGACTTTAAGATGAGATGCCTAAATAGTTACCGTACGGGATGCTGCGTGAGGCTGGAAAACTTCTGTGCAATTTCAGAGCTTGGTCTGAGACGGGAGAGTTCAGCGACTGATCGGTGCTTCTCAGTAAGCCAGTCTTGGCTGCTTGTGCAACGTACCAAAAGCAGTAAAGTGAGAGCGTGTTAACCTGCCAGCTTTTAAGAATAATTGAAAAAAATGACCTGTCTCCCTCTCCCCCCCCCTCAAAAAGTATATTTTTGTTGAGAGGTTTTTTTGAGAGGGAGCACAAACATGTTTTGGAGGTAGTGTATTAAGAAGAAAATGCTTTCAGGTAGAGTTCATCCAAGCAGACTTTTTCATGCTAGTTTAAAGATCTCTACTTAATCACATTTTTGGTGGGAGAAAAAAAAAAAAATCCCTTAAGCTTTCTGTTTTGATGAGTAATCTAAAGAAAGCTTTTAGATAGTATAACTGTACTATCTATCATAGCAGAGGTTCTGATGGATGCCTTTTGAGTGAGTCTTAATATCACTTTTGTTATTTTTCTGGTAAAGGTGTTTCCCCTTTGCAGCAGTGACAAAAAGCATCGCAACTCAGTTGTTCCGGTTCCTAGCTGAGTGTTTGGCCCGAACTGATCTTTTTTTCTCTGGGGACTAAGGTGCAGGGTTATGACTTGGGCTGACTGGGTTTGGGGTGTCGTCCACCGCTCTTGCTGTGAGTGTAATGCTTCTGAGGAGCAGGCACACAAGGAGGTCATCTTGACCCCTGCAGCAACATTCACTGGAAGCTTGTAATTTCACACTTTTCCTCTTTGTGCTTATGAAAAAAAACCTTAGGAAAAAGGAGACACGATCTCCTGTAATTCTTCTATTCCAGAACAGTTTCAACACCAATATGCTTGCTGCTGGATCAGGCCGTCTCAGTTGCTTTTTCTCACCTCTGTGCCTCTCATGTCCCATGTATCAGTGTAATGCTCTGCAGACATTAACATTGCTCCCAGAACAGTGTAATTGCTTTTTCAATAGGGCTGTTAAGTCCAGGCACACTGCCATGCTGCTGTAGCTCTAATAATTCTTCTTACAGGACTAGCTCCCTCTGAGTTAGTGCAGTTATCTCTTTTGTCTGGAACTGCACTTGTGGCCCTCATTAGCCTTTGTTTTTTTGTGTTTTTTTGGCAACTCTGTTAAGTTGCTGGGTGACCATTGGTAACTGAGTTAGTTACAGGGACCTCATGCTCTTTCATATATTGAGTAACATCAGTTTGATAGAAGTGTTTGCTTGTCTTTTTATTAAATAAAGAAGCTTTAATTCAATTAAAAGTTGGTGTTAAACAGCCTAATCACAGTTATGTACAGGTAAAAGGTAATTCTTTAGAAATCACAGGTGTTTGAAAATATACTTTCCTTCTTGGTGTTTGAAATATATATTCTTTTTTTTTCTCCCCCCCCCGACCCCCGCCTCTACTGTAGTTACCAATCAGTGGTTCCTTCCTGCCGTAAGGGGAGATATTCCTCCAGGCTGTGCAGCACATGGATTTGTTTGTGATGGTACCAGGATATTAGTTTTTGGAGGAATGGTTGAATATGGAAGATACAGTAATGATTTATATGAATTACAGGTAGGATATCTGTGAAGATGTTCTGGTTTTAAGGACTACTTCATTTATCTATTTATGAGCAAACACATTTTATATTACCAACTGCTGAGGAAAGTGAGATGAGCTTTGCTCTGCTCCAGGAAGAATAAACACTTTAAATAAATTCTGAAGATGGAGAAAATCTAAATAACTTTGTAAAAGAGGCTTCCATCCTGTCTACATAAAATATAAAATATTTAATGTTTTATGAAGGTTAGCTCTTGCATGTCCCTTTTAATGTATATCCTATGAAAAGCCCTGCATTCCCTTAAACATAATTCAGAAAATATACGAGTGTTAATATCTGAATTCTACTGAGTATGAATGACTGTAAATGAAGAGATTTCTGAAAATATTTTTATTGTCTTTAAGGCAAGTCGATGGCTCTGGAAAAAAGTAAAACCTCAAGCTCCTTCCACCGGATCACCACCTTGTCCTCGACTTGGCCACAGCTTTTCTTTATATGGTAACAAATGCTATTTATTTGGTGGCCTGGCAAATGAAAGTGAGGATTCAAATAATAATGTTCCCAGGTATGCTGATTTGGTTTGAATTTCGGTGTCTTCAAAAATAATTTACTAGATACAATAACTTTAAAGAACATTCTAGGGAGCCTCGCCTTCATACCAAGGCCTTACGTTTGGATTATTTGTGCAGTGCAGGAGTTAACGTGCCTAAAGAGCTTAAATATTTCTTCTGCTAATCCCACAGTATGTAACACTGACTAACAGCTCTAACACCTCTGGAGGGAAACCTGCGTAGACGTTGGTATTTTTCCTAGGATTTTGGGTGATGTTCTTAAGAATGGCTTGTTTGTTAGAATTTCTTAAATCGGCGAAGTCTCACGAGTCATCAGGGAATTCACAATGGAAGTTTCCTCTACAATGCTGTGGAAAACAGTTGTGAATTCATCTGGATTTATTATTTTTTTTTAAAGTAACAGCTGAAGTTGCCTTCATTATCTGCTATAATGCTGAGGTTTTATACCCACATTCGCCTGCAGTTCAGAGTGCTTGTATCCACTGTGCTACAAACCAGCAATTTTAAGCTCAGTAAACAAGAGATATCTGGTGTGAATGTCAAAGTTCAAATGCCATTATCTAAAAATAACTTGCTGATAGATTCAGCAACAAATGGCTAATTGCCTGTTGGCCAGCCTGAAGACGTCAGAAATGAAACATCTTCTTTTCACCTTTGTTGTCTTGGAGTTGCAGAAATTCATGTCTAATGTCCCATGTCATCACGTGTTTCTCACAACTTTGCAGTTTATTCCAAGTTTGTCCATCAGCAGTCATTTCTGCTGAGAATGTTGTTTACCAGTGTTGAATGTTTCTTCCATGAATCATAATGTATCAAATACGATGTGAAAGCGTATTTCCTTGGACACAATAAGTTATAATTCATTTTTTTAATTCTAAATCCATTTAGTTTTTGTACTGTCCACAATGCCATGAAATGGTCTGAAATTTTAAAATTCTACATTCTCCCAGGACTGAAGTCTGTAATACTTGGAAGTGGTCAGGATTTAAAGCTCACTTGTAATCTTGCTTATAAGTGAATTTTTCATACTTTGACAATAATACCCTAGATATTTAAATGATTTCTATGAACTGGAGCTGCAACATGGTTCTGGCGTTGTCGGCTGGAGTATTCCTGTGACCAAAGGGATCTTGCCATCTCCTCGAGAATCTCACACAGCCATTGTATACTGCAGAAAAGATTTGGGCAGTCCAAAGATGTATATTTTTGGAGGGATGTGTGGCTGTCGGCTTAATGATCTCTGGGAACTTGACATAGGTGAGTTGATTTGTTAGTAGAAGACAGTGCAGGGCCCTGACGGGCCAAGAGGAAAAATGATCATATGTAATGATTAATGGCATGATGTGGTGCAGATGCTGTCAGAACTTACACCACAGTGATAAAATTGTAATTTTTGGAATTATATGCAAACACTGCTGTATCTATTATCCTCACTAGTTTTGGCTACACTGTGAGATCGTTTCCTTAGAGTGCCTTAAAGACTGTCACTGTGATAACCAAGATGAATAACCATAATGAAAACATACTCTGTCTTTTGATAAGCTGATAAAAAATTAGCTTGTCAGTATTTCCTGTGACTTCTAAAAGAAGCTTTAAGTGCTTGTTTTTGCACCTTCTTTCTTAAGGTGGCCATCTTAAAAAGATGAAATTTTATTTTGTTGAATGTTAAGGGTCTATTCCGTCCTCAAATCCAGGTAGTGAAATATACAGTAACAAGTTCTTTGAGTTTTGTTTTTTCTTTTTCTTTTAGAAACAATGACCTGGTCAAGACCAGAAACCAAAGGGACAGTACCACTTCCTCGCAGTCTCCATACGGCCAATGTAATAGGAAACAAGTATGTCTGTTGTTAAAAGCTCAACTCTAGAAAGGTACACCTAGTAGGAGAATGATGATGCTTATCCACTACTGCTCAGTATAAACCATCATCCCTGTAGAGTACTTTTCTGCTTCAATTATCCTACCTCAGTGGAAATTAAAAAGTACTGTTGTAATTTAAGGGTATCAAACTGTCAGTGATTCCAGTCCAGCTGGACAATCTGCCCAACTCAGAAGCAGCTTTCCAGGCTTTTTAATGCACCTTGTTGCATTCTGGGACAGCCTCAGCTGGACCTGAGCTGACTTTGTCAGGAGACAACTTGAGTGCCTCCACGTCTGTGACACAGTGAATTTGCTGTGCAAAGAAACGGCCCAAAGAGTAGAACTAGTTCTAGGCAAAACCATTCCACCTTTTTGTGGGCCGGTTTTTCTGTACTCTGTTCCTCGTTACTTTGCTTCTTGCCAAAATAGTTTGGTTTGGCAGATACCATTGGTAAAATGGACTCCTAAACATGGGCTTCATTCCATTTTATATCAGTTCACAAGCTGGCAGAAGGAGAAAGAGGCCAGGGAGGAAACAGATGTGAAAGTGGTGTGTCTTACGATCCAACAGCTTAGCTTTTTGCTTCAAATGTTAGTAATATGTAGTTGGCATTGTGTTTTTAAGTTTTGGTATCTGATGTAGATGCCAGTCTTCTCATTTTAGAATGGTTTGTTGAGAGGTCTGCAGTAAAGGGTTGTAGAAGCTCTATAAATGTGTGGGTTTTGGAGTCTATTAGCAGTTTGGTGGTTTGTATAAAGATACAATATTAACTTCTGTTTCTGGGAAGTTGTTTGAGGAGTTTGGGGTTTATTTGTTGTTTTTTTTTTGTTTGGTGTTTTAATCAGTTGACTTACTTGGGAAATTTCAGAAGGTTGATGTCTGCATCAATACTTTCTCAAGAGAGTAGACACAAATCTGCAGTAAACCAGATCTGTAAAGCACTGGAAATTCTCTGTTTTGTCCTACTTTGAGAGAGCACATGCAGCAGATCTGGATGTTAACTGGCTTTTCTTTTCTTTTTCCCTCTTCCCTCTTTTCCTGTATTTCAGAATGTATGTTTTTGGTGGATGGGTTCCACAGTCAGCAGGAGGTGAAATTTCTGCTCACGATGGTGAATGGAAATGTACCGGTTCATTTTCTTACCTTAATTTGGGTTAGTGTTTCTGCCTTTCTTGGAGTGGGCATTTCTTAACAGAGCAGAACAAATATTTTGAAGACCCTGAGAAAAGTTTTGGGATACACAATTGTAATCCTGGCTGACTAAAGAAGATGCCAGATTTTAATATCTTTCTTAAGTGATTTATTTTTCTTTTTATTATTGTTATCATGATTTTCCATTGAACATCCAGCAGGTTTGCTGATGCGAATCTTTGTTAATAAAACTTTAAGACTAGGTAATATAAACATTCCTTTTTCATTTATAGAAGAAAACAAGAGAAATGAGTCTTTTCTAAATGTGATATTATTGTCCCTGAATCCTCAACTTCTTATCTTTTATTTGTCCGAGAGAGACAAAGAGAGGTCAGAAGATTCACCCTGTATTAATTATCATATCCTGCAAACTATTTGGAAAGCAGCCTTCTCTTTGTAATATTGCAAATTTAAATGCAATTGTCTATAAAAACAGAGGTGATGCAATTTCATTTTCTCTGAGCGGTTAAGTGTATTAACATCTGTATTTCTTGTTTTGGAAAATATCTAGAAACTAAATTTTTTGAGTTTCATTTACTAGATACCACAGAATGGATAGGTCTGATCTCAGATTGCCAGGAGGAGGACAAAAGTAACTTGTTACCAGGGCCAAGAGCAGGACACTGTGCTGTAGCAGTTGGCACTCGTCTCTATATCTGGAGTGGTAGAGATGGTTACAGAAAAGCTTGGAACAATCAAGTCTGCTGCAAAGATCTTTGGTACCTTGATACTGGTGAGTCAGAAATAAATGACTTGTACTATGGTCCATATTTTATTAACATATGGGAAGCTGGCATCAAAGATTATTTAAATTTTAAATCTTATTTAAATAAATCATGCTTCACTGTTGATCGTTTGAAGGCTGTAACTTGAGCTGAAAACATAAGGAAGGCTTGTTTAAAGCCTTGGAAAGAGCTTAGTGTCTAGATTCTGCAGTGCATGCCATAGTCAGTAGATACAAGGTGCTAAAGGGTGTTTTACTTAAACTCAAGGTTGCTGACCTCTCCTCTTAGTGATCTTTTCTGCTTCTACTTACTCTTTTTTTTTTTTTTTTTTTTTAACCAAATCCCCCCTTCTCCTGGGATCCTTGCTGCTGTTGCTTCCTCATCTCTTGGACTACAAAAAGATACTGTCAAATCTGAGAAGGGTCCAAATTATTCCTGGGGCTGAAGGGAATTTTGGAGCACTAATGACTCGTTAGTAGCTGGCTTGATGGCAGGATGCTGAGGTGATATTGTAAGAGAGGGAACTCGAACAGTACTTTTGGGGGGGATTTGTTGGCCACTCAGGTGGAAGCGTGAGAATGGTTACTGGAGATTGTGAAACATTTAGGAATTTGTGTTTTCTTTTTTTTCTTTTTTTTTTTTTCCGCTGACCTCAGGAAGGTCAGAAGATGAAAAAAGTAGCAGAGAAGGATGTGCATGAGAGTGTAGCTGAGTCAGGCATTGAGGCAGGTGAGAGGAGCAGGTCATTGGCATTCAATCAGGCCTAGCCTTCAGCCTCTGCAGAAGTAGTGTGAGGGAAAGCTCACTTCAGCTACAGAAAGTAAGCGAAAAGGAAGTACAGTCTTCTGTGGTTCCTTTCCAGGAATGCATAAAGCTTTAGGAGGCAAAGATGATGCATGCAGGCCTTTAGGAAAAGACAAGGATCCCATCTCTGTAATCCCTGTAATGATGTCTGTACAGCTCAAAGACTTACTTGGCAGCAGAAGAGCCATTAAAAAACAAAGCATCAAACTTCAGCATTTTTGAACACTCTGGAATGACACTTTATAATTCTCTGACTTGACTTTGCCACCTTTGACAACTGTTTCATGTTGAATCTGATATATATTGTACATACGTGAGAAAGGAGCTACTGATTTTGCTTGCATTAGACAGATATTTCTTAAACTGATAAAAGAGGGCAATTTCAAACATGCCACCTGTTTTTATTGGTTTCTTGTAGAGAAACCTCCAGCACCATCACAGGTACAGCTGATTAGAGCTACAACCAACTCGTTTCAAGTGAAATGGGATGAAGTACCTACAGTTGAAGGGTATCTTCTTCAATTACATGCTGACTCACCAGTGCCATCAGGGGCTGGAACACTTGGTACTGGGGTTCCTGAGACATCAGTGCAGAGTTCACAAGGTAGTAGTCAGATCACATTACGTTAACGTGTGTGTACCAAGTCAAAGGATTGCATAAATAATATGAGTTTGGGTTGGTTTTTGGCTGTGTTGTGTGTTTTTTCTTTGTTTTGCTTTGTTTTTGTTTTTTGTTTGTTTGGTTTTGGTTTAGTTTTTGTTGTTTTGATTTGGGGGGGGTGTTTGGGGTTTTTTTGTGGTTTTTTTTTTGTTTGTTGTTGTTTGGGGGGGGGGGGACACGACGACAGAGGGACACCCTATTTCTTTGGTTATTTCTGAAATGCATGCTTCATAACTATGGAAAACTCAGCATTAACTTGTCTCTGTCAGTTTTGACCAGCTATCCGGGTATCAATATATTTGTACTGTGCTGGGCATGATTTGAGGAAAAAATCCCCTTTTCAATATTTCCTGACTGTTGGGCTATGCAGTTTCACTTCAATCCTACAACCAAGTCTTTCTTCAGGCAACTTTACGTCTCCTTCTTGCTTCCTGGAATAGATTCCAACCAATATAGCATTAAGTTTATGTAATTTGCTTTTGTTTACCTGAAAGGTGGCTCTTCTCTACACCAAACTCCACAATCATTGCCTAGTGTCCCTTATCCAGAAATGAAGACGGATCATCCCAGCCAAACAAATAATGTCATTCCTAATAACGTAAGTGTAAACTGAAAAATGCCTAAATGGAAAAGTAGTGTCGGAGAGAGCTGCTAAAGCACTTTCTTGCTTTTAAAGTCCCTGCATACTTTTTAGGCCTTAGGAAAAAAAAAAACCAAACAACAAAATGAAACAACAGCAAAAAAGACACCTGCTGGCTGAAGTAGTTGTCTCCTGTTTTCTTACATCCTTTTTACTTTTATGATTGACAGATGGTCTTTAAAGTCTTGTTTCTGGTAATGCAGAAATGAAACTGCAACTGTATTGACTTCCAGAATGCCTAATGCTAGTAGGAATACTATTCACCCTCAAAATGTTGGTGAAATGAATGTGTGAGGTAAAAAGGATAAGACATTTCTTCTTCGTTAGTCTTTTTTATGCAAGTCTGCTTAGCTGTAGGTTCCTACTATAGTATAAATCTGATTATGTATTCTGGCTGTGCAGTTGTGCCAGTTTAAAAGAAAGATGGAGGACAAACTCTGTCTAAATGATCACGTTTTGAGAAATTTAGAACTTAATTCAATAAGGCCTCAAGTCTGCATGAGATCCATAACGCATTCTTGCGAAAAAACGCATGTAGAAGTACTGTAAATTTTACTAACAGTAGAAATATCTTAGGTATGTGTCAGGAAAGAAAGTTTGAAAGTCTCTGTGATTGTAATTTCCCCCCCCCCCCCCCCCCCCATTTCCTCAAGTCCCCCCAGCAGACTATATGTATCAATGAACATCAATGTAATAACATAAGAATGTGAGTTCACTCTCAGGTAAAATTTAGCATGCAGCAGGGACACTTCCAAGTCAACTTAGTCTTTCTTTTATAATGGCTAAGATAAGGTGGATGATGAGGTTGGTTTCTTGGTTTAATTTAAAATGCTAGAGGGATTTGTTGGAGGATTTTTGTTTGTTGTTTTCAAGCAAGCATTTTCATGCCTTGTTTGCAACGGAAATTTCTGAACTTTGCAGTTAAACATTAACAAATGTGTTGTTTTGGTTAGGTCCAAGTTTCCCTTTCATCAAACTCATTATTAAAAGTAGAAGGAAAAGAAAAGGTTGCAGCACCTGAAAACAAGATTACACAGGACACTATGAAAAACCATGCAGATGCTACAGGATTCAGAGAATCAAATGCCCCTTCTCTTTTGCCTGTTTGTACTTCAAGTAAGATAACTATAGAATAAAAAGTAATTAATAATTGAGAGTTAAAATTAGTCTCATAAACATGAAGTAAGATTATATCTGTCTTGCAATTTGAAATTAAAGACCTTTGTAGTTAAAAATACCCCAACCAAACAAAAAACAAAACCACAACTTGGGATGGTTATTAGTATACATATTTTTAGAAGATACGAGGAAAAGTGAAATCTTAAGTTGTTTGAAGTGTTGCCAGGAACATGAAATTCTCAATATATTCATCATTATGATGGCAAATGTGTCTCTTTAAACATAGCCTTTTTAACATCAAAGAACAGACTGACAGGGCTATGTTAAATTTACAATATTAAGGTGATAGTAACTCCAGGTTGTCTTTGACACTACTTCTGTCTGTTAATAGGGAAAAACTATTAGCTGATGTAAAGTTTTAGGTAATGTAGAAAGGAGCATGTTTCTCTTTGACTGTAGAGGAAATAGATGACATTTCACTGAGGTGTCTTAAATTCAGTGTGGTGAATCCAGGTTTAGTCACCTGATCTGTTTCTGGTTTATTTTCATGTAATTTGTAGATTGTTGGATTGTAATGTTCTTCACAGTGTAATTTAAGTGTTGTGTGGAAATTTTGGGTCTTAGTGCTAAATGTGAAACAGACTTCCAAAATAGTTAATCTTAAATTGGTTGTTACAAATCTGTGGTACTGGTTTGTGTGGATACTTTATATTGGGATTTTTTTTTCCAAATGAATCCATTTGCAACCAAAAAGATACAGAATAACAAGCTTAAGACAAATGAAATTGCCATTTTAATGTAACTGTTTACATATATCTGGTTATGACTATGCAGACAGACAGACTCTGATTAAGTTATATACCTGAAGAAAGCATTAGCAATTAATGTAATCAGATCTATTCTAACCGTAATCTGAGCTCAGCTCTGGTTTTATATGAAACTAAAGCCCTTAGATCAAGTTGAGATTTTTTTAGGTGTTACCAATATTGAATTCTGGTTAATATTTTCTTTCTTCTATTTTAAGGTCCTCAGACTTCAGCAAATGTAGGTGAATTACATGACTCGGACAAACGAACTGTAAATCCTGATGCTTCTGTATCCAGTACTGTCTCCAGCACACAAACTATGGTAACCCAGCAGGCTGTTAAAACTGAATCATCAAGTACAAATGGGGCAGTTGTTAAAGATGAAACTTCACTAACAACATTCAATTCAAAATCTGAAGGTTTGAAATGTGTTTCACATACTGTATTTTGAGCCATATATATCTAAGGCCATCAGAGTCCCTCTAGTTCCCCATCTTGTCTAGTACCCGGGATTGAGAGAGAGCTTTAGATAGTGAGGACCTTAGGCAGCCTAGATGATCTCTGCTATGATTTAAGTATCTTTTAAAATCAGGGTATTCCTTTCATATGTTTGTAAAACACATTTTTTCCCGTAGGTGAAAAGTCTTGTAAACCTTTATGTGGAAGCCCATTTTCTAAGTAGCACTGACAGCCAGTTTTGGTGCCTGTAGCACATTTGTCTTCATCCACTGATTGTTTATTTAGTCAGCAAAAGAGTAAAAATTGTAACCTTAGATGATTTTGATTTGTAAACAATTAACATCTGTAATGAGTATGGCCAGTTCATGTAGCAAGCTCACCACGAGTCAAAGGGGGTGGTGACCTCTTCACAGTCTGCTTGAAAGCTCCAAAATAAGCAGCAATGCAGAAACTAAACATCTTGGCAGTTTTTCAGGTTTTGTTTGTCATTAATATCAACAGGCTGTGCTTAGTATTCTGAATGTTAACTGTGTTCTCTTATTGATGCTGTGAGTAGTGTAATTTTTACCAAACAGTATTGTATTTTGAAAGCAAAGCCCAGAAACACAAGTGTAGAATACTAATATTCCCTTGTGTTGCTCATCTGCTTTGATTTATATATTTATCCCCTCCTTAGGATTCCATTTTCACTTTAATAGATGTTCTTTTCCCATTTGTTAGAATTGTTTAAAGATTAACTGTTCGTGTTCAGAATTCAGACTGTATTGATGTCAGAAACAGTGCATTCAAATTAAGATTTCATGCTTAGACTGTTCATACAATGTCACCAGTATGTGCCTCAGTCTGGTATTTAGATTATTTGTTCACAAATATTTCGTATCAGTTTCATAATTCTGTCACTTTCTAGGATTTTCTGAGTCCTGCCTTCTGTTGGTATTATCTGTAGCAGCCTGCGATGCCAGGCTCTTAGCAATTGCTCTGTGAATATGATGCAAGCCAAAGTTAGTTGTTTGTGTTATAAATAGAACTGCATGCAAAAGAAGTCCGAGACTTAATTTTTTGCAACAGGTACTTGTAAATATCTGTTGAGGTCAGCTTTCATACTCTGTGGACTTTGTGTTAATTTTTTGTTTGTTTCAATTAAGCTTTTTTAAATATAAGTCTTTGTTTCTAGCTGCTGAAACTGCTTGTATCATGCCTTCAACACGGGTCAATCCTGGACAGACAAACGATTCTCCCTCCTCTGTAAGTCTGAAAAAGTATAATCAAATTGCTGTATTTATTGTTCAGCTGATTAGTTGCAAGAGCTCTTCTGTGTTCCTTTAATTTTATCTCTGAAAGAAAAGCAATGTGTATTATGGGCTTGAAGTGAATAATACAGGGGTAAACATTTCTGTTGTAAAACTAACAGCATGGGGTGGGTTTGATTTGAATCTTAAGGAGCAGTTGTGTAGTTGGGAGGAGATCCAAGTATGTGTTTCAGCTGTTGAATCATTTTTATCAACTGGCACAGTGGAATGGTCTCTGCTGCATGATGTGCAAATGTAAAATGTTTTTCTGTATGCACAACTGACTTTAAAATGAAGTATGTGTTAAATCAGACTAGTGTTAGCTGCTGACCTATAGGTTCGAAACGTAACTAAACTGACATCTTGATGTTTTTCCCTAGAGAAGATGGGGACTGGCTATGCAAGCTGTAAATACTGCCTGAAAAAGTAAATGCTTCCTATTTCACCTGCTTACAACTTAATACACAAAACTGAGGTGCCACTGTTGCCACCAAAAGAGAGGAGCTAAGGATGGGAAGAAGCAGCTGCTGGGAAAGATGGGGAAAAAGCTGGGGTGCTTTTGCCAAGAGCAGCTGCCACTCCTGGCCCTTTTCCATGCTAGCAGGATTGTGGCCTGTGCTGGGCACACAGACCATGCAAGCACCCTCCATGGTGCCTGGAGACAAGCGAGAAAGACAATTTGTCTTTCTGGGTCAGTCAGGAACAATTCCTGTGCCTTCCGCCACCGTCGCCCCATGCCCTAGCAGAGGCCCTGTTCTCAGCTGCAAGCAAGTTGAGCAGCAGCTTGAAAGAAGAGTATGTTTGGGGCTGAGGTGTAGCTGAAGCCCAGGTAGAGCTACTGATGTTGGCCCATGTTGTGGAACTTCTTGACCTCAGTGTGAGATTAACTCACAACTATGGGCTGTTACAGACACCTAGTTCTACAGCTTTAAACTTCTTCCCCTCCCTGTTTAAACTGGAATGTCAGAAATGACATCCCAGCTGTTTTTGGATGGTTTGTTTCTTAAATGATGGACCGTGTCTAAATCAATGTGTAAGAACTAGTTGGTTTTGAGAGGATTTTAATAATATATGAATATTCATTTGAAGTACAAGAAAGTAACACTGGTATGAGGGCGTTGCCTTTTACCTATACTAGAGTCTGAACATTTTTTTTCCATTGTGTTGAAATATGGGTGGTCTACATAACACATGTTCTTCAACTACCAGAAAACTCCACAAAGACAGGTGGCACCAGTAAAAGCAAGAGATCGGCAGTGGTATGATGTTGGAATTTTTAAGAACAACAGTGCTGTGGTGAGCCAGTTCTACTTGCTGCCCGAGGAAACACTGAGCATCTCTAACAAGGTACCTGCTAATTCCTCTCTGGCATGACTTGCACAAGCATATTGGAATCTGGTGCTCACTCGTATGGTTGACAACAAAATATGGGATTCTCTGATACTGCAGCAAGATCTGGTGCTTATAGGAGTTCTGTATTTTGTGACCAGTAGTTAATGTATTTTACTTACCTTTTTTTACTATTTCTTAAACCATAATTCTTTTTTTTTTTTTATGATACTGCAGAATGTCTTATTATTGCTAAATGTCTCTGTATTTCTAGCCTTAGGAAAGAATTTTAAACCCAGTGAACTTTCAAACCAGTAAACGTTCCTAAAAACTTAAAAAAAAAAAACCCACCAACAACAACAAAAAAACACTAAAACAAAACAAAAAAAAAAACTCCGCAACTTCTTAATTTGCTATTTCAGTACAGAATTGAAATGTTTGGATTAAAGGTTATGCTCTGTTTTCAGAATCTTTGCTTACAAATTGTTGAAGATAATAATAAGGCATAGGCTAGGCTGTTTAAAAAAGACTAAATATGCGGGGTTTGTATTAGATTTTTCTAACTTAACGTTGTTGGGCATGCAGGTTTATATATGAAAATGCGCTAGGTTTGAAACTTGCAAAAATGTTGCAGTTTTGATGGTGAAAGTTGAAATTAATGATTGTCCTAACGAACTGGAAACAAACCATGGGTATTTGTTTTCTTAAGGCAGAAAATAAGAGAACAGAATGCTTTCTTTGAAAGCACTTCACTATAAATACTGCATATCTTGAAGAGTGTACAACATTTTGCAGTGCTTACCTTTGGTTATGATTTCTTATATATTATTCAGCAGGAAAATAGTTTCATTGGAAGTATCAAGGCTGCACCAATGCATATTTTAAACATGGAAGTAGAGCAGCACATAATGTTTCAGAAACCCATTTGTTACTAAATTGCAGTGCTGTTTTTTTTAAAAACATTTTGATTACCTGTGTATCAAATTGATACTCCTAACTACAGGAATAACTGGGTTTGAATTTTTTTTCTTAAGACAGAAGAGTATGCTAATGAAATCATAAGCTAAACAGTTGGAAATGCTACTTTGCTTTTACTTTCCTGAGTAAAAATAACCGAGAGTTGCAGTTCAGTTTAAGTGGCTTGGGATGTTTTTTGGTCGTTGGTTAGAGATATAGAGATATATAGGCTCGTACTGCATCTTAGATGTTTTATGGCGAGCTACTGCCTCCTTCAGAATCTTTTTATAAATTCTGATTTCAGTACAAAAGTATTTGATTTTCAGTTTCAATTAAACCTATTTATCTCAGTTTGTCACTACTCCCTTTACATTTTTTTAGGCTAATGTTCTATATTTTAAAAATTAACACAGATGTTACTTTCTCTTCAGATGGAAAGTGCAAATGTTCCGGACTACAGATTACTTAAGAAACAGGATCTTTATCCAGGCACAGTGTACAGGTTCAGAGTTGCTGCAATTAATGGCTGTGGTGTTGGGCCTTTCAGTAAAATCAGTGAATTCAAGACCTGCATTCCAGGTTTTCCTGGAGCTCCTTCAACAGTCAAAATCACCAAGGTGAGAATTAGAGGTCATTCTAATTATGATGTATCAAATTTTGGCCACGAGCTTAATCTCCGTACTCTTAGTTTTAGTTGGTTTGTTGCTGGAGTTTTTTGCAGGTTAAAATTGTCATAAAATAGTGTGAAATGCTTACTTGGTTAGTTCTGCTCAGTGTAATAATTCTTTAAGAAGTTTACTATGAAGAATTATTTTAGGACTTAATGATCAGGTTACCAAATATGCTTCTTAATCATCTGATTGATCTCACGCATCTTCCTGCATCCTGAAATCTGTGGGGGTTTACCATGCTCTTAAAAAACAGTTGAAAGCCATCCTTGCCTCCAAAGAGTGATGATGTTAGGTTAGAATTTTCAGATGATCTTTAGAAGTCTTTTTGGTTTTTTATGTATTTATATATGCATATAGAGTGTCATAGTATGTACGTAACCACTAGATATTTTCTCCCTTTTTCTTCAGAGCGTAGACTGTATTCATCTTTCTTGGGAACCTCCTGCTTCACCCTCTGGAAATATTTTAGAATATTCCGCCTACTTGGCAATCCGTTCCACGCAGTTACAGGAAAACCCAAGTCAGCTTGTATTTATGAGAATATACTGCGGTCTGAAAACGTCGTGTGTAGTGACTGCTGCCCAGCTTTCAAATGCTCACGTTGATTACACTTCCCGACCTGCTATAGTGTTCAGAATTTCTGCAAAGAATGAGAGGGGATACGGACCAGCCACGCAAGTCCGATGGCTTCAAGGTAAAGTCAAGGCCAGGCGCAGTGTTTGAATGGGCTGTAGCCGTGGCGGAGGAAATGGCATGGTGTGTCTCTAGAACCAGCACTTCTCAGCAGTCCATGTGGAGTTCTGTAAATATTGCTTTATTCCTTGTAGAAGTTTTAAGAAAATTTGTCTGTTGAATTTGGCATAACATTAAAAACCCATAATTGTGTTGATTCACAAGCAAAGACAGGCAGATACTGAAATGTCGCTTATTGAGTCCCTCACATAACAAGAGCCTAGTAAGCTTCTGATTTCCCTGGGCTTTGCTGCAGCTCCGAAGTTTTTTTTGTTCTAATAAGAAGTATTCTAGTTACATGCATGGGTGTAGTCAGGGTTGGTTTTTTTTTTTCCAGTATTTTCTCCCTCCTTATTATAAGTTTTTTCATAAGGTGCATTTTTTGATGCATATATACTTTGAAGTCTGTGTTACAGCCAGAAGAGGTTTCGTCATCTTGTCTTTGCACTTAGAATTTGTAGAGGTTTGTGATGAGTTGGGATGGGAATGGATGCACTGAAAGTAAAGAGTAGCTGTTAGCCTGAGTAGTTCTGGCTCATTTTTACAGTAAGCCAATCCAGGGGCTTAAAACACATAGTTTGGCTGGTTCTCTTCCCCCTTCTTCCTCATTCTGGCTTAGCTTTCTGATAGTCGGGAGCTGTCTTTGCTCAGCCAGAGGTCCTGTGAGCATGGAGGAAGGTGAGGAAGGGCAGAGCAAGGGGACTGTGCCCACCCCCTTGGGGAGCAATGGACTGTTGTTTTGGTTTGACCGATCTCTCCGTTTGTGGACCGTGATCCAAAGGGTGTGCTCAAAAAGGAGCTGTTGAATGCACCCCTGCTTGTTTTTTAACGTGTGTTTCTCTAAAATGGAGAGCAACAATGAAGAACTTGTCTTCCATAATGTTTAGTATCCCGATGCTTGCTGGTTTAACCCTCTAATTGACAAGGTTTTTGACCGTGATCTGTATCCTAGAATGCTGAAGAAATGGTTGTTTGAAAGTGTTTGACCATGTACATGATGTGAAATTACAAAACAATGTCTTTAACATCTTGAACATCTTTAACATGTTTAACAGCATCTCCTTCTTTTTGCAGATATGAAAACATCGGGTTCAAAGTAGAAACAACATAGATCTCAAGTTTTGAATGTAGTGTTTAATGTAACTCTTGTACTATTTGTAAATGCTACAAATATTTTATTTTTGCATTGTTTTTATCTTAAAAATATATAACCTTTTTTACGTTTGAAACATCAGCGTCACACAGCCTTGCTCAGGTATGAGTACCTTATAGAAGCTATACTGAAGATGGTGGGGTGGAGGACCATACTCTATCCAGTAGCATTTTTTGGTAGTGATAGCTAAAATGTAAAAAAAATATGTTAAAAATTAAGTTTCAAATTAGAAATGAAGAAATTTAAAACCTGGCACTTGTAGTAGTATTTGAGGTAGATTCCCCATGATTGCCACAGATCTTGCATAGATAATTCCCAAGATTTGGTATATGAGCAAATTCTGTTTGGTTTCAGTTCCTTATACCACATTCTTCATCGTGGTGCCTGAGTACAAGGCAAAAATTTCCAGTTATTATATAGTAACTTAAAATGTATAAATATTTTAATATATACTTTTTTGTAAAGAAATGATTTTTCTACTATTTGTAACAAATATCTTAATCTTGAAAGATATCCCGTGAAGATTTAAAAGGAAAAGGATAAACTTAATTCATTTCTCTTATTGCAAAAAAAAAAAATGAAAAAGGTAAATTCATTGTAAATGCACTACTAATATTTAGAATTATCCTTTTGTAGTTGTACAAATCTTAAACTTGTAAATACCAATGTTTACAAGAGACCGTTCTGGTCTTGTATTAAAACTTCCATGAGAATCATTCTTTTTTTTTTTCTTTTTTTTTCCTTTCTTTTTTTTTTTTTTTATTAAGTCCATATGCTTTGCTTTTAGCATATGCTTGCTTTTTGCACTAATAATAACTTACCTCATTCCTGTGTTTGTAATCACTTGTGTTGCTTCCATAATGTTTCTGTAAAAGTTCAATCTGAAAATTGTAACCAAAGTCTAGGGTACATGGTAAGCAATTTTGCACATATTATATGGCAATTTTCAACATATTTATTCCAGTTAATCTTCTTAAGTGCTTGTTTGCTTTACCAGTATATTCTATCAATCAAGTTCAGTATCTCCCTTTTACTATGCATCATTTTACATTAACTAGCTAGCTGATTAAATTCAACAAGCATTACTTCTAGGAATAGGTTGATCCATTCCTATGCTAAATGGAAAAAAAAATTGTTCACAGTAGTGAAATAAAGGTAAACATTTTAAATGCTATTTATGTATCTCTCTATAAATCTGTGTTTACCAAAGTGTAGAGGATAAACGGCTGAGTTGGACAAGGTCACTAGGTGAATAGATTGAGGCACCTAAAAAAGATTTATTTTGAAATATAATCTGAATTATTTCCTGTGCAATGAAGTTTATACTTTGCACTTTAATTTTGCCCTGAATGCCAAAAGACTGTACATCAAGGTAGAATTCCTTGCCTCTGCCAGTTAGAATTTGTCTTAAGAGCATTTGTAAATATATAAACAAAAATAAATAATGTGCCTGGTTTGGTGGGAGAAGTTATCACTAAAATATTAGAGATTTAGCAGTTCAAGTATCCCAGAGCAGATTTAATAGTCACGTTTTAGCCACCCTGAAAATCAGGGTTGTGATGGAAGTGCTGATACAGCCTTAATTATTGCAACACATCACCTGCTATAGTAGCATATAAAAAGTGCTGGGGACCATAAATCGCCATAATAGCGTTAATTGTGGCACAGGAGTAACATGTATGTGGTTTTACTCCAGAGGGGAAAAAAACCTTGTGTTTATAACAATGACAGATTTCCCAGATTCACTTTAAACAGTGTTTATAGAATGAATGTATAGGACTTTTCCGGAAGTTAACTGGCTTTAAAATGTTTGTGTTTTAATGGTCCATTTCATCAGGTATGAGCTCACTACCAATACTGTCTGATAACTCAAATACCGTACACATGAACTGTTAACTAGAAGAATAGAACTTGGTTTTTCTCATTAGTACTGTGAAAGAAGCCTTTAGAGAAAACACTTGTGGCTTTGATTTTGTTGGTTGATAGCGGTGATTGTAGAGTTGTTATTTAAGAATCAAATCTGTTGGGTATGTCTGGGTGGAGTTTTTTTGCACTTGTTTTCACATGCTTTGCACAATTTCTTTTTTAGTGGGTATGTCACAACTACCAAAGGGTAAAACTGTGGCGTTTTCCAATGAAAGTATAACTTCATTCTAAGTGTGCTTTTCTTCAGCTGACTTGACATAAGATGTCACTTTCTCTTCTTTGTCCAAGCCGGGTGAGGTTGGATAGCGGTCACACGCAAACCTTCAGTCCCTCGCAGTTTTACTTTAAAATGAAATTGTGGTACATGCTGTAAAATACACTTTGTGGTCTGTTTTTAGAACTGTATTTATAACGTCTAAATCCCACCTGTTTGCCTATCAGCTAGATACCAGACAATTACCGATTGTTGGATTTTAAACTTGTTTGGAAGACTGCTGGCATCAGCTCTTTGAGAATCTGTGTTACCTATCCATTTATTTCATAGAGCGCGCTAAAGGACACGTAACAGAAGCTGAAATCTCTCAGATGACAGTATCCATATTGTAGAAATGTCTAGGTTTACTAAACTCCTTAGGGAAGTTGTGACTGTGTTAAGTATAGGACAGTCGTGCCACTTACGGCAGACGCTGCTACAGCTTCACCTTCAGAATGTTCTTGTGAAAGTGGAAATGAAGTGAACAATAAATAACCTACACTTTGTGTTTTCAAAGTAATTATAGCAATATCTTTTGAATGTAGTTTGGAGTAGAGCACATGATCATGCCATAAACTTGGAAGATATTAAGTATTACTGTTGTTACCTGCTATTTCAGGATAGCACATTTGACGTGAACTTAGTCTTACAGCCTGTTACTTAACGACCTCTACAAGGAAACTGACATTTTGTACAATTCAAGTTGATCAGTCTTATTTTGAAGCATTGTTTGTTCTTTGTAATAAAGTGGTTGTCCTATCAAACACATTGTAAGCTCTGGACGTCTCTTTTTTTCAACTTCAAGTTTCTGCCCTGCTTTAGAAAAGAGGATGATGGAGAAAAGAGTGTATTTGTACTGGGGGGGGGGGGGTTGTAGGAGTGTTTAACAATGAGCATTGTCATACCGAGTACTCTTTCAGTAGCGATTTCCCAAGTTCCTTTTTGGTTACTTCATGGGGGATTTTTGTTAGTTAAGGTATTCTCCAATTTCCCTACCCTGCCTTCTGCAGCTGCTGTGCTGTCACTGTTACTCTGCCCCTTCTGTGCCTTTGTGCCATGCAGTGTGTTGGCTGCGGCCTCTGAAAGGAAATTTTGAAGCTACTTCCCTCGTCTATGCAGCGCGTACATTGCTGCTGTTCGAAAGGAGTGACAGAGTTTGCCGTTGCTTTGTTAAGAAGCTGGGATACAAGTGAGCACTTGCCGCTCCCAGGAGGCTTCTAGTAAGGGTATGAATTGTGTGCGTGTCAAACTCTGCTCAAAACGTCACAGCCGCGGGGCAAGTTGCTGAACTTTTATGGCAGTTGGCTATGGGGGGAGCTCCTGGGGAAATAAGTATGTGTTTCTAGAAGCTGGGAAGCAGAGAGGAGTGAGCGAGCAGAAAGATCTACAGGATTGTTTCTAGACCTCTTTCAGAGACCGTGTAAGAAACTGCCAAAAGCTGTCTGCTCCAAATTGATTCCTTCCTTTTGTCCTAACTATTCTAATACAGTAACCGTTGTCTTTTGTCCAGTTGTGATCCTTGCATTAGTGGAAATCGAACGGGAAACCCTGAATACTCAGTGAAGAATTCCCTCATGGTGCTTTTTTCTTTCTGCTAATAAGATTCTCAGAGTAGAAGTTACTTTCTCTGTAAGTCATACTGAATTTGCTGTATGAATTTATCTTAAAAACACCTGAGAGGTTTCTTCATGTTTGTTTTGTGGGTTTTTTTTTTTTTCCTTTATAGTGTTAGTTGGTTCCTGGTGTACTTTTCATAACATTTTCTAGTGAACTAAAGGCTGGGGCTTTTCTTCTGTGGCTTCCAGTTCTGACACTGAAGTATTTCCAGATTCCCAGGGCAAGGGTGGAGCACTGACTGCTGGCATTGGGTTAGCAGTTAACACGTTCCTCCTCCTCTTAGAGAGTAGTTGTGAAATCTTAATTTTAGTGTGTTTCCTATTGAAGCTAAAGGGAGATCCCTTTTATGAGAATTTCCACGAGTTAATTGAAAGTAGCAGGAAGGTGAGCTTAAAATGGATGAACTTGTTCCATGAATGAGTCTTCAGGATACTGCACCTTCAACACTCCCTCCAGAGAGAGGTTGTGGGGTGTGGTAGGGTAGGCTGGGCATGCAGCTCAAGGAGACTTCCCCTCTCACACAGGCCTGGTTGGAAAAATAACTGCTGCAGTAAAAATCACAAACCAAGCCCAGGTGCCTTGCCTGGCCCAAGGACAAAGCGACAGGGCAGGGTTCTTGGGGCTGAATCCTCTGGTTTTCCCCAAAGGAAGGGGCAGTGCTCAAGCCCACTTAGAAAGAGCCTCTAGCAAGTGCCAGCCCCCCACCTGGGTCTGGGGGGAGCCTCACCTCTGAACAGCACAGGTACCCAGGACTGGGGGGCTTGGTGCTGTCCCCCTCTCCCTCACTTTCCTTGCCCACGCATCTCCCAGGCAAGTGCAAAAGCCGCCCGTTGGCCGTGCTGCTGTTGACACTACTGGGAGTTGCTGTGCAGAGGAAAAGAACAGATCCAAGAGGGAGGCAATGCCTGGATCAGGTAGGGAGATGCTGATGTGTTCTAGATGCTCACTTTAACTTCAGCTTACAGGAGATGGTGAGAGTTTGCTCTGCTGGGCTTGTCACCTCAGTGAAGAGGCAGAAGCAGCAAAGCAAAAGAAAGGGAAGGGCTGGGCTCCAGGGATGGCGGTGGGGGAAGGAAGAGGAGGGTTGTGAGGGGAGGAAGGCCAAAGAGATCTCTGTGAGCTAGTGGACCCATTTGTCTAACCCCATCCATATGTGCTTCATATTAGGTGATGAAAATCTGGCATCTATAAAGGTAGAAAGTGGCTCTTTGGTCTGTTCTCAAAAGCCTGAAGTACTCCACGTTACTTGTTGAAGTTACTGCCCTGCCAGTAACGGCAAAAAAAAATAATTAACATCTACCAAAGGGGGGCTGGGCTTGGTTCGCTGTCATTGTTTTATTGAGGGGGTTCTTGCCTCTCACAAGCATCTGCTTTCAATAGATGACCTAATTGCTAAGTTGGTACAGCAGCTCCTTAAAAAGAAAATTAAGGCTTGGATATGGTATCTTCAAAGAGAAAAAGAGATGAAGCGTTTCAGTGTGTGCCAAATGGTACGCAGTGTTCAGAGAGTTATTTCTGTATCTGCTGAAATTACACCATTATCCACACATGGAAGTTATCAATATACAATTATTTCTAAGTGATTCTTAGAAGAGGCACCCTTGGTATATGCTGTCTTAGGAGGTTCAAAACCACGGGCTCCATGGGGATTTTTTTGAATCCTCTTTTTTTTGTTGTTTGTATTCGCTCCTTGAAATGGTGTTTGCCAGGCGCCTGTAGCTGCTCTTTAGAATAACCACGTCTCTCCGATACGCGGTGCTGATAATTCTCCTTTAATGAGAAGTTACCAGGTACAAGTAGTACCTTGTAACTTTGAACCATGTTAAGAAGTACCCTAAATTTTTCCTTTTAGTAGCAGCTTTGTAATTATTTCTTTGTTGCACTTTGCCTGAGTAGGGTGGAGGCTTTTATAAATTGACTTTATATGCGCTCTGCTCTGGAAGGAAATTATTCAGAGCCTGGGAGCAATTCTCTGAAATGACTGTCTTGCAAAAAAGACTTGAAATGTCAAATCTAACACAGTGAGATGTTGCCTACTTGTGTTACAGCAGAAATGGTTTAGTACGAATGCAAGTTGTTCATGTAGTTACTATTCAAAGGTTAGTTACCGAGATCCATTTTTGTATTCCTGCTGCTATTAGAAGGTCAGGAAGATGAAGTTGCTGTAGAAAGGAGCTGCTGAGCCATAGAAGCCATGTGGGAGTTATCAAGGCAGACAACACAAAATTGCCAGGTATGGTCAGTATTTCTTTTTCTGATGGGTACAGAATTTGATCTCACTGCGTTCACTCAAGAGAGGTTTCAGTTGCTCGGCGTGTAAAAGATGGCTGTTGCTGCCGGGTTTCCATTGAGTAAGAGCAGACTCCCCTCTGATGCAGCACATCCCAGGTCCTGCCATCTCTGCACTCCCATCCCAAAGTGACGGAGCCTGTTTCCCCATAGCAGAAATGCTTTCCAGCTGGCTAGAGGTGAGATTTCAAATCCTTTCCCTCTTCCCCCATGCTTAGCTTTTCCTACTGGCTGCCTCCAGGCTGCTTCCTCCTCCCCGGGTTGCTTCTCCCAATGTGTTACATGACACAGAAAACTTTAGTGTCTGGGTGGGTTTGGGTTTCACGGCTGGGGCCACGGAGTCAAGCACTGCAGAAACAAACCTGTGCATCCCCGAGTCCTTTATTTGTGCTACACTCTTCTCACCAGTGATGGGAGATAAGCTCTGAGAGGGTTGACTGTTTGTCTTCACACACGGTGCAGAGAGAAGTAAAAATCATAGTCTTAATTTGCTGTTGCATGAAACGATGACCATGTTTTACCTGCAGTTGTATTTGAGTGACACAGCATTTGTACCTGCACTGTGACTCTGAGGTGTGCAGCTGGAAGTTGGTTTTATTTGCTATTCCTGTTACTGTGTCCTTTTGGGCGGACGCTAACTCTTGTAATCACAGTCATGTCATTCCAACAGCTTCCCTGCCCGCCCTTACTTTGTTGGTTCAAAAAGTGGTCTGCTGTAGTTTTGCCTTTTGTTTCTGCCATGCTAAAGACACGCCTGAAGCAAATACATCCAAGAAATTAGTTTTCTGCTCTAGCTGCCACTGGGCGAGCTTCTACTTTGTTGCTCCAGTGGCAGGAAAGGTCTCGCCCAGTGTCAGCTGGAGAGAAGCTGTCTGGACCCCTGAACAGGACCAAAAACCTGGGCTGATTCTAACTGGGAATAAATTGCTGCTACAACTTTGTTTGCAATGCACTGTCATCAATGTGCCTTCTGGGGGTAAGCACCAAGCCACCTCTTACGGTGGTTTGTTAGCCAGAAACCAAACCCTGTGCTCTGTCCTAGAAGTCAGCTGCTGTCTCTGATGTTGTAGAAGCCAGGCCAGATTAAGTATCAGGCACACATGGACTAGTTTAGCAGCCTGAAAGATGCTTCTCTAACCAGCAGATTTAAACCCTCCAGTTTCCTTTCATACAAAAGCAAATCAGGTGCTATTGCTCTTGATAAACAGATCCTCTGGCCCAGTGCACTGCAGTAAGATACTCCAGGAAATGACCCTGGCACTTTGCCTAGATTTCCTAAACCAGTACAGCCGACTCCCTGAGCTGCTGCGCTGGTTCGCCTCTCTCCCTGCCTCTGCAGCCATCCTGGGGAGACTGCAGTTTAATAAACACAGCAGAGACAGCACCACTTTGGAAACAATATATATTAAACTGGCGCAAATCCCCTCACTCCTGAGAGGACTGGGCCCTGGCTGTCAACACCAGCTTAAACTGGCAGGGAGGTTCTAGAGAACTTTCCATTAAATTTTTACATACTGAGGGTCAGAGATGCAAGTGCAGTTCATTATCACGCCAGTTTTACAAATCACTAGGCAGACAGATCAATATTCAGTTGCTTAAGTATAATTTGTTCAGACTTTTAAAGGGTGGAAGTGTGAATGATTATGCCAAAACACCAATTCTTATTTTCAAAGAGAATAAATTGGTCCGGGTTTTCAGCTTGGTACATGTCTTTAAACTGTACCACAGCCAAAAGGCATCCTTCCACCCCTGCTCTTTTCACCAAACCAGTTTGAAAGGGGAATGGTAACAGTAACCACTGTCCACATCAGTCAATATTTAAATTCTTCCTCTAGGACTGCTTAAACCCCATATAAAACAGTTTCCCTAGAGCATCATTCACCTTAAAATCTAAGTACAGTGGTTTGTTTTTTTCCACCTATATACATGGGAAAATTCACTTCAAATTCCAGTGAGAAACTTCCTTTTTTCTACTTTACTCAGTACAAATCAAACTGAAAAAAGTCTAGCCTGCACCATCTGAGAATGCAGCAACTTAAAAGCAAGTTCCCTTATTGCTGTAAATACAACCAAAGCAGCAAGTCTATGTGAATAACTGGATCATTAACCACATTCAGAGCTCTACAAAATGAAGTGCTTTATAGCTATAAGCAAGACTGCTGCCAGCTTGTATCGTGACAGCAAGGTGCTGGAGAAAATACTAGCCCTTGGCTCTCCATGTTGCTTTGCAGCAAGGAATCTCCTGTACGTGTGCAGTTGCCCATATGCTTCCTCTCCTACCAAAGGCAAGAGAGAAATCACCTTTGTATGCTTACAACATGTTAATGAGCATCATCTTGAAACTCTGCAGTAAGAACCGTCTACTGATCTGACAAGAGTCCCCCTGTATCCAGGGAAGATGGCCATTTAAAGTATAGCCCACATAATTCACACTGATTCTTAGCTACAGGCAGGTAAGCATGGGTCAGTAGATATTTAAGATGTACAGCCTCATGCCAAGACTACCTCCGTGTTCCTTCTACACCATCCAGCCACCTATTTTAGCCTTCAGTGGAGATCAGAAGAGAAGAATAAATGAAATAGTAAAG
The DNA here is from genome assembly GCA_025345505.1 of Todiramphus chloris collaris. Classification (NCBI taxonomy): domain Eukaryota; kingdom Metazoa; phylum Chordata; class Aves; order Coraciiformes; family Alcedinidae; genus Todiramphus; species Todiramphus chloris. Next base: position 5,691,628 of record JANVCC010000130.1, on the reverse strand, counting down.
ATGCACATGCACATCAGACTGGTAAAGGCAGAGCCTCAGCTCCAGCTCCCTTTCAGCCCATAATGACAGGGGGATGTAGGACATCTAAATTAGTTTCTCTCACAACAGTATTTTGACTAGAGAGAAGAGTGTTTCTGTGCTTCTGGTACTAAGCACTCCATGAAGAAATACCAGAAGCATCAAGTCATACAGAAATTAATTGAAAAAATTAATGCAGTAAAATTTGCTTGTGTCACAGAAAGACACCTAAAAAAAAGGAGTCACTGTGCTTGGGAAAAAAGACCTTTGAACATCACTGTTCTTTGAAGCATCTTTTCTCCAAGTTTTAGCACAGGCTGCCACAGCTGCCTTGAGCTCAAGCTCAATTTGGGCTTCTCTCAGTTCAAACAAAGCATTCAGGGAACCACAGGCAGCAGTTTTGTGGAAGCAGATGGGATACAGCAGGAACAGTCAACTCGTGGTTTGGGTCTAAGCTACTTTTAAACTTTCAATACTTACAAACAGAAATGTGAGATCACATAGCAGTTGTTAGACAAAAATAAAGACTCCCCAGGGGGTTGTGCTACTGCCAATACATTAGGCGAGTATTTCCTCAGACCACATTTTTTTTGCCTGCACTACAGTACCCTGCAAACTTCATTAGGTGAACGGGTTCAGAAAGAGATCAAAGTGTGGCACTGTCACTCCTACATGTGTATTTTCAGGAAGCGAGCAAGTTGGTTGCAATTTTGTCCCTGGACCTCAAGAGGTGGGGTTGGGGAGGGGGGCTGGAGAAAGAAAAAGAAAAAACAAAGCCGTATCAGCTCCTTTGCTCACGTGATAGTGTGTGAACCACAAACTCAGAACACTTTCAACCTAACTCACAGAAGAGACAGCAGACTGAAAAATGTAGCTGGTTTCAAGCAAATCTGAGGGATGACCTCAGCTCCCTTTCTGCATACCCGACTGCCAAATCTCTCCTGGCTTCTCCTTAGCTGAGATCACAGCTTTTCCATTGCAAACCTGGGAACATCAAGAACAGGGTAAGAGGGCCTGAAGTAAATCAAATACAAACAGAAGGGGCTCAGGGCGGGATTGTGTTATTCATTTTTACATTTAATGAAAAACTCCAGTTGTTCAGTGGGAGCTGCTGAGGAATGACAGACTGCCCCAAAACCCAGCCCATCCCTCCAGATCACCACAGAATACACTGGCTTGACTCCAGCGTGCTGCTGATTCCTGAGAAACACTGTTCAAATCTGCACATATATTACATTTTTGTTTAGCACAGAACTGGCTCTTTCAGGCTTCCGGGATGTCTTAGTTTAAGCTGTTTTCCCAATATTAAAATGTTAATTAGAAGGAAAAAAAAAGACAAAACCAACAAATTCTACGGCAAGAGATTCAAGGTGTGCTTTGCTTCAATTAATGACAAGTATGTGGGAAGATGATAATTATATTACATTTCAGTCCACTGCAGAGAGTAAAAAGATCAAAGGTCCCAAAATTCAGTCTGAATAAGATTTATTACTAAAACCACCACCCCTGTCCTAACAGGCTAAGACATTGCATCTAACAAAATTACCCACCCGATTCTTAAAGAAACAGCGATGTTACTAAAAAACAGCTCACTAAATATACAGAACTACATTACCTAGGTAGAGTTTATTGCAAAACCAGGAAAAAAGACAGCAAACTACACGTCTGTCTTCCATTTGAGATTTGTGTCAGTTGTTGGGGTTCCAGTCACTCGTGCACATTCACACACATGCAGCCCGTACACAGAAGTCGCTAACACATTTGAGTTCCCACAGTCTCCCAAGAAATCTTAAAACAGTTCAGTAAAAAGTTAAAATGAGATCTTTTACCACAAGGACTATAAAATTCCCCTCTCCCTCCCCCCCCCCCCCGCCCTTGAATTTCTAAAGTTTGGATTCTAAAAACCATACATAAAAAGGAAGAGTTATTTCAGTAGCACAAAGACTACCTTAAATATATCAACATAAGTCTAAGGAGAGTTAATGCAACTGAAAACAAAACAAAAACAAAACAAAACAAGACCTCCATCACACACAGTCAAGTGTTTCCATCAACACTGTCGATAAGCTCTAAGTCTCTAAACGTCGCAGAGCATTGGTTGTTTTTAATTTTTAATTCTGAAGTTACATAAAAAACAGTTGTAGCAATTCATTTGACCTGCTCATTTCATGAGGAAAAAGTCCCTTTCAAAATTTCAATAAATATGCTGACATGTAAAGTTAGTTGAGGTTGTCATGCAAGACAAGTTACATAACCAAGACCAACTCAATCTTTAGAATAAAGGCAACTGGCATTCAAAAATGAACTTTACCCTTACAATTTTATTCAAAGGGTAAACATGAATTAACCCAGCTGTTTACCTGAATTACAAAAGTAACATGATTCAATATGAAAATAAGAAACTGTCTACAAATCTCTGACAGTAATAAATTGCAATATACAATGCATACAGGAGTTATACAGAGCAACAAACTCTTGTACAAAACAAAAATACTTTAATACCTTTAAAATCCAATTTTTTTTTTTTTAAATCATCATGAAAAAAGATTTGAGTCAGAACTCACACCTCAGTTAGTCAAGCTCCTGGTAGCTACATTACAGCTATTTAATATACAAAGAGATAAATCTCTTCACCAGTCATTAAAACTGCCTCTTCGTTAGAGTGGCACAGCTTTTCCGTCTCGTGTTCCCAGATACAAAGTTTTCTTCAGATCATGAGAACTGAATTTGCTGAACACCAGAGATCTAGAGAAAGAAAACGCAAGCTTACATTCACGTGCACCTTCTCCCGAAACTGCGTTGCAGCTTGCAGCCTTGAACTGTCACGCTGTTGGGATGTCCTAACAGCCACCACCAAGGGACTAAAGCAAATTCATTCTCATCTTTCACAACAGGGCAGCTGAATCAGCATGTGAATTTTAGCAGCAGAAGGGAGAGCAGGGGGCAGGATACAGTACCTGTTGATACGATGTTGTGTAGACCATAACATTCTGCTGTTGGCCATCTGTAGTTATTAAGCCTGCTGGCAACTGGTTAGCTGAAAGAAAGAGCATTTTAAGCAAGTCAGAGGGGAACTGAAGGATATGCAGAGCCTTGTTTGATGTGTCTGTCACCATTAAATAACCTTTAATCACGGGCCACTCCAGAACTATGGAGCCACTCCTCTCCTGACAGCCACCATCCTACACTTCATACAGACACACTTGTTACTGAGTGTTACAAGTAAAGGAGTTTATTCCCCTTAAGAAGCATCACTGAAGCAAAATTCAACTTTATTTTGTATCAGAGAATCTAAAAGTAAGACTGCACTTTGTTCTTCCCTCCTACGTATCTGAAGCAGAACACAGAGAGCTTGCACACTGGTGCAATGGAGTTGGCCATTCTGATCAGTCACAGAGCAATCTCCAGCATCCAGTATCCCAACAAACCTGGAGAACCCTTGTTTTGTTTAGACATAAGGTTAGCACTCGAGCATACACATGCACGAGGAACTCAATGAGGCTGTTGTGCTTCTTTATAAACAGGATCCAACAGGGATTCCGTAACATGGAAGTCCCATGGTACATCCTTCAGGGTAGGCACAAAAGCTCTGAATTTCAGGGAGGAGAGACCAGTGAACAGAGCAAAAAGTACTTCTGAGCTTTAGAGAGGAAAAGCCAGGGAGCGATGCTCCAAGATAAACCTTTACAGTAACATGTACCTAGAGCTCTGTGACATTCAGAGTAAGTATGTTACAACTGCTACTTGGGAACAAAGTAGCAAACCCCTTAGGTTGTAAATTAAGTCCCTGTAGCATCCCATTCTCCACTGTGAGACAGAGTGGGGGTTTCTCCTTTCCGAAGTATGTCTGATACAAGGTATAAAATAAGAAGTATAACCCATAAAAAAAGTCCTGAAAACACAGTATAATCCCAACATTTTGAAAGCTGATGCTTGGGTGGTTTTAAGTGGGGGGTTTGGTTATTTGTTCGTTTGGGTTTTTTTTGTTTGCTTTTGTGTTGTTTTGGGGTTTGTTTGGTTTTTCTATCTTCATTGTGCTCATTTTCAAGTACTTAAGCTGAAAGTTAAGAGATGCAGTAAATTCATAGGGAGAAGTGCTTCTAGCAGGTTCAAAATTTTACTGCCTTTCAATCCATAACCAACACAGTTTAATGCTGAGCCTCTGACCCAGCCCCAGCATTAGGCTAAGACAAAGAGCAAAGGGTTATGCCACAGCAGCAGCACAGCTATTACTGCTACTCCTGTGGCCAGACCATCATTTTGAACAGATCTAGAGCTGCCCCATCAAGGGAAGTACCTGCAGCACCTGACAGTATCAGTTACTTTACAGAAAACATTTTTCCTCCTACTACTGCAACATCTCCTTTGTATCCTGACAAGACATAACATTCACTTTGAAAGTTGCTCTTTTTAAATCACAGAAAATTAAGGCTTATTTTATAGAGCACCATGAGTCTCCCAGGCCTGAGATATTTCAGTAAGTGACTAGGAGCAGATCTTCAGCCTTCTGCTGTTTAACAGGGACCATATATATAACATTACATAATTCTGTCATAAGCTGGAGAGGAACTTTTTACAAGGGCATACAGTGATGGGATAAGGGATAATGGCTTCAAACTGAAAGAGTGTAGATTTAAATTAGATATAAGGAAGAAAGTGTTCCCTGTGAGGGTGGTGAGACACTGGAACAGGTTGCCCAGAGACGTTGTGGATGCCCCATCCCTGGAAGAGTTCAAGGCCAGGTGGGATGGGGTTTTGAGCAACCTGGTCCAGTGGAAAGTGTCCCTGCCTGTGGCAGGGGGGTGGAATTAGATGATCTTTAAGGTCCCCTCCAACTCAAACCATTCTATGACGATATCAGATTTGGGAAGGGGCAGGTAATCTACAGACGGATTCCTTTTTTCTGGTTTCCATTTTCTGGAGGGCATTGTACTCAGGTAAGCAGAGCATGATCACCCAGACGAGAAACTTTGTGAATCTTCCTCTTTGCCCAGACAAAGCAAGATACTGGCTGCAGAGATAATCAGAAGTTTCCAACTACATATTTTCCCTCAAATTTTCAGCTTCAGTTTACATGTCTGAAGTGCAAATCAGAATATATGCAAAATAAAATTTTTAGAGCAATTCTAAAATAATGATTTGACAAATTTCCAAGCTGGACAGGCTCCCAACAGCTGCAATCTAGACACCATTAGCAACACACCCAAGGTAACTAACTTGGGCATATAGTTGTGCTAGTGTCTCACTACTTCTGAACTAACAGCTGTTGCACGTGAGTGAGGATGGTTAAGAGCTTACTATTTACATTGCCTATTTTTTTTAATTATAAAAAGTCATATTAAAAAAAAATAAAATAAAAAAATCTTTATGTAAGTCCCCTGCAATTTTTAGGTTTAGATTCTAACTTCCAGACAGTTTTATAAGCTTATCTTCCAGGTTAGGAGACCCTAAGAGTCTGTACTGTTTTATACTTCTGAAGTCATCATACTAGGAGCAAAGTGTGTTTTAGACCCTGAATGGGTCATTTCTGTCCTCAGGCTTTGAATTTTTACTAGGTCAGCAGTTTACCAGTGATTTTAAACAGAAGATTTATCAAATACTTGAAAAACTAAATCTCATCAGTAGATCTGACTAGAGCTGCGCCTCCTAGTTCTTGTATCAGCCTCAAGATTACCAGCCCCTTAACATTTAAAAGCGGAGGTGAAGGCTACTCTCAAGAATCCAGCATCAACAAAACCAACGCAAAGTACCAGCAACTGTCACACTTTAACTCACAGTATAAGGAAGAAAAATTACAGGGAATGCACATGATGCTCTCTTGCCCTACACCTTTTAGTTGCCAGTCTGTGCGTTCTTTTGAATATAAGAAACACTAAGTGGTTTAGATTTATACAAAGGTGATGTTCTTCTCTGGCTCATTTCTCAAAGACGAGCTCCTCAAGTCATTATGTGGAGTTTATTTTACTTTTTCCTCAAGCCTTGCACGTTGAGTGAATGTGGCCTAACTATGTAGCTACTGGGCAGGGAAAAATAGAGTTCGCACCTTTCATTACAATCTGTGTTTTAAGTGCAGAGAAAAATACTGGCACTAATGTATGCATTTAGAAAACTTCCACAGTTGACATTAGCTACTAATAGGAGCATCATCATTTATCACTATATTACTTCATTCTGACCATAAATTCTACTGACTGGGAGGAGTTTATCTGAGCAACAGTTGTTCTCCAGATATATCCAATAAGAATCTCAATGGATCACAGGTGTAAAACACAGCTGGTCCAGGATGTACTCAAGGAAGGATTCTCATGTCTGAAGTGTCACAGCTCAGCTCAAACAAGGACACTAAAGGAAGTGCTGTTTTTAGAAAAGCCATAGAAATAATATAACAAATTTAAAAGTATTACTTACTAAATGCCTCCTCTGTGAGCTCTTCACTTAGGCCGTCTCCAGTTGTAACTGTTCCCCCAATTCCTTTTTCTCCTTTCATTGCCTGGAGAGAGATGGGGGTGGGGGGGAAGGAAGAATTTGTGTTATAGTCTACTTGGCTTGAGATTGTTTCAAGACTCCAGGAGCTCTAGCCAAAGTCTGGAATTTGCAGAAGAGCCACTGTACAGCAGCTGGAGTTTGAAATCCAAGCCCTGTAAAACTATGGGATTTAAGAACGTACAAGAATATATGAAGGGTGTTTTTCAGCTTAGCCATACTCCTCAGCAACAAGACCTCTGCAAATTAGGATTGTTATTGTTCTAAGAAAGGCTTTCACCTTCTGCAGAAAGGCAAAGATCTACAGCAATCCAGAAGGGGCAGTTAAGAGCATTTACAAGAAATCACAGAATCTCACAGCTACTGACAATGTGCAGCATTTGCTTACAAACCACATGCAAGTGCCACCACCATACAACTAAGAGTTGATGTTTAAAACCAAGGTAATGGATTTCTTCTCCCACGTGAAGGTCTGCGGCCAGAAAGGATAGCAGCACAGAAAGACAAGGCTCCCAGTCATCTGCATGCAGTTTTGTAAGTATGAAGTTTGATGCTCTAAGTTACTGCATAGGAACATCTAAGAAAATAATCATAGAATGGTTTGGGTTGGAAAAGACCTTAAAGATCGTCTGGTTCCACGTCCCCAGCCCTGAGCAGGGACATCTCCCACTAGACCAGGTTGTTCAAAGCCCCATCCAACCTGGTCTTGAGCAACTTCCTAATCTCTAATCTAAATGTACCCTCTTTCCAGTATAAAAAGTATTCTCTGCAACTGTTCAATGTAGACTAAATTCTAAGCTACAAACCAGAAATATTTTGCTATATACAGTACTCCAAAGACAGAGCTAACTGGAACGGAGGCTTAAAACCCATAAGCAGAACCATCCAATCCATCCATCCAATTAAAACCCAATCCCAATACCTTGCTACTACAGCATATATATCTGCAACTAGTCGCTTCAGAATGCAAGTAGCACAGACCCACTTCAGACTCCTCCAGAAGTACTGAAACTATTTAGGCACTGCTTGCATTGTCACGTAAAGCACAATACAGCACTTTGACAGCACATGCAACTGCTACACAGAACTGGAAAAAGCACACAGCAGTGCTTCAACTTTCAGTTGAACACTGTTCAGTTGAACACCTCAGTTATCACAGCAAATGACCTTCTGGGAAGGGGAAGCTTCAAGTGCTATCAGCAAATTAAGTATCATTACCAACTGTGACCCCATTAATTATAAACCTTAAATTTACAGAACAAAGCAAGCCTGAAGAGCATCTCGTTCTACAGCACTGCCAATTTAGACACACCTGCCCCACTCATGCCAGTAGAGCCAAGCAGCCATACCAACAGAAGGATCCACATTTAAAGATAAAAATTTTTTTTTTTTTTTAGAATTTTTTTTCCCCACCACAATTATTTTAATCCTGAACAACTTTATCATTCAGGACTATGAGGAAGACAGGTCCCTGGATAAAAATGCCTTTGATATGTTTGGTTAAATCTGGTATTCCAAGGTAAAAAAAACAAAATGAAGAAACAAGTCAGCATAATTCTCTTTGGTCTCCAGACAGGAGATGGGGGGCATACCAGAACAACAACAACGACTACAAAAGAAATAAGCAGAAGCAACTACTTTTTCAAAAAGTTTAAATTACTGAAAGAAAAACTAACCAGTCGGTTTCTGCTAGAGAAGGGATAAATTAAACTGCTTAGATCACATACCTAGCATGTACTAAGCATCAACAGCAAACTGATGGACAGACTAAAAAAATAAAGACAGATTAAAAAACCTCATTTGAAGTAGATAAGCTTCCATGTGAATAACTATCCTGACATGAGAAAAAACTTCTTCATTTGCAGATCTGAAGGCCAGACAAACAATAAGTTAGTCCCTGAGAGGATGCAGTCTACTACAGGTTTATTGATTGAACCAAGAGATTGAATTAAATATTCTTAAAAGGCACCTTTAAAGAACACAGTGATTTACTACCAGCAATATGTAAGAGAATTTATTCAGCTGAAAGCTCTAACCACTCTGAATCAGCAAGTCTAATCAAAATGCTTGCTTTATCCTTTTTTTCTCTTGATATCCTCTGGAATGCTTTTAAACACTACATTAGTTCCTGACAATAGCTGTGAGACACTGTGCAAGTTATCCATTATACCATTACAATGACAGGGAGCTAAGGATAAACACAGACAGGTTAAGTAAGTGAGGAAATGCTGAAGCATATACCAACCTCTCTGAATTTTTGGAGGTATAACTTCAAAGGTTCAACATAGCTATCAAACCCTAAGGTAGACATGGCAAAGAGAATATCTTCTCCATTGATAGTCTTCCTTTTCTCTTGGTGACACCTCTCACTTGCTTCTGACGTTATGAAACTGATGAATTCGCTTACACACTCTTGCACGCATTCCTTTGCGTCCTTAGCAATCTAGTAAGGAAAAAGTATCGTGAAAGGATTAAACGAGATGCAGTAAGATTAAAAAATCAAAACACTACAACAAAAACCCAAAGAATACACTAGATCATAAAGGAAACATCCCACAACCTGATGATAATATCCATTTAGGCAACACCTGTATGTGAGGGAACCACTGGATGTCATCACTGCTCTACGTAAGCACAGCTGCAACATGATTTTAGCTTTAGTTTTACTATTTCAAGCAGCACATTCAACTGCCAGGATCTCCTGAAGTCCTTACCATGTTCTGTACAAGCTTTTACATGTAGATGCATCTCAGTGTTGCTTACTTTGCTTACCTGTGCCTTCTTTTTAAACCTGTTCATTACAATGTCATAGTCCACTTCCATCTTTCTTTTAACAGACCCAGCAGTTCCAGCTCCACTGCAGTACATTCCCACAAATCTGGCAATGACAAGTGTATTTATCCTGACCAGATTCAGGGACTAGCATATATGCCTAGCAGCAAGCCTCTCTAATGCTTTAATATTCTGGTATAAATTTTCCTAATGAGAATTCAAATGAGGAAACAGATTTCATTCTTGCCAGGAGCATAAGTAAATTTCATTATGGTTTTCAGCTGGACAAAAGTAATTTACCTGACTTAAAATAATAGCAAGCATTACTCCTGTTTATTTGTGAAGCTGACAGGAGCCAACTGATAGATTATAATAACTAAGATTCTTATTCTTCACATGAGAAGAAACTTTTTAAATTAAAAAACAAACAGAACAGCAGTAACTCCAAGTAGAATCTTCACTAGTTCCTGGTATTTTCAGACACAAAGGGTGAGATTTTCAGAAGTACTCATCAACCAGTAGCTTCCCTTGCAGTTTTTCACAAAAACCTCCCTGACTTTTTCAGGATAGCTCAACATCCCATATGCCAAATTCTTGAGGGGAAAAAAAAATCTCATCTTGATCACTAAAAATTTATGACAATATGGAATAGTGAAGACATTTTCAAGACATTTTCACAGCAAAGATATAAATGTAACACCCAGATCTCCAGAAAGCCCTGAACACTATGAAAGTACAAGCAGATGTAAGTAAATTATGTCTTGCTTCTATTTAGAGTGAGCTCAAAAAAAAAAAAAAAAAAAAAAAAAAAGGAAAGAGAAAACAGCTTTAGCTGGAGCAAATGTTTCTGGGGCAGGAATTGTACTGGAATATAATGGAGCAACAGCAAGTAACGGGAGCCCTGCAAAGGTTTAAGGTAAACAGGTAGAATGGTCAAACACTTGCACTGTCACCAGCTCAGCAAAATGGATTAAAAAGTCTCTCCTTAGAAGAAATAAAGTAAGTCTTTCAATAGTCTGTACCTGCTACATGGTATAAGGCAGACTTCTTAGGTCATTCAGGCATTTGGGTAAGTAAAGATTCAGGCAACTGAAAACTAACCCTTCTCTTTCCTTCAAGATAAGGACTTGATTTTTATTTCATCCAAAATGGGTTCACTTACTCCAAATTTTATGCACCTCAATAAAAGCAGATTAGATTTCCTGAGAAAATTTCATAGAAACTATTCTTACTGATACAGGATTGCCACCAAGTCTGACCTGTTCTGATAATTTCAGAGCACGCATCTTAGAAAAAGAGAGCTCTTGAACACCCTTACAAAGAGCAATGTTTTGGATACTCTTAATTATGGCAGTCACTAAAAGTTTGCAGAAACCTTCAAAAAATGGACTTGGTCCTGCTCAGGTTTTTTTTTTTATTTTCTTTCCTTTTGCTTTTCTGCAATAAACCAGAATCATTTAAAATAAAATAAAATAGATACATTGTTTTACCAGCTCAAGTTCACTCAGAGGAAGGAATAAAACTCATTAACACACATTCTTTACCAGACAGGGGTATTACCTTTCCTGTTTGGGGTATGGCATTTTTCATTATCCTTGCCACATTTGCAATTGGAAGATATATATCTTGTTCTCTAAAACTCTCTTTTGAGCCATTTGTATCCTCATGATCATTCATGCTGTCCTCTGTGTCTAATGAAATAAAGAAAAGTCAACAGAAATTGTATTTGACAGACAGCAGGCAATAATTAAGCCAGTTTAAAATCTTACACTGAAGGATGTAAACCTTTGAAAGCACAGTGTATTAACATGGTAGAAAAAAATTTTGAAGACAGATGCCAACACCAGGGTACCTTGTTCAATATCATCAGAAATATACGTGGCTGCTGAACACCAACCACCTTAATGTCATGTCAAAATACAAATTGTTTCTTAGAACACCATTTTTTTTTTTGGTCATCACCTCAAAGGATTTGGTGTTATCATTAAAATAATCTAAATCCCACCTCCAGACTGCAGAATACATGCTTTATACAGTGAAGCATTATGAACATATATTAACTGCAAATTCTTAACTTGAAAGAAGATAGCAGAGAATTATACAAGCACTGAAAGGAATACACACACAGAAATAGTGGTATTTACCGTAACATTTCTTACCATCATGAGGCTGTATCACATAGTGACTGCCACCAATGTAATCTCCAGCAATTCCTAACTGAGAAGCATCCGTTGTGGAGCTATCACCATCCATCTACAACCAGGAAAAGGAAACCTTTCAGGTAAGTTACACCATTAAGTGAAGCTATTGCTGAAAAACAGCACTTTAATCAACTTAGGACCATGAGACCTATTTATATGAAGTACGAATGTTTTGTCATTTCAGAACAGTATCCCCTCTCTCATTACTGAGCTTTAGTGACAGTAAAAACGATGAATCTGTTTTCTGAAGCTGGCCCAAACGTTCAGCTGGAGGCCCAGGCCATGCACAGAAACATTTGGTTCAGGCAGCACATGTAGAGCAACCTGGTGTGGCTCCTGTGAGAGTCTGACCAGACCAGGTCACAGTATCTATTTCTCTGAACAACCCTCAAAACCTATGCCAGCCCACTGCTCATTGAACGCTTTGCCTGCCATTATTACACAGAGTGCACCACTCACTCACCATTACTCTCCACACAGACAGCTTTTGTCAAGCCCCCTGACAGAACTCTCCTAGCCAGACCTCAGGACCAGCTCTGCAACCTCATTCTCCCTGAGGCAGCAGTCACCCCTAAGTGTGTTCTACATTGTGTTTTCCTTCACTTACCCTGGTCCTGCCCTGCCTCACTCCTCTAGGCATCCTTCAGTGCTCCACTTCACAACATTCTGATATCATGGACAAGATGAAGCCTTCTCCTTGAGGCTTTAGAGACAGGGTCACAGTTACTAAAGTGAATGCCAGGAGAGAGAGGGAAGCCAAAAGAGCCAGCACCTCCTTCCCCACCTAGGGCCCTTTGTCCCAGGAGATACCAACCACATTTCAGCTGGAGGAGTCTGGGAGAAGACTGCCTTCTCCCTTCTGAATGGGGCAAAACTCCTGAGACCATCAGCAGCCATTTGCTGACAAGCCTCAACATTTGCTAGGAAATCTATTTTGTGAGCAAGGACAGAGGTTTCACAGTGCTGCTCCGAACAGAGGCTCCTCAGCAGCCTGCTGTCTCACCACTCTGAGACACCACACATATTATGCTTCCTTGTTCCACACTGGGGAAAGAGGTGAAGATGCCTCCTACATCCCTTGAAGTTCATGCTTCTTGAGGGAGAACTTGCCACAGCAACTCAACACGAGTGCCTTCTGCATCCACTTTTGCCACATGCACAACACGCAGGTATAGGCGCGTTCTTGCAACAGCAAACGCTTCAGCCCGCGTAACCCATTACCATGCTACAGTTTGCCTTTTTACAGGAGCAACAGAGTCCCTTAAACACTACCAGAAGGTGCTTAGTAGGCAGCTTAGATCTATAAAAAAAATGATGGCAGACAAGAGTTCCACTTCCAAAGGGGCTATTTCAGCTGTGCCAGATGCAAGTTTGAATTCAAGTATTGAGCTGTTTAAAACTTTTGGACAATCTTGGCCTTTTTCGAGTTCTGGGTGTCTTGAAAATTAGTGTCTTACCAATAAAATGTCACAGAACATTTAGGTGCCATGCTTTTTTTCATGTAAGGTGGTATTTTTTGCAGTCATTTGCTTTAATAATGTTTCTTTTGGAAATAATGCAACAATTAGGGAAGAAGAAAGAGTTCCCAGAACACGCAAACTCTTTTCAACAGCAGCGCACAAATCCAAAGACATTTTCCAACATGTTTAGATGCACAGCACCAGATTCACCTTTGCCCCAAATTTCCTTGGCTGTGTTTAACATCAAACAACACTGTTAGCATTTGCTTATCTACCTGTTTGCTAGCAAATCATCTCTTCCATTCCCATTCTACTCTTCATACGGTTCCTTCTCTGGACAAGCATTTCCCATTCTTCCCACCCTAGCTGTGTCTGCCGAGCCACACACACAGCCCCACGGGAGGCAGAACGCAGCTCGACTCACTCCCTGACCTATCCCAGCTGTGCAGCAGCCCTGGTGTCTCTGGAAAACCACCTCTGCCCCAAACGGTCGCCCGGTCTCTGCTAGTGACACCACTCAGCTCCAGTGAGTTACCATTAGCCTGAAGAGGGCAAGAGAGAAGCAATCTTGGGCTATTTTTATACCCACCCAGAAATATGAGCAATTTAACCTCTCTCTAAGCTGCACTTTGCCTGTGGCCACAGGGCTGGGTTTTGCTTTCAAACCTGTAGGTGCTAGGCTTGGCCACGGGTGCACGCGTAACCTGAGTGCTGCTCGTATCCAAGGCAATACTACAGTTGGATGTAGCCTTAGGAGCTGCTTGGAAGGAAAAAAATACAAAACAAAGAACAACCAAAAAACAACTCTTGCACCTCTTCTTCATCATATAGAATATTACACACATACTGCTGTTTTCAAAGCACCTCTGGTCCCTTTTAGTGAGCTTTTATAAAACAGTTTCACTTCTCACACAGCATCCCTGCCCAAAGGAGGGGCAACATTTCGGGCATTAGCCTTCTCATGTTCCAACTGTCATGTAAATTTGCTTTGTCTGCATTTTGCAGACTCTTCGTTGAGAGATTTAATTCTGCTTTTCAATTTTCCAAGGGGTCTGCAGTTTGCTTACTCAGCTTGCAGGACTGATAAGGCAAGGATATCACAATCCTGCACATCAAGATCACCGAAACCAACATCGCCCACCAAGAGAGTTAAACCTCTCTACTCCTTCTGCAACTTGAAGCAGTTCACATTCTGCAGCCTGGTAAATCCCAAAAGCTACCTCCTAGAATTTAACTCAGAATCAGGGTCTTCACAAACTTTGTAAGTTACTCAGCCTCTGTACTATTTTAAATGCCTTTGTTTCTTCCCCTCTCCTTTTTCAGTCTTCTGTGAAGCATAGAAGCAGTCTTCTAAACTGTTTCCTTCTTCTAGGATTGCAATATTCTTCAAATTTCTACAGTGATGTGACGATTCCCTGGTTTCTGCTCACCCATCTTGCAGACTACTCCATCTGAATCTTTATTGCCAACACCCAGCAACATTATTTCAGAAACAACCTTGGTTTCATTAGCCCAGCTAACCTTCAAAATATAATTCTCTTAAGCCTCTGCTGCATCTGTAGAGAGTTTTGGCCATCCTCAAGGTACTATCTTTGCTTTTGTTCTTTTCTGTGTGTATATTTCCACATCTATTTAGAGCATGCATGATTTCATAATTAGTGAGAACTGGAGTGGAAGAGTATCATTATGAATCTAAAATAGAGATTAGCAAAATTGACAGGAAAAGGCTTGCAAAATGCAGATCTGTCTCAGATAAAGAAAACAGGCACTGACATCTTAACATCAACTGAAATTAATTCTCTGGGTATTACTTAAAGAAACACTTTTAGCTGCCAGGACAACCTTGGAACAGGGGATTACAGATGGTATAACACCCTTCTGCATAACGCTTAGCATAAGCAGGTCCTAATCCAAGATCACAGGTTAATTCAGGTTGGAAGGGCCTTGGGAGGTCTCTAGTCCAACCTCTACTCAAAGGAGGGTCAGCTCCAACCTCAGAGCAGGTTGCTGCTGTGGATGCTGAGAAGCTGCTAGCAGAGGGATTTTCTCAGGTTCTCACAATATTCGGTGAGAATCCTGCCTTTCTCATGCATGTTATCAGAAACAGTAGGATGGTTTTTGTAAGCTGGACCAGCACCTGGGTGTTTTGCTAAGTTCTGTTTATGGTACGTTGGAAAAATATTTTGAAATAGGTGTTGTAGGACTTCAGCCAATCACCCTAGGAGATGGGTGATCACTGACCAGTCACCCTATGGGGCTAGGGTATAGAAAACGGGGTTAGAAATTAATAAAGTGGCTTCTTTTGCCTGCTTTTGCTGAATTTGTGTGTTGCTGCATCTCTCCGCTCCTGGTATAAACAGTGACAGCTCAGGGCTTTATTCAGCCACATCTTTAAGACCTCCACAGACAGAGCCTGCCCAACCACCCTGTGAGCCTCTTCCAGAGCTTGGCTGGCCTTGTGGTGAGAAAAAGAGTAGCATCTCTATACATTACTTCAATCCAAGTAAGCTGGATGGGAGAATTTCAGTCAGATTTGTCATTTAATTAAAACCTAGATCTAGGCATCTGACTATAGCAACTGTAATTAATATACTACCTAGTCATCCTACTAGTATTTCTCTGGGCCCGATGTATGACACAAACATGACACTGATGAAAACCACGGCCACTGCTGTCTTAGTTTTCATAAAGAACCGTTACACATTCAAGTAGTACAGTTTTAATTTCAGATGTCCAAAACTCAAGTCAATCACCACACATCCAAGCGTCAGCTCAGCACAAGGTCCGTAATACATACAACACAACACAATGCTCTGAAACAGGAGAAAAGGCTGCTCATATTAAAATGTTGCTAATTAATCCCCCCACCTTTAAACAAAAAAAACAAACAAAAAAAAAAAAAAAAAAAAGCACACAAAACCATGAAACACTAAACATTCGGTATCCCAAAAGGTACCCTAGAAAGGCAGCAGCCCAATGGAGCACAGAAATGACACCCTGCCTACAGCCACTGCAGTCACTGGGAGACTAAAAGGACAGCGGTTCTTACGCTGGCACGTTTGGAAGAGCTACTTCTTCGGATGGACACAGATGCCAAATTTCATGAACAGGCAGAATCCTGAGAGATCTACTCCTAAAAGGTTCAGACAGACAAGAACTCTCCTCTCAGATTTTACTTAATTCCCTGGAGCTGTCATAACTTTCTTTAAAGAAAAGTACCTATTTGCAGATTATACATCCCATTGGCATGGCAGTTCCAGGGTGCAGACATTGCAACATCTTTTAATACAAGACCATTATATAGGTCTCCTATACCCGTGTGACCACCAAATTGCACAAGGGAGGGGGCTTCCAACGTGGTGGTCTAGAGACACGTAGTGCACACATCCACAAGCAGCACTTGCTGCATGTTGTACATTATTCTTAACCTTTCATGCTAGGAAAACACTGAAGCTCCTCCGTGCATACACTGACTGAATCATAACCGAGAGCTAAGGGACAACGTGCCAGTCTCTAAAGTGACCATGCCATATAATTTTTATCAACAGCAAGAGAAACCAGGTTAAGTAGAGGGCATAACTCAAATATTCATCAATACACCTGACAAAAGCATCAGAATATATCAGCAGCACAAAGTTTTCCGGTGGTGGTTTTCTCTTTGTTGTTTTTTTTTTTCCTTATCTCTAAGGAGTATTACTAAGAATACACAAATAAATATATCCAGGGAAATTAACCTGAGAAATACCTTAAAAGAGAAACATTTCAGATCAAGGGTATCCAAGAAAGCTCAGTGATAAGATGCAAATGAATGAACATACAGGTTTACACTGACATCTGTACACAATTTTCTGGAGGATGCTTAAAAAGAAATATGCTCCTGTCAGCTGCCCACAACTGAGACTGTTCCTGGAATATATCTATACTGAATTAACAAAGCCTCAGTATCTCAAAGTAAATCTTGTGCCATGTTTAATCTTAAGAGCTCTCTTAAAAGAACAGTACCAGTGGCTCAGCTAAATAGCTAAAGAAGAATGCAAGCCCATAGCTGCTAGCACTGAGGGGAAGAAGGGTCTATGACTTAGGTCAGTATAAAAGGCAAAAATAGAATCAAAGAAACAAGATTTTCTCTTCAGAATGGGGAAGTTGTCTGGCAATGATTTGCAAAATTGGTCTTCTGAGGGGAAACCAAAGACCTCTCATGATTTAAATACTTCACATGGTATTTATCCACCCCATCTCCCAAAGCTGCTACCCTACAAGAGGGACAGCAGAAAACAACAGGCAATGAACCAAACTTGGTACGCTTTCCATCAGATGTTCCTGACACAGAAACAGAAGAGAAATTATAACTACAGATGCAGGTAGTAACCACATCAGTCAATGCAGATTAATTTTGCTGCCACACCTTATCACAAGAGATGTAAAGCAGTATGTAACAGGAGAGACAAAGTTTTATTTGAGCCTTCTGCACCCTCATTTGCTGCTCCTGAACAGAAACACAGAAGAAAAAGAAACAATTGCAAATACAGTTTAGTTTCCTTTTACTTTTCAGTGACTTCTGGAGACTCTGATTTTCCAGCGAATTCTCACCTGACAGCAATGCAGTGTCTCCAACAGAGGAACACCAACTGGTAAATGCATTCACAGGACATCGCTCCAGCAGATCCCCAAAAATGGAAAGTTAAAACCCCTTAGCATGTGCCTAGAACACAAACAGAAGCTGCACTGCCCTTCTCCATCTTGGACTCCCCTAATCTTCCACATTCAGTCTTTTCCCTCACAGCAGAATAACATTAGAGGCTGACTGATGCTGAGAGGACCTGACAGCATCTCTAAGGCTTGTTAGCATCCAGGCTGTACCAGGCTCCTTCCCCTGGACCAGGGGAAGCCCTTATGAAATTCAAATAGGGCCTTTTCCCCTTTCCATCTTCCCCCTCCACATACCAGTATCAGCTTCACAGCTCAGCTTACAAGCCCTGATGTCAGAGGCCACGAGTCCTCTGCATGGATCCAGCTGTGCTACAGTATGTGGGGACTCCTTGCTAGGCTGACTAACAGTTCACAAGCATGTTTAGATGCAGTATATATGAGTGGACTAAAAATGCGTATGTTTACATCAAATAGGAGTGGATCAGTGCCACAGAGCAAGCAGGAGAAAACAAGTTTCCGTGCCTTTTCTTTTTTTGGCAGTAAAGGAGAGAAGCTGGAGGAAGAAGCCAAGATGAATGGAGGCAGTTTTGTTGCTTTTGCAGAAGCTGGAAGAAGGCAGTAGCACTGAATACACTGCACCAGCATCTCCTTCCTCCTGCAACGCTGACTGAAAGCCCTGTATTACCTTTCCATATTACGTTTTTGATGGTTTTTTTAGCATTTTTTAAGTGAAAAACTAAGCTTCTATCTTTATTAAAGCAAGCAATGTAAATCTTTTATAAGTTTAAGAACATTTATAAGTTGGTTATGTTTTGCCTTTGTTGCAGTAAGTACATCAAGTGTGCCAAGAAGTTTATTCCTCTCAAGCAGTACAGCAAGTAAAGAGATCTCCAAAACTAGTTCAGACCAGGCCAGTATATTCAGTCAAAATTATCATATTTGCTGACAGTTCCTTTTATTCTACTACTGTTATTTGCATGTTGTTGACCATGTGTATATATAGAGTCATGTTTTGCACTTTTTAACAAGCTTTGTGCCGCTATAACACGAATTTCCAAATACCATCTTTCTTCATGGTATTGTAAAACTCAGTACTGAGAAGCCACATTTCTTTCTAAGCAAAATTTTAAAGGTGAAGTGACATCTGAAATTTCAATTTGAAAGCACCAAGTGTCGTGTAAGACTTTTTAAAATGTTGACTAGATACCTGACTTGGTAAGATTCATAGTATTTAACGTTTCCTATCTTCACAGAATCCTGAACCATCTTTTTCATTCAATTTCTGTATGCTGCCTCCCTTCATGCAATTATGGCCAGAAAATACGAGGTTATCTATTAAACCCTGAACTGGTGTAATTATCAAATATTAAAATCCAAAGAGCAATATCCAGTATTCCTTACTTCTTTCAAACATAATTTCATAGCTGTAAACACTAGCAGCCAAGACTGTATATAATTACCCGCTCAATGCAGAGCAGAAGGAACTCACACAGACCTCATAAATAATGATTCAGATTAAACCATCTTGGGTCTCCCAGAGAATTACAGATGGATCCTCCCTTAATGTTGTAACTGTCATGCCATAGGCCACACAAGCAAAGGAAAAAAAAATAGAGAGCAATAACTAAGCTTATTGTTTAAGAACACAAGGCTAATGATTACGCATAAACACTTCTCCATTCCTGCAAGCCAATTTGAGCCAGACTGTGAATAATGCGGCTCCTTCCATTTTGCTTTTTGCTACTATTTTGCCTGAGCTTCTTTTGAGGAAGCTGCAATTACTTTAATTGACAGTAACTTCCATCTATCAGCAAGACAGGCAAAGGTTACTGTATCTAACAGTGCCCATTCATGGGCTGAAACCCAGATATCTACACATCCCTCCCGGCCTGGAAAAGCTCAGGTCACTGGTATAAATTATTTTGCTCTCCCAAAAGCAATCCAAGCACACTAGGTAGCTTTTACACGACAGTTCTTTGCAGAACAACGTCTTTTTGGTTAAGCCCTGGAAAAAAAAGAAACAAATCAGTAAACCCAGAAGCTGGCCGATTTTTCTATCGCTGCAGTATTGCATCAGGACCTAGGAACATTTCTTTAATCAGTGTATCCTAATAGAGGCAGAAACACTACTAGAACACAGGAAATTTTCTGTGAATAACCTACACAATACTCTTCAGGATCACCAACTATGTAATGTCTGGGTGGAGCAGCGGCTGGGACAGACGGGTATGCCCAAGAACACCTGACAAATGTACAACAGTTGTGCAGAAGCTGAGGATGGCAGAGTCCCGTCTCTCTCCTACCTGCCATGTGCGTTAGGGGATAAGCCCTCGATGCCTCTCGGCTGGGCCAGCCGATCAATTTCACTTCCTGATTTCATGCCCTTCAATGATGCAACGGCAGACAGCGCAGGGGCACGGAGGGGAGGAGTGGACGGACCTTCCTACTTACACAAATAGCCTCAAAGTCGTCCTTCCACCTCGCTGGCATCTGTTCAATAGATACTTCTATCGCGACCCCTTGTTTTCAAAACGAACAGGACACCGCAACCCGTTATTTACCAACTTTATTGTTAATCACCTTGGCTTTCTCGCTCCGAAACGCGGCAGCCTCCCGCCTCTGTGGGGAGGGGAAGGCGGCACATCAGCACCTGCCCGCTGGCTGGGAGCCCTTTGCCGGAGCCCACTGCCCGTTATCCCCCGCCCCGAAAGCGCCGTGCCCGGACCGGGCTGCCCGCACGGTCACCAGGCTACTCTCACCACATCCCGGGGACTCGCCCTACACTCCCTATTTCTGCAAAACGCCGCCAGACCTTCAAGAAAATTTCCCTCTCGACAACGGCGGCTGGCGGTGACCGGGAGGCCGGCCCGCTCTCACCCCCGCTGCTCGGCTGCCGGTCCGGCGAGGGGCCGTGGGCGTGGTGGGGGCCCGCCAGAAGCGCGGCGGGGCCCCGGCCCCTCGCTCCCGCGACGAAGGGAGGGGAGGGGGCTCCACGGGATGCGGCGCTTGGCCGGGGCAAAAACAAAAGAGAGCTGAGCCCCCTCCGCTCTCACACTGCGAGGCGCGGCCGCCACAAAGCCGCTCCCCCCACCCGCCATGCCGCCGCCGAGGGGCCCCGAGGCAGACCGAGCGCGTTCGGCAGTGCACGGGAGACACGGCGATGGAGGGGTCGCGGTGACTGCCGGCGGGCGGGAGGCCGTGCGCCCCGCCGCCACCTCAGCGGGCGGTGAGGGGTGCCAGGCGCCCCGACTGCCCGCGGCCGCGACCCGGGCCGCGGCGGACACGGCCGCCGGGTAACCGCTCTGCCGTCCCCGCCTCCTACACCCCCTCCCGCCTAGGCCGCAAAATGGAGCCGGAGCGGGGGAACGACAGCTCTCCGCGCCCGGCCCCGCGGAGAGAGGGGAACACCGGCGGGGACAGCCACCCCGCCGCCCCTGCTAAGACCCCCCCAATGCATCTGTCTCCCTGCCCGCGCCGCCGCCGCCTCCCCACCCGCCCGCCCGCTCCGCTCCCCCGGGCCGCGCTGCCCCCGCGCCTCCGGTCGCACAAAGAAGCGAGCGGCCGGTGGCGGGGGCTGGGGGCCCCCCACTTCCTGGTCCCCGCGGCGGCGGCGCGGCGGCAGCGCCGGGGCCCGGGGAGGGAGACGGACATTTCATTCGAGCCTGCAGTGGAACCGGTTACCAATCATTGGCCGGAGCCAGGCACAAACCTCCAGTGCGGCCCTGGTTGGCTCCCTCCGCAAATCGGCTGTTTGGTTGGACAGAAAATGGCTGCGAAGGAACCAGTCCCAGCGCGGAGCCCCGCTTCCCGCAGCCGGGCTGCCCTCCCTCCGCGCCGCCTCCCCGCCACGCGCGCCGGCTCTTCCCTTCAGCGCCCTCCCTCCCGCCGCCGCCCGGGCCGCGGCCCTGGCTCTGCCCCTGCCCCTGCCCGCCCGCTTTATGCCGGCCGAGGCGCTCGGTTTGGGGGCTGGCGGGGCCGCCTCCCCCGCGCCGAGGGGCGAAGCGGGCCCCGCGGCTGGCCTGAGGGAAAGCCGCCTGTCGCGGTGCGCCCGCAGGTTCCTTCGCCTCTGGCCGGCAAAAGGGCTCTCTGCCCCGGGGGCGCGGGGCTGGTGTTTGCGGAGCCGGGCCGCTGAGCGGGCGCAGCGCTCTAGGGAAGCCCGGGAGGTGGGCAGCGCGGGGAGAGAGCGGCTTTCCCGCCTCTGTCCCGCTGGCCTTGTCGCCGTCCGCTGCCCCGACCGCCTCAGCAGCGGGGGTCTGCTGTCAGGTGGGCTGGCTCCGGTTTTACCAAGGTCAGGAAGTTCCTCAGCTCTGTTTCAAGCTACACCTGCGTCGTGGCTTACGGAGAGGAAAACGCGTTATGTCCCCCGGTGACTCCTAGGCCTCATAGACCGAGAAAGAGGCTGATAAAGAAGAAGAGGTCAACGAAGAAGGACGGCCCCTGGGACCTAGGTCCCAAGCCACCATTCGGTGGAACAGTTAGGCTGTGTGAGAGGCTCTGCGGGTCTGTGTTGCCCCTTCCCCCTACAGACGTGAATTCTCACTCATTGCAAACCTGAAAGGATTGTTTCCCCCTGGTGATACAGGGCCTGAAGAGCACATTTTCCTTCCACTTGAAGGCTTTGTTCTGAAGAAATACGAGCTGCTGGGTGAAGATGATAGTTGGACTGATTCCCCACTGAGATATATAAACCTCTCGTGCGAAGCATTTATATGAAACACTTCATAATCCACCAATCCTGCCATTCACTGGACTCAGAGAGAGGGATTTTTTCTTGTAGGTGAAGGCAGCCAAAGACATTCCGCACACCTGCCATCAACACACACCTATATGCAATCTCCACAATGGAGGTAATGGGAATAACTTTCTGCAGTTTTTAATAACCTGTAGTCATTCTTTATTACTTGCAGGTTTTAAATATTTTACCGAAACAGGTATGAAACTCATGTTTCACAATGGCCTCTGCTAGCATTCTTCTTCTGGTTAATACCTGATAAATACAGCACATTCCTCTCCTAGCTTTCTTCTGGCATTTGGATTTAAATAAAGCAAAACTCAATAAACCTTACACATTTTCACTTGGTTTCCCATAACAACATTAGTTTCATATGTTTTGATATATAGTAAAGCTTCAGGTTCACTCAAACTGTAGATGTATTTGGACTGGTTTGAGTTTAAACTGAAACATCAAAGGAGACAAATTTTGCATGGCCTCAGGTTTTTACTGCAAATGCATCAAGCTATGTGCAGCTTGGTTCTGCCTCCTGGGTACCGGGAGCAGTTATTAGTTATTTTGTTTAAATGCCCTGAAGATGTAAAATAATGCAAGAAATTCACCAACTTTGGGGCCGTAGGGAAGAATTTTCCCCTTTGTCTATTTTACAGCTTGTGTTCACTAAATGTAATACCAGGAGAATACACCATTCATCTTGCTCTATAGATCTTTGGATGGATTCTCTTATCTCAGTCCAGAATTTCACAAGCAAGTAGAAGAATGAACACTGACCAGCGTGAAGGTGCTTCAGGGCACAGAGCAGACAATGCCCTGGCTTTGAGCAGCTAGTCAATATTTTGAATTCTTCCTTGAAAGCACAGCCTGCCAATCTTTCTACTGCATATTTTTAAAACTTTAAACAAAAATATTGTTTCTCCTGTGGTTTTTTTTTTTTTTTTCCTGGCATTTATCAGTGTTGTATTGATAGACAAACTACTTACCCATGTGTTTTGCTCAGCATTTTTCTTTATGATAGCAAAGTGGGAACAAGCGTTCACTGTTGCTGGTGACAGAACAGCACTCAGTGTTTAAACTTGTCAGCCAGCTGAAGCCAGGGAGTCCAAGCAAGCGTTCCCCTTTACATACGTGTTATCTTGTGTTCCTCCATTAGTAACAGTTTCTGCCACGCATTTCTCATACAGTCTTTAATTGATCTATCATTTTATCCATATGCTAAGGACATTCTTAAGCTCTGTATATATGCAGCACCTTTCATTCTATTCTTACTGTGTATCCAGAAAAGGTGTATTTCAACATATCTGATCTGCATCTCCCTTCTGTACAATATTAGGGGTGTCTTTTGTGAACCTTGTTAAATCATCTAGTCTAATGCTTGTTGCTTTGTTATCTAGTGCTTATCAGTTGCAATTTCAGAATTCCCCATCATGTCATTTAGATTTTATATTCTCATGTAATTTCTCCAGTCTGTAGCGTGTTCCTCATATTCTGTACTCTACCTCTCCTGTCAGATCAGCTCAGATTCTGCCTATGCAAAAAGAGGGGAAGAAGGTTCTAGAGCAGGAGGAGTTAATTGAAGTAAAGATGTAAGGCAGAGTTTCATAAGGTGGTGATTTGTCATAAGGTGAGGTTGTCATTTTGTCTGAAGTTTTCAGTAAGGAAATAAAAATCTTCAGATATCTTCTGTTCCACTTAGTAGGTGTTAGCTAAGAAAGCTGTCAAAGGTGAGCAAGTATGCTTCTTTAAACCAGAACAGATATATCAGCCTTCTCCAAAATGTGCCTTACTTGTGGTCTGGACTTTGTTACTTGGAAAAGTATGTGTCTTGAAAGAAGAAATTTCAACTTTTGTAGAAATAGAACTGGATTCTCCAGAATTTTCATTACCGTAAAATTTCGAGTGTAACAAACTGGAAATAGATCTGTTGTCAAACTATGAACTTCCTGGTGCTTCAGGAATTTGATTTCTTTCTTAACAGTATCTTTTCAATCCTTGTTATCTCTTTTCCTTTTGTCAGATTAGAGCATTCTTTTCTTTGTATTAGACAATCCTAATTAAAAATATGTAGAAGATGCTACAGAGCTAGGCAATACTCTGTGAAAAATGATTGAATGTGGAAATCCAGAAAAAAATATCTGCAGGTGATTAGCCAAGTCACAGCAGCAGGATATCAGATGGAATTAATTAAGTTCAGAACGTTTTTCATTTTTCCAAGGATCCGTAGCTCTCACTTGTGTTGAAAAATTCTTTAGCTACAAAAGTGTACCTTGCTTTTAGGTAGTACTGCCCCTTTAACAGTAAAATTTCTGCTACACTTGGAAGGAAGTAGGTGATGAGGTGGCCTTCATGCTTTGTGGTCCCACAGCTCTGAAAGGGAGCCATGTATAAGGTCTGTACTATGACCATACGCAGTATGGCAGAGAGGCAGAACTATAACAGTAGCCAGCTTTGACATCCACACCATGAGGACCAAAGGATGTGTTTATTCACAGCAGGCTGGTATCCAGCCAAAGAGGGTACTGGGCAGAGTGCAAGATTCTATTACTTCATCTCATTTGGGAAGTGTGGTTCAAAGAGCAAGGTGCAAACTTGGATTCAATTCCCAGGCCCACTCCACTAAGTAAATTTGATTAAACTTGGCCAACGTTTTAAAGGTTATTAGGGGAGCTAAGACCAATAGGCAATGCGTAAGTGCCTAAGTCTTGTTCCCTTAGATAAAAGAAAAAAACAACTTCCTGCTTTTACCAGTGAAGCAGATACTGTCAAGCAAGTAGATCCTAAGATACTGCTGGAAGTGTAAATGTGCTAGTTCATCTCAGACAGGTGGGGTTAAATGTGGCTAACAACAATCCCTTTGAAATGTACCTGGAGCAGGACTGACTTGTAATCAGGCAATGTATATGTTAAAACATGTCTAAAACATCAAGTATAAACGTTCCACAAGAGCAACAGTGTACTTCAGAGTACAAATGCAAGATAATGGTCCAGACAGAACCATTTGAAGGATGAGGAGAGATCTTGGCAGAAGCCTCTCACTTGTCCATGAATAATACAGCAACAGTTGTAGGTAAAACTATAACAATATCTTCTCTGCTTTATTTTGAGATGCAGTCTGACAGGAGCCTTGCTTTGCAATTGTGCCATTACAGCCTCCTGGATAAAAACATTTGCATTGGTTTTGGCTCTTTTCAAAACACAGGGGGAAAAAAAAAATAAAATCAATGCTCATTTTAAATAGAGAAGCATGAAATCGTTTGTCTTTTTCAAACCTTATGACAAGTAATACAGAGTATAAAATGAAAGACCTAAGTAGCTCTAGTAAAAAAAATTTTTCATAGCTAAATTTCTGACACATTTGCAAGTGTTATTCACGTGAGTTTATGTGTTATCAACTGCATTCAGCTGCATTCTGTGGTTATGTGTTTTGGGTTTTCTCCTATTATCAGCTACACGTGGGATTGAAATTTCTCAGCAGCATAAGTAATGTGAAAGTACTGTGTCTTATTTAATTCTACTGTGCGAGAAGACAAGTAGCTACTTAATGGCTCTGCAGCAAAACTTCACATCTCCCCTGGGTGGGGAAGCTGGGTTCCATTACAGCTCTGCAGAGGGAGCACAGAAGGCAGGTCGGATGAAGATGGGAAGTAAGGAAATGTGGACTATTGCCCAGTTCAGTTCTGATTACAGAATTACAGTTATGGGAGCCTTGAGACTGTCAGTGCTGATATACTGGAGTTACAGAGCAGGGTCTCTCGAGGGCTACAGAACCAAGTTTTGCTCTGCATCATGAAAATTTATTTTCCTCAATCCGATGTTCTCACATTCTGTCCATACGGTAGAACTGCACAATGGTCATAGATTTCATCACTTTGTTCTGCTTGGTGCGACTGGGGGAATTCAGGACTTTCCTGGAAGCACCAGAGGCTCCCAGAGGCTGTGGCACTTTTCTGTGCTTGTAGTTTCCAGCCTGTAGAGCTGATTATTTGGGCTTCCAGACTGCACTGATCCAAAGGCCTATGTACATTGCCACTCTGTCAGCAGCACCACTGAAACAAAACTGTTATCTTCAAATCTGTTGGTGGATCTTAACCGTGGCCCTTAACTGTCACTAAGGTACTGAGAGACACTGCCATAGGCAGAGACATAGATTCCCTCTGTCAATTTAAACATGAAAGCTGGAGTTCTTCTGGCTTGAATTTGTCCAGACTGAGGGATAGGGATAGGCTCACTCTTCAGAAGTGCCCATCTTTGTAAGGATCCATTACCATCTGGACATGCCTGTCAGTCTCTGTTGGCTACAGAAGGAGCTTAGATCCAAGGGATTATACAAGAGGCCAAACTTTTAGATGGCTGATGTAAAGTAAGATGAATCCAAGCTTGCAAAAATGACTGGTGGTATTTCAATGGCATTAATATTCTGAAAATGCAAGGACCGTGTCAGCTTCAATATTCAGATGGTTTTGCATTCACCGTCAAGAATCCTGTACTTTGTAAGAGGTGACACTGTGGGTTCTTCAGTTACTGAGACAGCCTCCCTCACGGTTTATATATAGAAGGAATAGACAGAAATCTTTGTGGCAACGGAAATTCCGACATTATTTTAGTGATTGCTTATAATAGCTACAGGAAGCTGAGAATCAATTATCTTAGGAACAACTGAGGGACTGGTCCCACTGAGGTACCACGTAGAATTGTGCAGCCCCGTTACAGGGTGCTTCAGCAGCCATCATGCACCCAGCAAGTTTGCTATAACGTATCTTTATCAAGATCTCAAGACAGAGTAAACCACCTTACACTTCGTCTTTATGAAGAACATTATCAGTTCATATCTTAATGTAATTACTATTTTTATTAGCGATTCAAGTGTTTTATAGACATTTACACATTAATTGAATTTATCACAGCTGATCTCTTAACCCCAACACCGGTACCTTGTGCAGTCTACGGTTATAATAGCCCAATATTGAAAGTAGGATGCAATATGACAGATTTTCAAGACTTTCTTTTGTTCTACAGATATTTCTAATGAGACAGTCTTTGCTGTCCTTCTTCTTAACACAGAAGATCTGCACTAAGTTTCTGTCTAGATGGAGCTAACAGACAGACAAACCCAAAGCATATTTAAATCAGTGCTTTGTATCGGACTGAAATAGGCTTTCAAGTCTCTCAGTGTCTTCAGTCCACAGACTTATCTCTGACTCCACCAGGGGTTTAAATTGGTGTCTGTATCAGGGAAGAGATATTGCAGGATCTAAGGTGTCCTTCAGCTGTACGATCCTGGAGACTGCTCTCCTGTGTGTGTCCTTGCTACTGGAAAAGGATAGCGTGAAGATGATTTATGAGGAGGACAGCAGTAGAAACTGAAATATCAAATGTTTTCTAAACATAGAGGAAGATAAAGTATTTCTCCCAAAGAGTCTAGATCGGGAGAGAAGGCAAAGACTGACTATGTAACATTGAGACAAGGCATCAGATCACATTATTAATAATTGGAATATAGTGCATTTTTCTTCCATCCTCTTCCTTCTGCTTTCTGTTCTTCTCATCATCATATTCTGCTGACATTTCAGCGGTCCAGCACTGGACCTCATGTATGTTTGCAGTTCAGTCAACTAAGAATAAATGATAGGATAAATTGATGCACTTAGCTTTTCAAAAGCCTCCTAAAAAGTCTAATGTCTAGGGAAAATTTAAATAAAAAGGGGGCAGATACTTTTTGGGTCTTCCCAGAAAATATTTCATGTGGGGAACACTGTAAGAGCAAAGGAAAACCCCTGTGGAAAAGCACACAAAGAAAGCAGTAGGTAAAACTGGAGAAAGGACAATCTGGCAAGATAACAGATCAGCCAAAAGGAAAGAGTTTTATAGGACCTTGAAGTTGATCACAACCTGTGATTCAGGAGAAAGCGAGAAGCCTGTAGAAAAACAGGAAATAAGTTATCTTTTAAGAAGCCAAGATCAGCAGTGGTCTGATTAAAATATGAGTTAAGGAATGTAAGTTTTGAGACTGTATGTTGAATGGTCTGAAGATAGTGTTCGTGAAGAGTTGTAGCAACTAACACCAGAGGTGATGTGGGCCAGTAAACCTGTAGGAAGAAGCAACAGATTCGGAGGAGTGTGGTGAAAATGAGTATCAGTCTTCAGGTGCAGAATCAAGATTCTATTCTACAGCGACAGACTCTTTGTTTGGACGTTGCCAAGGTTTAGGGACGGGGCAGTCTGCTAGAGCTATAACAGATGGTCTCTGTTAACCCCTCTCCCTCCCCAAAGGGGAAGGAAAAGGGAATAAGGGAGAGAGACTGAGCGATCGGAAAAGGAAACTAGAACAGCTTGAATGAAAAAATAAAAGAATAATATTAATAAAATTAAGTATATACAAAAAATATATACAAACCCAGCACTGAACCAGCCATTTCCCCTCGCAATGACAATTACATCATCACCACTGATGCTGTGGAGCAGGCACTGGGGAAGTCCCAGACTGGGCCCAGAGGCAGACAGGAACTGGGTTCAGGAGCTGGATTCTGGTACCGGGTTCAGGAACATATGGATCAGGATCAAAGGCAGAACAGACAGAGTCCTCCTCAGATGCTGGCCACTGAAGAGAGGAAGAAGAGCTCTTGACCCTCGTCATCTCTCAGCTTTATACAGAATATGATGTATATGGGATGGAGTCCCTCACTGGTCAGTTGAGGGTCACTTGTCCTGTCCACTCCTCCCTGCAGGTGCAGCCTTTCACTTTCTGCACCCCCCAGTGTGGTCACAAGATCCAGCAGTGGCCTTGGTCTGCACACCAATCCTTGGGACTGACTTTAAACATGGGGAGTTAGGAGCAGACACTGCCTGTGAAAACAGGCTGCTAACTATAGGCAGTGCAGTTAGAAGAACTGATCTGAAAAGTAACTCACTGAACAGTATTAGTTCTGTTCTCAAACCAGGACAATAGTTCTGATTTTTTGATGCACTGGTTTTCAAACATCTCAAATGTAGAACTTCATTTTTACCATTGCTTAGGTGGATCTTCACCACAGCAACATAAGATCTTTTTCTTTGCTTAATGAAAGGAAATGTGATTATAACATAACTGCAAAACAATAAGCGAATTGAAGCATGATGAACAATGTAAAGGACAGTAAGAACACTCCAAGGTGCTTTTTTAAATTTGGTTTTTCTCAAATTGACTGACTTGCCAGCTGGTAGTCCCCATTTAATGAAAATAGTGAGATTTGGTTTGGTGGAATAGAGTTCCTTCCCAAAGCTTTCCTAGCAAATTATTTTAATAACTTTATTACTGAAGCTATCATAATCCCTGAATGCCCATAACAATTATTATCCTCATTATCATAGTAATCTTTGCTATTATAGATATTGAAGGCATAATTTCTAAAATCACGGTGATCATTCCCACAGATTGGAGACTTTCTTTCCACTTAGAGTCTTAAGCTTAGCTGTATTTTTGGGGGTATTAGAAACTCCAGCTGACACTAGAGATTCGCTGCAGAGTGGAAGAGTAATACAGCAACAGAAAGTAACTGCTGATGTGCAGCAGAGCTGAGGGCGGGGAGGCAATCGATGCCTCTTAAACCTCAAGAATCAAAGTTACCATCCTGTTCTCGTTCCTCCCTTCCTTTTGGTCCTTTTCTGACGCTCATTATTACTTTTGTGGCAAGTACTTAGAGCTGAGGTGGTTGGGGTCCTGTACCAAAAGCGTTAGTAAGATAATCACAACTCCGAAGGGTTCCGGTATAAATAATGCTTAATGTGACACAGGACCACAGAGCAGCCCAATGGGCTGGAACGTAGGCGTAGGTGGATATAAGCTGTTCAGGAAGGACAGGCAGGGTAGGAGGGGAGGAGCTGTCGCCCTCTACGTCAGTGACCAGCTATAATCCATGGAGTTACATATGGGGAAGTATGATGAGCTGGTTGAGAGCATATGGGTTAAGATTAAAGGGAAGACAGGGGAAAGTGATGTTATGGTAGGGGTCTGCTACAGGCCACCTGACCAGCAGAGCCAAGTGGTTGAGGCCCTCCATAGGCAAATAGAAATGGCTTCACGTTCACAGGCCTTGGTCCTTGTAGGGGATTTTAACTACCCTGACATCTGCTGGAGAGGTAACACAGCAAGGCACCAGCAATCCAGGATGTTCCTGAAGTGTGTAAATGATAACTTCTTCCTCCAAATGTCAGAGGAAACAACAAGGAAAAGGGCTATGCTGGACCTTGTTTTGACCAACAGGGAAGGGCTGGTGACTGATGTAAAACTTGGGGATGACCTTGCCTGCAGTGACCACGAAGCAGTAGAATTTAAGATCCTCAGGGCAGCTAGGAGGACGTTCTCCAAGCTTACGACCCTGGACTTAGGTGTGCAGACTTTGATTGCTTCAGGGATCTGCTGGCCAAAGTGCTGTGGGACAAAGCCCTAGAGGGTAGGGGGGCCCAGGACAGCTGGTCAGTATTCAAGGATCACCTTCTCTGTGTCCAGGAGCAAACTATACTGGCAAAGAGAAAGACAGGAAAGAATGCTAGGAGACCTGCCTGGATGAACAAGGAGCTCCTGGACATGCTGTCATGCAAAAAGAAACTCTGCAAGGAGTGGAAAGAAGGACAGCTAGAATGGGGGGCATACAAGGAAGCTGCCCGAGCAGCAAGAGACCTGCTTAGAAAAGCTAAAGCTCAGTTAGAATTAAATCTAGCCAGGGAGATTAAGGGAAACACCGGAAACTAGTGGCAAGTGATGCTGAGAAGGCTGAGGTCCTCAATGACTTCTTTTCTTCAGTCTTCATTGGCAAGGGTTCCAGCCACACCCCAGAGTCACAGAAGATGATGGCAGGGGTTGGATGAAAGAGCTGCTCATTGCAAGTGAAGATCAGGTTCGTGACCATCTGATGAACCTGAAAGGGCACAAGTCCATGGGACCCAACGGGATACACCCACGGGTGCGGAGGGAACTGGCGGATGAGGTTGCTAAACCGCTATCTATTATATTCCAAAAGTCATGGCAGTCTGGTGAAGTCCCCACTGACTGGAAAAGGGGAAATATAACCCCCATATTCAAAAAGGGAAAGGTGGATGGACCTGGGAACTATAGGCCAGTCAGTCTCACTTCTGTGCCTGGTAATATGGAGTGGATCCTCCAGGAGGCACTACTGAGGCAGATGAATAACGATGAGGTGATTGGCTGTAACCAACATGGCTTCACCAAGGGCAAATCATGCCTGACTAACCTGGTGGCGTTCTATGAGAAGGTCACAACATCAACAGATGGGGGAAGAGCAACCGATGTCATTTACCTGGACCTGAGCAAAGCCTTCGACACTGTCCTGCGTGACATTCTGGTCTCCAAGCTGGTGAAATATGGATTTGATGGATGGACAATTCAGTGGATCAAGAACTGGCTTGACAGCCACTGACAAAGAGTGGTTGTCAATGGATCGGTATCCAAGTGGAGACCAGTGACAAGTGGAGTCCCTCAAGGATCAGTACTGGGACCAGTCTTGTTTAACATCTTCATCAGCGACATGGACAGTGGCATTGAGTGCACTCTCAGCAAGTTTGCTGACAACACCAAGCTGTGTGGGGCAGTTGACACACTGGAGGGAAGGGAGGCCATCCAGAGGGACCTTGGCAGGCTGGAGAGGTGGGCCCATGCCAACCTCATGAAGTTCAATGAGGCCAAATGCAAGGTCCTCTGTCTGGGTCGGGGCAATCCCAAGCACCAATACAGGCTGGTCAGTGACTGGCTTGAGAGCAGACGGGAAGAAAAGGACTTAGGAGTGCTGGTGGATGAGAAGCTCTACATGAGCCATCAGTGTGCTCTCACAGCCCAGAGGGCAACCTGCTCTAGTGGGAGGTGTCCCTGCCCATGGCAGGGGGGTTGGAACTAGATGATCTTTAAGGTTCCTTCCAACCCTGACAATTCTAAGATTCTATGATAATAGTTGTGTTGGGAATTAAGCTAAGAGCTGCTGAATCTACAGAGTAAATCTTGCTGCTGTGTGTTAGCGTTACAGCAGCCTCCATGCTCATGCAGCCTGGTACCCAATGTGTGCAACTGAAAAGAAAATCCGTCCACCAAAAAGATTAATGGTTGGTTTAATTTTTTTTTAAACCTTTCCAACAAATGTCAGTATTTGCCACAATGGAGAATATGGATCAGATAAATCACCATGTGTGGTATAACAAGTCACACACTTCCTCATGAAGAGTGAAGAAAGCTCGAATTGGAGCTGAGGGCAAAGGCAGACATTCGTGCACGTTTGTTGGTGGTTTACAGGGTCGTGGCTTTCATCCTATCCTGTTTTCTTGGTTTATGCCAGAAATCCTTCTTGTCAGGCACTGCTCTTGACACGTACACCCGTGAAAGCCACTGCAATGGGGCTGGGACCTGGTCAGCACCGCAAGAGAATGATGACAAAAGTGTCCAGAGCCCAGAAGGGTGCAGTGGGATAAGCCTCGTCTGACTTTCTGCCTCACACAGTGAATCGTACAGTTAAAGCGTCATCTTTACATAGAGAGATTTAGTATTTCTAAGATGCCTCCCGCATGCTTTCCTAGCGCCAACATCCCTCAGACGGCAGCAGGCAGGTCCGCCGGCAGCGACCCTCCCGGGCCGCGAGGCTCAGCCCTCGCCCCGTCCCCGCAGCAGAAAGCGCTCCCTCCGAGCAGCTTTCCGGCGCCGGGAGCCTCCCTCCGAGCCGCCCCGGCCGGCGCTGGGCCGGCCTCGCCCCCTTGTCTGCCCGCCTGACGGGAGCAAACCGGCCCGGGGAAAGCGGCCCACTCGCCAGCCGCGGCTCCGG
>JANVCC010000130.1:5638499-5658116 GCA_025345505.1 Todiramphus chloris collaris | reverse complement strand
GGCGGCCCCGCGGGCCGGTTCCGCTCCGCGTCTGTCGCCGTGGCGACGGGGCCGGGTCGCGGCCCGGCGGCGGGGGTAGGTGGCTGCGCGGCCCCGGTGCTTGCGCTGCGCGCTGAGCCGCGCCATGGGCAGCGCCCTGCGGAAGAGCAAAGCGGTGCGGCAGGCGCCCGGCGGCGGCCCCGAGCGGCAGCTGCCGGCAGGTAGGCAGGCGGCAGCACTTGGAGGCGGTGGGCTCCCCGTGCGGGGGGGTGGTCCGAGGAAACCGTTCTGATTTCCCCGTATAAAGCACCGGGGAGGTGAGAGCAGGGCTCAGCTGGGTCCGACCCCTCTCCCCTGCTGCCGGCCGTCTTCAGGTGGGCGGTGTGAGTACGGGAGTACCGCGCTCCGAGGCGACTTTGATGTGGCTTCACCATAGATCCGTCCTCGTGTATTAGTTACGTGTTCCTAAACACAACTTGGGACGCTTGGTTTTTTTTCCTCCCGACTTGCTTTCTTTGAGGCCAGCGCAGATGGCAGCGGGGCTGCGCAGGGCTGTGTTCGTTATCTCACTGGCAGGAGCAAGGGGAGATGCTGCGCGGCGTGAGTCAGGGTGGGGGACCCTGGCCCGGGGGATGTGCAGGCAGCGCCACGGGCATCAGGTTCCTAGGGCACAAGCTGCTGCCTGAAGGAGACGGCAGCTTGTGCGAGTGTGCGCTGAGGAGGGTTAAAAAGATTTTGAGTCAGGCGGGAGCTGAATGGCCGTCTGGTCCGTGGAGGTAATTTCTGTCTTCCGGGACTGAGGCATGTTGCTGCAACAGCACTGGGAAAGTTTGTGGTTTGGCTGTCCTCTTTATTCTTCTTTGGAGTCAGAACTTCAGTCTCTGATGCTCCTTGGACATAGTATTAACTGTGCCCTCACTAGGTCTATAAAACCCAACCCCAAAATAAAACAACAACAACAAAAAAAAAACCCAAACTAATTTAAAGTATTGAGTGCCTGAAAATTAACCTATGCATACATCTGGTGCTGAACAGTAGTAGTTCTGTGTAAATTGAAAAGCACTCCTAGGATGTAGTATTTCATTGAGCATCTTCTACTGAAGGAGTGTTTTCAGCTGTACCAAATCCTTGGGAAAGGGGTCTGGTTTTTAAAGCTATCTTCATGTATGCAGTAATTTGAGAACACTAAAGCTAAAGCACCTTGCTAGCTTTAAGATCTTCCATAGTTAATGTTTTCTTATTCAGAATAGAAATTGTCAGAGACTTGTCGAACAAACAAGTGAGGATGCCTGTGCAGTAAGAAATTGCATAAGGTGGGAGCGCACCAGGAGTTGGCAAATACAAAGATGAAGTTTATAACACTTAAAACTCCTGAAATAGGCTTAATCTTATGGCTCCACATTGCTTAGTATCTTTCAGTTATACCAACATAAAACCCTCGAGTCTTGAGTCAAAAGCCTAACGTTGTAAGCACTGGATGTTCCTCCACCAACAGGAAGGACTGGGGGGAAAAAGGAAAACTCTCAAACCACGGTTAAGAGTCAAGTAGACCTTGTGCTGCCCTGAAGGGCAGGGCAGTGCAGTGCCCTGAGACCCGTTAGGATTAACCCCCACCAGTTCACTTGCCTAATGCTGCCATCCATTATGGTTAGATTTAGCTTTAAGTAGGATCCTGAAAGCTAGACAGCTGTGGTAGCACAGAGTCAGGGGCAGCATCAACAGCTATGGAGTTAAACCCAAGCCTAGTTCCTCTCAGCAATGATGTGTTGACTGACACAAACTCAGAAATGAAGCCTGCATCTGAAGGAGCCTTTTCAGCCTTGTTAAAAAGTATTTTCAGCTTTGTGAAGTTGACTCGTTTAAGCTAAATTACTTACCGTACTGTTTGGGCTTTGGTTTATACCTTGTGCTGTATCTTTGCTTTTTCAATTTAAGACATTACTACACCCTGCTGCCCGCTCTACAACTCTGGCAGCATCTTAAAGTAATTCTCCAGGAAAGTTGCTTTAAGCTGTGACATCAAGGTTTATGTTTCAGCACCTAGGCAGCTTAGCTTCTGGGATGGTCACATACCAGGGGATTATTATCTGAAACCCAACATCTATTGCCTGAAGGAACAATTCAAGTTTTTTAGTATCCATCAAGAGATGAGGGGAGTTGTGGGTGCTGTTGAAGAGGTTAAATAAAAGATTAAACCCAAATCATTAGAGAAATGCAAAGAGATGAGGATTTTACTTTAAAACCAAAACATAATTGAAAAAAGGTAATTACTCATTACTCTAAAACATGAACAATCTTAAATTAACCCTTTTCTATAGTTAGTTATACTGCTCAGTAGGTGTTTCTATCTACACTGCAGACATCTTTTGGACAAGGCATATTTAAACTTACGTGTAGTAGGAGGAAGAAATCAGACTGTTCCTAGCTGTTAGAATTCCTTAATTACTCTCTTGTTCTATTCCCACTCTTCCATCATTTTGTCAACGGGAATAATAAATTAAGAGTTTTTCTTTCACTGCAAGATGCAAGGCTGTTTTAAAAAGCAAGCAGTAGCAAACTGGCAATGAGCAAAACTGACAAGGAAAATGCTGGCAGGACAGGAAAAAGTAAAAATGCTATGATAAAGTGTTTTGCAAACGCAGTTATTAAATACATTCTCCTGACCTTAGTTTGTGCTTTCGGAAAGGTTATCCTACAATTTTCAAATAGCATTCGGTTTACTTCAAGTGCGTTTTGCGTGTGCAGTATTTATGACATTTTGTGGGTGTAGAGGTATGAAAATTGGAAATAACTCAGAAGATCGTGCTTTTCCTGTTGTGTTTTTGGGCTTTTTTTGTTAATTTGTCTCTGTGCTACTTCAGTTTTCTGTATTATAAACGTGTGTTTTACTGCAGAAAGGATTAATAAGAAAAATCAAAAACTATACAATAAGGCACTAACCCTACACATACAAGAATTACGGTGGCCTGGGTTGGAGCTTTTGCTTCATAAAACGTAGTTTGTTTCTATGGGAATCTACCTTGGTATCACCTCCAGTGCTGCTTTTTTTCTCCACAGATCCTCATGCTAGTTGAATTTTATGAGCAGCTGTGTTTTCAGTTCAGTTTGACTTTCATGTAAGTTGAAGTTGCTTGGCTCCTTTCAGGGCTGGCACTTAGGGCATGACACATACTCACTGGTGGAACTGGGAAGTAGACTGGGAATGGGATTTGGGTTGGATTTTACAAAGTGAATTAACAAAGTGTTGTTAAAATCATTGCTCCTCGTTTTTAGTGCTAATATGAGAGCCTTTGAATACATCATAACTGTGAGATAGAGTACCAGGGGATCCTCTTTGGTCCTAGTTCTGTGCTGGAGCACAAACACTGAAGGTGTTTAAGTTGTGTTGACACTTACATCTGGCGTGTGAGTAATGAGGCCACAAATATTTTTATTTTTGCAGTATTTCCTGCAAGTGTTCTGACCCTGTAATTTCCATGCGAACCGCTCAGGTGTAACAATAATAGATGTGTCATAGCACTCTTTGTGGGGAACAGTAGAGTGGACTTGATTCCTGGAGGTGGCAACATCATTGCCCATGTTATTCCTCTATCCTTGTTAACAGTTATTACATCCCCTTGATTTCTGCTGTGAACAAGAACAGTGCTAGGCCCTTACAGCTTAAGGTAGTGGTCTCCTTTTTTCCAGTCCATTGTTAGAGTTTCTCTGTTTTTCAAGACTCCCTTGGAGATAAAACTTCACTGCTTGTTCCTGTCTGAAGGTTTTTCCTGTCTTAAGCCTGCTTGAACATCCTTTGGTAGGGTGTCTTGCTATCGTTTTGTTTTTGCTTGTAGAAAACAAGCCAAATACCAGATAAAATCTTGCACTGTGCCTTATTCAGTATGCCGAGTTAGTAACTTACTTTCCTCTTTCCACTGGTTTTAAGTGAGTGCACTTTACAACTGTTGTCTCCTGAGAAAGTTTTATCTTTGATGCCTCCTCTGTTTTTGATGCCTGGTTTGTGATATCTGCCTCTTTTAAAGCAGCAGCTTTCCAGACTGTAGCATCTTGACTCGTGTATTTCCTGCAAAATTCTTTTTGTGCACTTGTTCATGTTTTCCTCATTCATACTTTTCAGTAACTGCCTCTTATGAGTGTGGTGTGACACTGCAGGTCTTCCTCACAGAGCCATCCTCTAACTTGCCAAGCTGTATCTGATGCCATTTCTTTTTTTTCCTCATCTTCAGTTTGGTTTTACCTTGTATCCTTGTATTTTTCTTCCAAAATGCTCACAGCTGTTGCTGTTGTTAGCATAGTGCCTTCCCTATATGTACTCTTTGTACCTTGTATCATTGATTATGTAGTTGGACTCATTTATGGTAAATCTTGTGGAACAGTGTGACCCCCTGTAAATTTTGGCTATTACAATGCTATCTGACCCAGCACTCCTATTTCCATAAAAGCAATACAAATGCAAAGGGAGGAGGTAAATAAAGCATGCAAATACTTCTATTTCCATAGGAAATAATAATAGCTTAGTCTAGTGTAGTTTTAGCTTTTCCTACAAATCTGCTAATGAATTGGTTTTATGTTGTGAAATGAAATGAATCATTTCATGAATGAGATACCATCTCATTTTATCTTCTATTTTAGCAAACTTGCCTGTTTACTTGTTGAGTTAGCTGCTTGGGAAAGAAAGTGTTGTGTGGTACTGTCACCTCGCCCATGTCCTTGCGTTGCATCCCCAGTACGGTGGGAAGGAAGCTCTTAACTTCCCCAACTCCTCCACTGTTTGCACAGCCTGACTCAAAGCAAGCATGTCTCTGTAATTCTAGCTCACGAGAACATAACATGGCAATTGTTTTCTACCCACCTTTCACAACTATTTCCAGGCAGACCTTTGTCAAGCCCTCTGTGCATCAAATTAGTTTGTCACTTAGGTGGCAAGACAATTCAGAGGGCAATGACCTGTTAGGTTATCCTGCTTTGCTCACCTTGTGGAAATGCTATGTCATTGTTTGCTGGGCTGCTACAAGCAGGATTAAATTGTTCTGTCCAAATCTTTCTGGTTTTCAAATACAAGAAAATTTGATTGCTCTCAACTAAAATAAGTGATTTCCCCCTCTGCCCCCTCCTAAAAAAGACCTGCTTGGGGGATGGGGTGTGTTGGAATGGGAGGCTTCTCAGCCAAGTACCAAAGTACTTTCCATGGTGCAGTACCTGCCTTAAACTTCATGCTCATTCTAGGAGATCCTCTGCAAAAAAGCGTGTTTCCCCTTAACCATGTTCACTTTTAATACTGGCTTCTTTGACCAAAAAAAATATTATGTGTGGTGTGTTTACCACCTTTTTTTAATGTTCTCTCTGACTCAAATGCAACCCTGATTACAAAGAGACATGAGGGAATGAATAAATGGCTTCAGATGTGGTAGAGACATGGCTGATGGTGGTAGGGACTAATGAGTGGCACTAGCACTGGGAGATCCTGCTCCAGCCCTGCTGAGTACTGTTTCACCTCTCTTGTGCCTCAGGTGTCACACTTGTTCAGGTCTGGCTGGTGATACTTCCTCCTCTTGTCAGAGTTGTTTAAAAAAAAAAAAAAATTGTGAGTGTTAATTGCAGTTTCTGGGAGCCACAGGTTTATGTTTGCCACAGAAAATTTCAAGGAAAAAAATCAGGAAGTTCAGCTTTTTTTAATCATCCCAAAGGAAGGGTGAGTATGGATGGCACTGTGAGCATGATACACCTCCAGGTAGTCAGACCAGAAATCAGCTTCCTTTGCTTTGATTCAGATTAGACAAAGCATTATACCAATGTGGGTAAACCCAAAAGCAACAATGACTTTTGAAGGGAATAGACAAAAATCCATGTTAAATTCTATGATTACTGGTATTGTAAGATTATGTTTTCCATAAAGATCACATGTAAGTCTGTGTACGAGATGTTACAGCTTTTACTACAGTTCCAGAGGCAAAGAAGGATTTATATTGAGTTTTTTGTAACCTAGTTAATTTAGTATACAAGTAAAATGGAAAATGGAAGTGGTCAAAGATACCTAATTAATTTAACATTATCTACCTTTTCACTGAGGAAGAGATAATCTGAAGTTTACATTTGCTTAATTTATACAACTTGTTCTGTTTAAGCCAGTAGAGTTTGTACTGCAGATGTTCTAGCAATATTTGAGGTCAGGATGTGATGTTATGCTCACAGAAAACATCCCTATTAGTGCTAATTAGAGCAACCTGGCTAATTCCTCTATGGTGTACTGTAAACAATTACATAAGCAAAGAGTAAAGGCTGAAGACTTTCTAGGGCAAGTACCAATTGTCTGGTACTGGTGAGGACTTTGAGGTGAGAGCACTACCAGGAAAGTCTGCAAGAAAACCCGAGTCTTGTTGAGGTGGAGTTTCAGGTGCCATAATTATTATGGCAGAAGCATCTCTTACAGGACTTTTTATAACAAGCCAGAGAGTACAATGATGTCCCTGCTGAAATCAGTGAAGTAAATTATTTTTTCATATTACAGTTGGACTTTTGTCTTAGCTGCATGGATACTTAGAAAAGCAAAAGGAAAACAAATGCCTGAAAGTAGGAGTTACTACTTCTGCAGGAACTGCGGCCAGTTTCAGAGCCCCT
Organism: Todiramphus chloris collaris; assembly: GCA_025345505.1. NCBI lineage: Eukaryota > Metazoa > Chordata > Aves > Coraciiformes > Alcedinidae > Todiramphus > Todiramphus chloris. The sequence goes on along the minus strand of JANVCC010000130.1, from coordinate 5,651,519 downwards.
TTTGCAGACTGTCAGGATGTGACAGGTTATGAGCCTGAGTGCCTGGTTGTCTAGAGTCTGGGAAGGATATATTTTATCATCAGGCTTCTTGCCTTACATTAGCCACTCTTCTCATTTTTCTTGGGTGCAAAGGTCGTGGATTGCAGCCCTCAAGACACAGTGCTGACCCATCTGGAGTGAAAAGCAGATTGAAGAATGTTGCTGAGTCAGTCCCCAGATGTTCATTAGAAATTCAAGCTGAAAGGGGTGAATTTTGTTGCTTATGGCTTTTGTCTGCGTGGGAGCTTTTTCATTGGGTATGAGCTTTGAATCAGGCCCTCAGATAGATTGCCCTTGAAAGTCTGTCTTTCGTTTGATCTGGCATTCATCGTTCCTCCATGTCCTGGTTTGAGCCAGAATAGAACTAACTCTGTTCAGGGATTTCACTTTTCAGTTAAGGCTCTTCTGAGTAATTGTACTTTCTGAAGTTAACAGCAGATTTTCAGTGGTTCTAGCAGTGATAATACTCAATGTTTAGAGTTACTATCAAGGATTGATGTGCAGAAAGGCTCTGGTTTATACTTGCTCCTGTTCAGACCAAGATCACTGCTAAATCTTGTGCACTATGTTGGGGGTGCAGAAAGTAAAAGGCTGCACCTGCAGGGAGGAGCAGCCAGGAGAGGTGACCCTACACTGACCAGCGAGGGTTTCCATCCCATATGCATCATATTTGGTATAAAGCTGAGGGAGCACGAGGGTCTAGTTCTCTTTTTCAATGGCCAGAGTCTGAGAAGGCCTGTGTCTGTTCTTCCTTTGATCCCAAAGCCTGCATTCCTGAATCCATTTCCAGAATAAAAGGTGTTTTCTATGAAACACCCTGTTCACATTTATTCATGAATTTGGTAAGCTTAGGGAAGTGGGTGTAGAGAAGGACATCAGTCAGCCAGATAACAGTCCCTTAGTGAAGTTAGGCCTCGTTTGGATCTGTTGTCATTTATATCAATAGTCAGGGTTTGCTAAGAAAAATGCAGCAACTTAATGAAGTAACTCTCACCAACGGTTTTAAGGGCTTCTTGGTCAGACATGGAGAGAGTATAAAGCCAAGAAAACCTACGCATCTACTTTTGAATGGGATGCTTCCTATCACAATCATTTCAAACCTTAAACACTTTTTGGACATTTCAGCTATATCAAGAAAGTTGCTGGCAGAAGCAGAGGAGCATCAAGGCTGCTTTGTGCGTTTATGCTTATGGAGTTTTTTTGTGCTCCCTGAAGACTGCATGTGTGGGAAGCCAGCAGATAATAAAACAGACCTGTGATCTAGGGAGAAAAGGATGAAAGTGATTTCACCGTTCAGTCTTATCGGTTGGTGTTTGTGCACTCAGCAGGTGAAGGAGCTATTCAAATGCCCAGTTGTTCTTTTCACTTCTACTGCACCAATCAGGTAAGCGAGCAAGCAGGCTGAAGGACTGAATGCAACATCTCAGGCTTTCTTGACTTCTTCCTCAGTGCTTCCATATGCAGTCAGTGAGAAATCAGCCTTGAGCCCTGGAAAGATTCATCTTTTTGTAGTATTGGCGAAGTGTTTTTTATTTGCTCCACTCACCATGAAACTTTTTCCCTACATGCTAAAGTTATGAACCATATGGAGCATATGCAACTGTTGCAAGCTTCTGCTTATATAAGTAGGTGCAAAAGGTGGGGTTTTTCACCATCTGGCTTTTGTTTTATTAGTATTTGACACTTAGGAGGGAAAGTAAAGATTCTACTCTATCTGTATGATTTCTATGCAGCGATCACACATGATGCTTTGCACATAGTTAAGGACAAGTAGCTAATTTCAGAGAGAAGGCTAGAGGTACTGGTGTAAGATATATCTTGGTCCTGCATGTAGACAGCAGGATTCAAGGCTCACACTCACTCAAACCCATCTAATCCCCCAGGACACGAGCAAAGTTGCATGAAGAGAGTAAAAGATGAGTGTCATTGAGTCTTAAGAGCGTGTAGTGTATTGAAGTCACATCATGAAGTGGTCATTTGTCTTCATTAGATCTCTGCTGAAGAAGTGTAGCAGAAACTCAGGTTTCTTCAGTTTCAAAACCCACCTTGTTAACCCTGGTGTAGTGGAAAGAGTGCCTACCTGTGGCAGGGCGGTTGGAACTAGATGATCTTTAAGGCCCCTTCCAACCTAAACTGTTCTATGATACCAGCCTTCAGATGTAGCATTTGTGTGACATCAGTGGTTCAGCCTCGATTAACAAGTGCTCATCAGTAAGCCTTGAAATCTGCCTGTGTAAATTATGTTGGATTGGCCTGTCTTGGCATTACTGACTTGTTACCAGTTCAGACTTTGGCTGAGTTCAGGTGAAGAGGGAAATGTACCTCTAAGCTACCTTTATACTTTCTCTGACAAGGCAGCCAAGTGCTGAATCAGCACTTGGGAAGAAAGAGAATAGCCACAGGGCCGTGCTAGTTTATCCTGCCAAAGGTACCAGTGGTTCTTGGCAAGGATCACTAGAGCACAGCACATGCAGCACTTATCTAACCAAGCCCTGACGTGTCTTCTACAATAGCCAGCTCTGTCACTTCTCTTGGTTAGCTGTAGGGCTGCACTGTGTCTCTGGTAAAAAATGAAGTGTGTGAGGTAAACTGAAGGTCTAATTTACACCAAAGTACAGGTTCTAAGTATTATTGTTTTATTTTTACCCACTGACCCTGGCCCTATGGGAAGTGCGGGTACATTGTGATTCCTGTTGGGGCAAAGGCAGTTGAAGAGGTTCTCGTCCTTCCCTGCATCCTGCCCCAGGTTTCTGTTCCTTCCCAGCTTTGTCAGTTCAGCTGATTGCAAAGCGGCCTCTCGGTGTGGGGCTGTGATATGACCCAGGCTGGAGGTTTGTATTTTAAAGGCTTGGGGTTTTTCCCTTGTCGTAACCTGGATGATGTAATGGCTTTGCTACCATCAGCTCCAAATGTTTGACTTTGCATAATGGAGGAGGGAGTGACTATGTTGAAAGGGCAGAAGTGAGTAAATCTCAGAGAAGGAAAAGCCGAAAGTTTCTCCGTATAAAAGTTAACTTGAGCGTGAAGTGAACATTCATCCTCATGAAATTTCCTGTACTTCTCGGATCCCTGAAGATAAACCTGTAAGGAAGTTACGTGTTTGTTCATAAGCGCTACAAAATTAGAGGCATCTTCTGAATTACTGGAGTAGAGCTATTTTTTAATTGGATTGTTTGTCAAAAATGAGAAGAAGTTCTTGTTCATACTGTCCTTCTGTGTGATACAGAAAATTTCGGTAAATCAGTGAAGAACTTTTCCTTGAAGGGCCACTTACAGACCTTCATGACAAGCAGCTGAAGGGCAGGTGCTTTCCGTGTGTCCCCATGTCCTGCCCTGGCTGCCTGTTGCATCCCTGGGTGGATGCTTTTGCAGACTAAAGTGTTGTGTTTTTTTTTTTTTCCTGGAGCAGTTCTGCTCACAAAGCTGGTCCAGGCTGTTGTGTTGGGCTGGTCACATTCCCACCTGGTCAAGGCCTTCTGAAACCAATTGTGCCTTTTTTCACCCTCATCAGAAGTTACACAACCAACAGTCAAAAGTTCAGAGGCCTTGGTAAAAGGGAGGACTTTGGTTTCTGAGGAAGCTCACTCCTAATAAGGAAGGATATGGATTAAAAATACCATAGTTGTTTCACTGTTTCTTTCTTTGTTCTTGTTTTTTGGTTTTGTTTTTTTTTTTAACTCAGGAAGTGTCAGTGAAGTTCAGTGTAGTTTGCTTCAGAAATAGATTCAGGTAGATGCTAAAAAGGTGGGGGGGTTACTGGTTTAACAATCTGCTGAGCAAAACTGAGTTTTGCTGCTACCAATGAGAGAAGTGCTGCCGTCTCCTCTTCCTCCCTACTGCTCTGTATGGGTGTGTGCTCTGTATGGTTCTGCCTTGCACCCGCCGCAGCGCTCATGGGATCCTTCCCCGAGCTGACTGAGCTTGTTAGGCTGGTGGGAGACTGTCCACACCTTTTCTACTTCTGGGTTAATTTTTTGCTAGGTTAGTGACTTGATTTAGCTCATGTAAGGGTTGGTTGGCTGCCAGAGCTGGTGCCAGGTATGCAGACAGCAAGAAGAAGAAAAAAAGAGTAGGCTTGCCCCCTTTTGATAGTAGTGATTTATTAGATTGATTCACGCCAGGTCAAGGAGCACTTGGCAGGTCATAGGGGAGGTAGCACTCAACAGCCACTGTCTTCTAGATTGGGACTAACGAAGACCACAGAAGGTGGTAGTGCAGGCTAAGAGATGCTACAGACTTGCTGGAGTGACGCTGATTCTTACGGGCAGAGAGGGTCGTCCTCACCACTACATCTCTGAAGATTACCCACAGTGGCTCTGAGGTCCAGGATCTCCTTAGCAGTCTCACTCTGCAAAAAGGTATCTTGTGATTGATTTCTAGAAACTAATAATTCACCAGGACTGTGGGTTATTATAATTGCCATTAATGGATGGGACTTTACGGAGAGCAAGCACGTGACACGCAGAGCACTTTCTGCTTTGTCATCCTGCTTGTGGCAGGTTGCCCAAACCAACAAGGGAGAGGCCCCTGGCAGCCTGCAGACAAACCCTTTCAAGTCTCTGCCAGAGGTTACAGCTGCCTTTGGGTTTTAGGGCTATTGCTAAAGCTAGGCACTTCTAGCATAGATCGACCTGAAAATAATTAGAGATGTTTGTATAAATGCCTGTGTTGTCTAACGACTAGATTTTTATCTCACCGAAGATACAGTTTTAGGTGAACATTCCTCAGGTTGTTCAGACTTGTTAGGAATAAAGCGTAAGGCTTCAGTTCCTTCAGGTACATGCAGGGATGTAGCTTTGATAATATGCTGAAGGAAAAGGTTCTCCTTTGTGAAGACTGTGACCAGTGTTCAAAACCTGTGTTCTTGCTTTTCTTATTTACATGCGTGTGTATAGACAGAGGTGAATTCCTCCGTTCCTCCCCCAAGCTACAACAGGCCAAGTATTATCCATTGCTAATACTACCATTAACTATTGCCTAACAACTCTGATCTTTAAACCCTTTTTCCAACATCAGCAGAATATTCTTCCCAGTACCTTTGTGAGATAAGGGAATTTTATCACTAAGTTCCAGAGAAGAAGTTGGAGATGTCAAGATTACTGACCAATTTTCAAGGGCTGCCTTTTTGCATTTTTGAGTGTTTGGGGATGCTCTTCGGGTTTGTGGGCTTGGTGCCCGAGGAAAGTATACACATCCAGTATGGCTGTTTGTCCAAGGAACGTATACACATCCAGTATGGCTGTTTATCCAAGTATGTGCACGTGTTGGAGTTTACTAATTAACGCTGGTTGTGCAGTACAAAGTATGTATGTGATTAAGTACAAAGCAAGTGTGCACTGACCCATTTATTGGAAATTAAGTTTAGCATAACTCAGAGTTATGTGGAGGAAGGCAGAGCTGATAATGGAGTGGTAGATTTTCTTCTTTCTTTTTGCATGCCATATCAGTGTGTCACCATGTGTAAAGATGTTAATTTTTTTTCATTTCCATTAATATGTTTAACTTTTTCTTGTGGAAATATATAAAAAATCAGTTACGGCCAGTGGGCAAACAGATCTCTTCCAGACTTTTGAATGTATGTATTTAAAGGATCTCATAGTATGAGCAATATCAGATGGCAAAAATTATTTGTGGGGGAGAGTTGCATGGAAAAAAACAATTGGATCAATAAATTGAACTAAAGAAGCTTCCAGGAAACTGATTGCAGGGACAAAACATAAAAACTCCTAATTCAGTTTAAAAAGTAGAAGACTGAAAAAAAAAAATGCCAGCACATCAGAATAAGAAAATCACTTTCTGGGCAAGAAAAGTAAAAATCATAATTTTCCTTTAAGACTGAAGTTTCTGGCTTAGCCACAGCAAATCTTATTTCCTTGCTTTGTTCCAAGCATATTGTTAGATTGGCAAAAAGTCCTGAGATCCGAGCTAGCTCTCGTATGGGATTTTATTAAAGAGAAAAATATAGCAAGTCATCCTAACGTTGCAAATGACTCATCAGTTGCCTTAGGAAACGCTCCCCTGAGACAGGCATGCCGCTGATGAGGAAGCGATGAAGCTGCCAGGCCACTCCCCCAGACAATTTTGCTTGAGGAAAGCAGCCTTCATAAAGGACGTCTCCCCAGACTCTACGTTGTTTTATTCTTTATTTCACAGAGGGAGCACAGAAGCTGCAAGGACAGTGTGAAGTAACGGCAGAAAGTTCACAGCCGGTTGTTCTTGTAGAGGAGAAGCAAGCAGGAGGTCATGAGGAAACTTTAAAGGTAGGGGGAAACACGCTTTGAAGTCTATAATTTAGTTTTGACATTGGGAAAAAAAAAAATGTAGGCTTTCCATTAAAAACTTGTAGTTCTTGGGAGAAGGATGGAGGAGATCTGTTCTCAGGGTGGGATCATGGTCATGAACAAGTTCCCTGGGTAAATGGGACATGGAGATTGTCAAGATCGATGCCGCTTTGGATCAGGGTTCTAGGAAGTGGTTTCAGAGGGGAAAGTTGTAATTGACTTTGTCTAATCTAAACTTTTAATATGTTTTTGTGAAGAATGATTATGAACTAATTAAAAAAGGAACTAAACACATTAGGAATAAAAGCTGAATCCATCTGAAAACATAAAGCATTTTTCTTAAAAAAAAAGGTAGCGTGATTGAAGTAGCGATCTAAGCAAATGTCATTAGTAGGTATTGTGGTTTCTTTATATACATCATAAAGACACCATTCCTGGTGGTTGGGTCTGCTGACTGTGCGGGAGTTAGCCTGCCGTTAAGTCTCACACCATCCTGGTGCCACTGCTGAGCAAAAAAGGTGTGCTTTGGAAAAGAGCGGCACACTTTCTCTCATTTTATGTCTCTAATATGAATAAACTGAAACTGCCTGTCTTAATACAATATATGCTCCTTTTTTCACTCTTACACTGATTGCAGGAGGAAGTTTGAGCTTGGACAATGGCCATGCTAGAAAAGTAGAAAAAAGGGGAACCAAGCGCAGAGTTGGTTCAGTGGTAGGGCTGTATACTGGGGTGGTGGAGCAGCAGAAGAGGAAGGAAGATGAGTTATTTCTGGATGTCTTCACAACAGCCACAGGTGTTTTCTAGGTTTTGTTTCTACTACTAACATGCTATCCAGGCTTATGAAATAATATTAGAATGTGCCTTTCTACAGGCAGATGCACAGCCTGAATTTCTGCTGCCGTTGCTGTGTGATTTGCTGGAGGGGTAGGGGGTTTTGCCTGTGGTATGGCTGCAGTCTCTGGGGTTGACACGGTTATACTTACAGAGAGGAAATAATCTAACCCCAGAGGAAGGCGACAGTAGAATCGGTTGAGCACAAAGAGCTGCTTAATGCAAAACAAAGATGAAAAGAGGAGGGAGACTTCTTTTTCCTTTCCTTTTATTTACTGTGACTCTTCCAGTAGTACTGAATCAAGTCTTACCAAGTTAGGCAGATAGTCACTTTACAAATCTGCTTGCTTTTACTCAAATGTTTCTAAGTATGGGTTTCTTTGTTTACATTTTTGGTCTTAAAAGTTTTGACATGACTTTAAATGATACTCATTGATATACGTCAGCTGAGGAATTAAGTCACTTCAGATCTTCTCCTGCAGTTTGAAAGGCATTGAGAATTTTGCCAACAACTCCAAACACTTGAAGGTCCAAAGACCTGATAAATTTGAGCTTAGCAAATTAGAGTAAAAAGGTTTGTTTTAGAAAGAATATATGAAGACAATGCAATGTTCTTTGTGGCATACAGCTGTAAAAATTCATTTTATGACTTCTGGGTTGTTTTTCTGTGATACTAGTCATTTGATCAAACAAACAAAATCTCCTGTGAAGCTGTAGCAATCACACTTGATCCATTTGACGCCAAAGTTACTTATAATGCTAAACCAAAGCAGGAATTCACGTGGGCATGTTACAAAAGTGTAGTTTTCAGAAATCTTCTTCATTCACTTCTGTTTGTTCAGTTGGTAAGGCTGGTAATTGCAGATTATTACTGTGTCGTATATGATTATTGTATTTTCCTACTAATATATACAGGAGTCAGGGGAAAAAAACCCCACTAATTAGGAAAGTCCAGGGCAGATTAAAAGAACAATACAAAGGAATGGAATGCCTGTGACAGCAGGTATCCATCTGATCCCGGAGTACACAGTATGAGAAGGGACTGGAGTTGCGTTGATGTGGAAAACTAAGCTCTGCAACCAGCCAACAAGAAAATTAATAATTTTCCATCTAATAGGTGCTGAGCTATTCAAGGATGGATTAAAAAACCAACATTTTAAAAAGTGAATTAAAAGCAGAGCTCAGAAAATTAAGGTGCACTTATGTTCCCATACCACAATATTTGCTAATGAAAATGCTAATTTTTGAGCACCGTGGGTAATGTTCCAATGTTCCCTAAGCTTTTTTGTTTTCTCTTTTCAGGCACATAAGGAAGGCAAGCCTCAGAAACCACTGGAAATGAACGGGCACACACCAGCGCCGCATTCCTACAACTATGATCTCATTGTCATTGGTGGGGGCTCAGGTGGTCTGGCAGCTGCCAAGGTACGAAAGAGAAAATACAAAACTTATACTTTCCTTGTAAGGAGGTGGGTGACATTCTCAGCACCTTGGATTTGGGTATACTATAGGGGCATAACATTTCTGCCTGGCCAGTGGGATTTCTTTTGAGGTCAGCCCCAGTTATACAATAGTCTTTTCCTTATGTTCTGCAGAAGAGAAGCATAAAAATGTTATGGTATACTTCTTAACAGAATGAAACTGGTTCCCCACTAATGGGAGCTGATGCCATTGGAACACAACAGGTAGATATCTCAACAGTGTTTATTAGTAGTTGAATTAAAATTCAACTCATAATGGAAGATTTTCTAAAGCTATTCAAAAGGAACATCAGGAAGTTCCTAGTTTTATCTGAAAGTAATATCTCTTCAGAAATAGTTACCTATGTTGTTATAATTCTTGACAACGGGGGAGATTTTGTGATTTGTGAGCTTATATAGTTGCAAAAGTGGAGATTTTGCCTATACGTAAGCAGAGTGAGAATCTACTCCTTCATTTCTAGGGCCTGATACTTCCTGCCTGTAGACAAATAATTTATGATTTTTGGTTAGGATATTGCTTTTTTAAAGCATATCTAGAATTAATTAACAAGACTCTAGAGGGGTACAGAATATACCAACTCTTAGAGTTATCATTATCCCAAATATCTGAAACTTGCTGAAATTTAATGTAAGTCAGTAACTCTCCTTTACATGAGTAGTTAGGCACATTTTGCCTCTTCTTGCTGTGGTAGCATTAACTATTTAGAAGTGAATTGAGCATTCCCAGAAGTAAAACTATATTGTTGTTCAAGACCTGGAGCTAGGTTATTCCTCTAGACAAGAGGCATTTCTTTTGTTCTTGAGAAGTGAAGGAGGTCACTGAGGAGCGAAAGAAAATGAAGAGCAAATATTTCAGTGTAGTGTTGAATTCACACTCAACCTTGATCCCATAGAAGAACTTCTATTATAACGGCAGAGTGCAGTGCTGAGTGGTGGATTGTAATGTGCCATATGTCCAGAATCTATTTCAGTAGTTTAGTGTGTTCCCATCCATAGGGGCACTACTGTCATGGTGTAGGTCAGCATATAAGATCAATAAAAGCTCCAAGAACCTGCAGAGAGAAGCAGACACTGGCTTTTAGAGGATGAGGATGTTTTAGGAGAGAGGAGAGCAACGAGAGTAAAAGGGAGTTTGCAGTAATGCAGAACTGGTTTGCAGTAATAAAGCCATCTGTTGAAATTTCCATACAGAGGCTGCTCTGCTTTGCTGTATACGTCAGCTGAGTTGTGAAGCTACAGCCGTGATGTTTATTGCATCGATTTTCAGCTGGGGGACAGAAGAGGTGTGTAGCTAGGAATATAAATTGCCTTATTCCTTCAACTCAGTGCATAAAGTATATTGCTTCTTAGTGTTTTCAAGTGGTTGTAGAGTACAGCAGAAGATGATGGAGCAATAAAGTCAGCATCACTATCAATAGTAACACGTCTATTGCAAATCAATTTTGTGAAGTGAAACTGTTTTACACGCATAAACTTCTGACTTGGATTACTCAGGTTTTTTAGTGATTTAACAAGCAGTGCTTTCAAAAGCAAAACAAAATAAACACAAACAACTACACAGCTCTTATACCAAGTTCCAGATATATTCCAGGTTCATAGCAGTTTAACTGGATTGATTAAATGCGTGCTTTTCAATATGACACACGCAGCTTTGTGTGAGCCTCTTCCTTTTCCTCTCTCTGTTGTGCTCAGAGCTTGTTATTTTGGAGACACGTCGCCACGCTGAGTGCAAATGCTGCCAAAGTGACTCTATGCAACCCAGCCCAAAGTGCTAGGCCACTACCAGCAGTTCCCACAGAACAGCTGCAGCCTTAAGCAGCCTTGTTGTGTTCATGCAGCACTGCACTGAGCCCAGTAAGGTTTGAAAGCCTTCAGGGCAGGTTTGGATACTGTGGGTGTATCGCTCTGCACAAGTGCTTCTGTCTGTTTGTGGTCTCTACCGGGGTGGTGACGCAATGCTGTGCTGTATTATGTGAGCCTATAGCCGAGCGTAAGCTTGGGAATCCATGCATTTGATACTAGTAAAGCTCTTGGAGTTGTGTTATTAGTGCTCCATTATAATAACATCTCAGTCCCTAAGCTCTTTCTGAGGAACTTTCTCAGAGGTGCTACTAATGAATAGAAATGAGCTTCTTGGCCAGCCTTGACCTCTATCAGAAGCAGGAATCCAGTACATTAACATTTTCCAAAGGTGTCTACAACCTGTGTTGTTTGAGTTATGATTTGTATTTTGCATGAAGTAAGATGCATTTCAAATTGAAATTCTGATTGTCAGCTATTTGGATTAACAAGTATTACTGGTAACGTGATGCTGGAGGCTGTCCAGCTGCTCCCAAACCAAACCCAAGGCCTTAGGGTAGTATCCTTTGCCTGTAGTTGTTGTTGCTTACTTGTCTAAGAACTCCTCGTCTGATGCAGCACAGTTGTGGTTACTCCAAGTATCAATTATTTTGCTGCATCTCACGGTGGACTCTGCTGTTGTTGTTTCTCAGCTATGTAGTCCTTTGCTTACTGAAGTGGGGTTTTTTTTCTCTAGTACCAGTTACTACTGTTGATTTTTACCTTTTTCTTAAAAAGCACAGAGGGAATGATAGAAATTCCAGTTCTCAGTATCACTTACACACATTGATTGTAGATTTGCTAGTGGAGCTTCTCAGGGGAAATATCATTAAATAAGCCATCAATTTTCTAGTCTGGATGAGATCTGCACATCCTGACAGTAAAATGAACTTGCGACATATTAACTAGCTCGAAGAGCAAAAGCTGGTCCTGACAACTACAGATTGTACTCAAAATTGAATGTTCCCTTCTACTACAAGAAAAATGGATTGGATAAGCACAGCTGTAATGCTTGGCCATGTGACTGCTTATGTCATTGTGTGATGTGGTTTTGAACAAATATTTGCGAAAATGTCTTTGAAGGACAACTGGATCAACCAAAAATTTGTTAAATACGTTAAAAGTAAATGGCATGTTGGGAAATTGTGTGAACAAACTGAGAGGATGGAGGAGGGAAGGAGAGATTTGACTCCCAGTGTCTTCTGTGTATCAACTGGTGCTGTGCTGTTGTGCAGCAGGATGGATGCCTGGTTTTTACCTTTCATCTTTTTTCCTACTGAGTGTGCAGATTAGTGCAGAAGATTAATGACGCTCTTGCTGTTCCCTTGCAAATCATTCATTATTACTTAATTACAAGTCACAGAGCTTTTCAGCGATGCATGATGTTATCATCTATTCCAAATTTAACCTCTAGTGTTTACATACATGTCTTATTTAATTTGTTTTGCAGGAGGCTGCCAAATATGAAAAGAAAGTGATGGTGCTGGACTTTGTCACGCCTACGCCTCTGGGAAGCTCCTGGGGTAAATTCCTCCTCGTTGAAAACTTCTTACAAAGGAGCTTTATTCAGACTCTGATTCTCCTTTGAGATCAACCACACTGATGTGTAAAAAAACCCCTTTCTGTTCCTTTCTTTCAGGTCTTGGAGGAACATGTGTAAATGTGGGCTGTATACCTAAAAAATTGATGCACCAGGCAGCTTTACTGGGACAAGCCTTGCAAGATTCACGCAAATTTGGCTGGCAGTTTACAGAAGAAGGTAAAGGAGGGGAACACTTCTTTTCAGTTTTGTCATTTGTGCTGACAATCCAGAGGTTCTTTTCAAAATCTAGTGGGTTTTGCACTTCAACATGTGATGACTTTAGCAATGTGAGGAAACTTCAGAGAGATTACATGTAAACTCGAAGCACTTTTCAAGTCTAAAGCCACAGGGCTAATTGCCTTGCAGCATTTGATCTGTTTATTAATAGCTTCAGATCACGTTAGTATTTTATAAGATTGCTGTGTGAATAAAGCAGTAAGGTACTACTCCATTTCTGAATGTAACACAACATCTAAGGGAATACTCCAGAATGTCCTCTGTTAGAAATTTCTTCATAATTGTAAGCAAGGATTTCCTTTCCTTCAGTCTCTGTCACTACTACGTAAGAAGATGAATTTCGCTTTATATTAGCTCTAATGTGCATATTTATAGGACTGGGATTTATTTAGGGTGTAATCTTGTAGTGGGGAACATTCAGAGCCACCTCTCAGAGGTGCCGTCTTCATTTGCTGAGTGATGTCACCTACTCACAGTATGTGTCACTATGAAACTGTTGATAATAAGAAAGTATAAATTTTCCATGGTTTAAGTCATATCTGTTCCACTGTGGCCTCTCATGTTGTCTACGCCGATGTAAGCCTTTCAATTTCAGTGAAGCTACCATGGAATGAACGAGGAATGAGACAAAGGTGACTCAGTCATGAGAAAAATCTTGTCTGAGAGTACAAGGTTTGCTGTGGAAAAAGAGCTCATAGTCTGAAAGATGAACTTTTCTCTCTTCCCC
>JANVCC010000130.1:5577441-5638399 GCA_025345505.1 Todiramphus chloris collaris | reverse complement strand
CCTTTTTTTTTTCTTCTTTCTCCTTTTTATTCTAACAGTCAAACACAACTGGATGACTATGACAGAATCTGTTCAGAATTACATTGGTTCCCTGAACTGGGGCTATCGGGTTGCACTGAGGGAGAAGTCAGTCACGTATGAGAACGCATATGGAGAATTTGTCGGGCCACACACAGTTAAGGTACTCCCTAGCCATATTTGCTGGGTCTTCCTATAGTACTTTCTGAATAGAGATGCTTTTCGAATAGAGTAATTTTTCCCCTTGGTAAGGCTGTGAAATACTCACTTGGGAATAATACTTTGTCCCCAGGCAACAAATAAAAGAGGAGTCGAGAAGCTGTACACAGCTGAGAAATTTCTCATTGCCACCGGTGAACGACCACGCTACCTGGGTATACCTGGAGACAAGGAATACTGCATTAGCAGGTAAAACCAGGGCAAAATATGAAGTCATTCACCACATATAAATGCTTCACCTGTAAGAGCAAGTGGTGAAGCATGAGCAGAGCTGCTTGGTTGCTGTTTTTTTCTTATGTAACTTTTTCTTAGAGGAAGGTAAGCACAGGAGGATAGCTATAGACACACTAAGGTGACAAACATTGGTGTCTCCTAGACACCACAGGACTGTGGGTCACTGGCTAGGGTGGTTATTTTTCTGACTGATAACAGCAATAACCCAAGAATATCGTAAATCATGTGTGTGTCCATCATAAAATTAATTCATCGGCTCTGCCTCAGTTGCCAGTACACCCACTTCCTCTCTGTTCCTTATGGTTTTGGAGATTCTTTGGTAATAAAAGGCATGGTCTGCTTGGAAGAAACCTCCCTGATCAGGTACCAAGGAAAGCAGGAGCTGCAAAGCAGTTAATGTTGCGAAGCTGGTAGAAGTGTGTCTGTCTTCATGCATAGGGGCAGTCTTGAAACTCAACTCCATTTTTTTTTCCAGCTACCCAGTGAAGTTAATTAAACTTTTGGGAAAACTGGTTTCAAATGTCTCTTTAATTGATAAGAGCAAGCAATTCCAAGACAATTTTGACCAAAAAAAAAAAAAATGCAGATGCAATGTGGTTTTTATGTCAGAGTAACTTTTAAGTTACTTAAAGTAGAGAGAGAGGTTGGAATTATAGGCTTGCAAACCTATAGTAATGCAATAAATAACTGGCATAGTCCCTGTGAAACCAAAAGACCATCTTGTATGTTTCCCTTCTAATAAGGAGTAGCCAAATTAAAGGTAACAGGTAATATAGCCTGTAAAGTGATGCTTTAAAATCACATTAAGGTGGAAGAGGGAATTAAAGACTATCAAATTGAAGCTGTCTGTGTCATCTTCACTGGGTTTCCTGGGGGATAGGAACTATGGTGTAGCCTTTAATTATACAATACTATTTTATTCCACCATAACGCTTGCAGAGAGCATCTTTGTTTAGCCTTCGCAGAGAAAGAGACACTTATTTTAGATTTAAATCTTTGGAGAATTGCACTGTCAAACTCTGCCTAAGTCTCTGCTGAGCAAGCTTAATGCTTCCATGAGCCCCTGCTTCCTTGAGAAGCCCTGGTTTTATAGTCTAGGTTCAAAGTATGGTAGAACAGACATAGCTTGATGAAGCAGTTGAAAGAAATGGAAAGCAGGCAAGTAAACATATTTTCCATAATTTTGTACTTTTATCTCTGCCTGTAGCTGTGGTTTGCATTGCTTTGTTTGATTGTCTGTGTATATTTGGCTCTGTGTATAATGCTTTGGCAAAAGGATAAGTCTTCAAAGAAGTGAAGATGGTATTTTTGTCTTGAAGCTGGGCCCCTTCCTCTTCCTTTTAGCTCTCAGGAGCTAAAATACGCCGCAAAATATTTGAAGCAAGATTCAGAGGGGAAAAAACGAAAACAAACAACTTATCTCAAATAGCCTATCTTTTTTCCTTTTTTCTTTTTTTTTTAACAATTTGTCATAAGTTTCTGTAAAAAACCCTCAACATTTTTGCGGTGACTTTTGTGTGTGCTCCTAATTAGAACATGTAATTTGTCATATACTGATCTTGTATTCCAGCTGAATTGCCAAAGTTGTTGGGTTTTTCAGTGAGCAGAAAGGGAATAATGTCATGCTAGAAAACAGAAGAATTTCTTCTTCACAGAAGAAATTAGATAAATATAAAGCAGAATACATTCTTCTGATTGTCTCTATCTTTCTTTTCTTTTTTTTCCCCTCTCTTTTTTTTACCAGTGATGATCTTTTCTCTCTGCCTTACTGTCCAGGGAAAACCCTGGTGGTTGGAGCTTCTTATGTTGCCTTGGAATGTGCAGGATTTCTTGCAGGTCTCGGGTTAGATGTCACTGTAATGGTGAGATCCATCCTCTTAAGAGGATTTGACCAGGAGATGGCAAACAAAATCGGTGAATATATGGAAGAACATGGAGTCAGCTTTATTAGGGAGTTTGTGCCGATCAAGGTAGGTTCAAAGTGCTATATAACTACAATTGCAATATACTTATCATAATGTTTGAAGATAGAAATTATTTTAGTGAGTACAAAAGTTAAATTTGCAATACAGAATCTGCTACATTATAGTATGAATTAAGTTTTAAACGGAGTAAGTTCAGGAATCTAATGTAACTGATACATACAATTTAGTCTTAGTGTTAAAATGAGAATTCAGAATTCCTTTTTTTTAATCAGAATTAGATGGATTGGTATATGTTGCATTACAAATATTGTTACTCTGACTCATCCTGATCCTGCAAATGTTGAATATACTTAAATTCAGCAGTTGTCCTGGAATCTGAAATTTCTTGCTTTTAATAGCACATAATTAAGCAGATATATACTCTCCTGAAAGATCAGGGCCGATGCATCATAAATAGTCCTATTTTTCATTGCTAGTTCTCAAATTTTAAGCCAGCAAATACTGCTTACGTGCCTATGGATGATCCAGAAAAGTAAATGGGCTTTAAAAGTATCCATCTATATCCTTGACTCCACAGAGTCCTTGAATACTTAAACACTTTATTTTTTTTTAATTCAGTAGGAATACTCATGCAGCTAGTTACGTATGTGGACAGGTAAATTCAGTTTGAAAAGCAGGTTAGACAAAAATCTGGAGCTTTCCTCATGTAAAACGAAGACTTCAGAGAGTGCTGCAGCGTTTTGCTTAATGTGTTTTTTTCACAATAATTAGTGCTTAATAATTATGAAATGGGAAGTAATGTATTAAGTAGTTTTCAATTTGATGTTAAACCGGCGTGTTACCAAGTTTAACGCTTTGGGGTTTAAAGCATTACATTGAGGGAAGACTGTTCCTTTTCACCCTCAGCAATATGAAGAGTAGCTTAAAAATGCTCTTGACTGTAACCATGCTGTGGATCTATCCCTCTGGAACAGGGTGTAAGAGTTTGCTGTGAGAAGTCAAAGTGGATGTTTCAAGGACCTTTGTTTTTATGCATGTTCGTGTTGCAGACGATTATCCAGCTTTTGTTTCAGACATTGCTTTCTGTAGGCTCTAGTGGGGGATAAGAAAGAAGGAAGCTGTTTTTAGGAGCTGGTCCTTTCAACTAAATGACAAGTGGGCTCCTCCAGATGCACCCTGTGAAAAGCAGTCCATCACCCTGGTCACAAAATGCAATTCTGTGTATTTTATGCTGTCCCTTCACTAGATGCCTTTGATTTCAACGGGAATAAAATATTTGGCTCTGTTTCTAGTTGATAATGTCCTTAAACTTGAATTGTTGGATATGTTTTTAGCAGGTCTTCCCATCTCTTTCAAATGTTGTTTTTGAAGCTATGCCTGTTGTGCTTATTAAAACCCTTCATTGGGATGTTTGAAGACAGAAGAGGAATTATTATAAATAATGCTGTCTTTGAACAGGAGCAATTTACCACAGTGATCCTTTAAAGTTGGCACAGAAGGTTTGGGCTTTTTAAAATTAAAAAGGAAGAAAAAAAGGACAGGGGAAAACAGAACTTTGTCAGAAACTCTTTTTTTTCCCCATCTCTAAAAGCCAAGTATGAAGTAGGAACTAGAACAGTTGTTGAAAAGTATTTTTTTTCCTCTGTAGCATGAATGCTAAAATTTCCCATAAGTAATTGTTGCACACTTACATGTGTCTTGTGCACACAGCCAGCCAGAGGAAGCAGATGGGCACCTTGCCATTTCTTGGGTGGGCAGGGGAAGGACTGTAGCCGAGCATATCCTATCCTTTTCTTGCAGTCCACTCAATATTAATGAGGACAAAAAATAACCCACCTATGTAGTTGCAAATTCCGTTCACTCGTTTGGTTGATTTGTTTATCAGAGGGGAACAAAAGGAGTGTTGGGAAAAAAGCCAGTGGCGTTGCTCTGCTTTGTTGTTTTTTGGTATATGGGGGTTTGTTTGGTTTTAAATAAATTGTAATATTCTTACTACTCTGGACAAAGAGCACAGCTGGAAAAAGGTTCATCTTTGGTTTTTTGTTTGTGTTTTTTTTGTTGTTTTGTGGTTTGGATTTTTTTGGTTGTTTGTTGTTTGTTTTGCTTTGCTGGAGTAAACAGTAACCTGCTGCCTTAGTTGAGAGAGAGTGTGCAGCTGGATCCTTAGCTAAAACTAGGAACATTTATCTCAGCTGACTCTGGGGAACTCTGAAGAGGTCTTTTTGCTTAAGCTGATGGTAGTTTTTCAGCCTTTCAGAGCCAGCTGCTGCCCTCTCCTGCAAGGTCATGTCAGCTTTGTGTGTCAGATTGATTTGAAACGGGGCAAAGGCCTGCACTGCTAAGGGCTGGGCTATGACAGTGGCTTCCCATGGGTGGAAGGAACAATGGTCCTCTAGGTGCGGCTGGAGAAAATGTCTGATGCTGTTTCCAGGTCTTGCAAGAATTCCCTTCCTCCTCACGTCCTCTGTCCCCAGTTGATACCAGCAGCTCACGTGGAGGGCTTGGAACAAGCACATAGCTATAAAAACAATTTTTATAAGCAGGATTAGGTCTTACTGTGTTGGTCATAGGAATAAATGCATGAAGATAAGACAAAATGTTTAAATATGTAAGTAGTGATCACAGATGTAAAGAAAGGTGAAAACATCTTTAGATAAATTTGCATATATTTATTTGAAACTAACCCCCCCCCCCCCTTTTTTTTTTCTTCCCCACAATGTTGTAGGTTGAGCAGATTGAGGAAGGAACTCCTGGAAGATTGAAAGTTACGGCCAAGTCCACAAAAGGGAACCAAATCATCGAAGGGGAATACAACACTGTGAGTCCCCTCTATATGTGTGAAGAACATGAAATATCCTCCTATTTAATGTTAATATTTTTTTGGGTATTTTTACCCATAGTTCAGATTTTAAAAAATTATTTTAATCATTACAATATGCTAACTGCACACGATCAACAGGTAATTACTGTGACAAAAGTCCCAGAATCCATGGGCATGAGTCCCACATGCCTTGCCAAATCACTTGCACACTTTTGAAACCTGTTTTTTAGCTTAGGGATGTAGATAAGCTTGGTCATGTGCAATCAGTTGCAGGATTTTTTCCCCAGTGGCATATTTTTCATAAACAATAAGTATGATTTATGATGGCTTTCACAGTAACTAAAGCGTGTTCTGGAGCAAGCACAAAACAGTGGTCTGTGCAAGAACTAAACAAACAGGTGTCGTGTCTTCTCAAGACCTGTTGTTCAGGCAGCATTTTCACAAAAACAACTAATGCCCTGTGGCAAGTCAGTCAGGGACCTTCATTACAGCTTGAACCAGTTAAAATTGCAGTGTGCAGGTATGCCATTATATGTTTGATTGACTGTTTCCATCACCCCACTCATTTTCTCAGGCCTTGATGCTGAAAAAAAGAAGAAAAAAAAAAAAAAAAAAGTTGTGAATAAAGTATTTGGAACTACCCAGACTGCATAAAGACAAACATCAACCAGCCTGGGATTTTAGACTGCAAATGCTGTGTGCCAGTGACCTCATTTACCTGTACAGTGCATCAGTCATCTCATAACAAGGACATGCCTCAGTGCATCATATCGTTAGGTCATAGTGGTGGAGTGGCTTGTCTTGACCTCTATGAATATACAATGGGTAACAAATGGATTCATCTTAACGTGACCAAGCCTTAGATACTAATCCTCAGTGTATAGTGAAAACACTGGATAGGCACGTGCAAACGCACTTGTAAAGTTTTAAAAAGGCAGTAATGTGCATTGCTGTTTTGCAGGTGTTGCTAGCAATCGGAAGAGATCCGTGCACAAGAAATATTGGCTTGGACAAAGTTGGAGTGAAAATCAACGAAAAGTAAGGACAGATGTCTGTGTGCCACTCACTGCTGAGCTTACGTCATTTGCTGTTGCAATGGTAGCAGTGTATAAACACTGCAATGCTTTGAGGAAAAATTTGTTTCCTGTTTGTATACTCTTGGACAGGAGACTCTGTATCTATCAGGTAGCTGCCTTTTCTCATGTAGTGCTGCCACCTTTGCTGTTTTGATACTGAAATGTCAATTTCTAAATGCTGGGACTCAAAAGTGTTTCATGTTGTGTAAGTTCACAGGTCAGTCTCAGCTTCTTCCAGTGACAGGGCTTTCTAGGATCTGTCCATTGTTCCTTGTGCTCTGTTATTCCCATCTCCTTGGTTTTATCTCTATCATCTCTTGGGGTAGAGATTGGTTTATTCATACAGGCTTTTAGTGTAGTGGGGTTTGTTTGTATTTTAATGTAAATGCCATTCTATGTTTGTTTTGAACTAGGCCAAAGTAGCATTCCTTAAATTCACAGTCAGAGTTGGTGATGTGCTTTGGGTTTTGTAGGAGTTTGCCTTAAGCAACCTTTGGGAACAAGCTGTGTCCTGTAGAGGAGCATTTCCTGTTTTATGTAGTGAGGTCGTTGCACCAGGGAGTGGAGCTATCAGTAACATTTCCAATATTGGAAAATAAAACATCTTCTAGGCATGTGGGGCCTGTGTGATCTTCACTTTGAAGGAAAGACACAGGACCATGAACTTGACTTGGTGGTCTATGGAAAAACAGTGCAGAGGGCAGCTTATGCATGAATACAGTGACTGATGTTGCTGAAGGGAACTGTTGTGATGTTCTAATTACATGGGAATTTTGGTCCACTCAAAATTAACAGTCCCACGTTGTCTAGTAGAACAGATACACATCTTTCCGACATCAGGGCACCTATTTCTAGCATAAAAGAATGAACTATAAAATTATGAGCATGAAATGTGTTTTTGTTAACAAGAGCAAAATTGAGAAAGTTGGCTTTTAATATGGGAATCACTGCTGGTCCCTCAAGTAACTGTGTGACTGTTTCTGTGCTTATCTGATGAGGTTTCCCTGTTACATATGTTCCCTGTAGTGATTACTGCACTGTCTGATTTATTAATGACGTAGGAAATATTAATAATTAAAAACTTCCATTAGCTCAGTACACTTACAGCTAAAAAGCATGCTGGCTGTCCCTTAAGTAGGGTGTCTAACAGCTTGACCTGTCTCTGTGTTGCACCCTGAAGGGTAAGTTTATAGAAACTGCTTTGACCACTGGACTGGAATTTCAGTAGTAGAGAAATTCTTTTGTCCTTGAGTGGGAGAATGTCTCTTCCTGTCATCCTCCAGGTTGCCAGCGCACAGCTCAACTGGTAGTGAGTTTGAAGAAAGCATTTGTGCCTGACCAAACACTTTGAGCATATGATTGAGCATATGAATTGCAACTTCACTGGCTAGCTCCTTATCCAGTGTGTAAATTCCTGTAGTTTTGGTCAAATTTGCTCTATTTTACATTTTTGCCTGAGACTGTAAGATTGTGAATATGACTTCTTTCCATCACACTTCAAATACAGGTCTTTCTCATAAAGCTAAAGGGCCTAACTCCTGCAAGATTTATTTACACCTCCAATCTTCACAGCAGAACACTTAGATCTTTTTTTACTGTTATTTCAAATTGCAGAACAGGAAAAATTCCTGTCAACGATGAGGAGCAAACAAATGTGCCATACATCTATGCCATTGGAGACATACTGCAGGACAAGCTGGAGCTCACACCAGTGGCAATCCAGGCAGGAAGGTTGTTAGTTCAAAGGCTTTATGCTGGGGCAACCAGTAAGGTAAGGAACCATTTGCCATAAAACACATAAAACACTGTCATTGTCCTACTTCTAAGTGCAGTGTGCAAGTCTGCCTGTTTATGGAAAACTCGGTAGGCTTTTAAGGATTAGCTTTGATGATCGCTTTAATTTTCCCCTTGCAAAGATATTGCTGCAGATATGTTCTGCTAATTGTGTAGGATAAAATTAGTACCTTCTGGCTTAAGCAGCAGTCTCTTTTTTTTTTTTTTTTTTTTTTCCCCTATTAAAAGGTTTTATTTCTCTGAGTATAATGGTAACAAAATTAACTGAGATCATTTAAGTTTTAACTCTACTCCCTTCCGTAAATATCAGCAATCATTCCTGTCCCATTAAATGCTTTAACTCTAATTCATAGGCAGTTTACTAAATCTGCCTATGGTCCCTAAATAGAGTGTAACAGGAGTTTGTGATGCTCTTCATTTTCAATGTTATTTCCACTATTTTTTTTTTTTTTCCACACCTCATCCATATGTTTTCAATGTAGTACATAGTTCTGCTTATAACTGAATATGGAGACAAAGGAAGATCAAATATACCAATAAATCATCGCATATTTATATTTGAGAAGTTGAATTCATCAATTCAGTGTTTACATTTCCTTCTAGTATTATTGTAGGTTTCAGACAAGTTATGCTAGTCCAAGAAGGAGTAACATGGGTGCTCATTTATACTTTAAACCATGAGAAGAGTGCCTTTAAGGAACTGTTTTGCAAGTACCGCTGATGTGGGTGCTTGTCTCACCTTCGTCACCATCGGGCATGAGCATAAAGGTTTTAGAGCCTGCTGTATTCAGATCAAGTTCAGCTGTCGACCAGATGTAGAGCTTGATTGAGTTGTTTATTTTAGGTTGGCAGGTACTGCGGTAACAGAATCCTCAATCAGTGTGCCTAATGTCATTACATCAGCCTGGCAAAGTTTAAGAAAGCCATAGCTGGAGCCAGGTTTTTTTTTCTTGCTGCAATACTATAGATATGTCTTAATTTACACTACGTGCCAGATAACTGTCTCTCAGGGTATGCAAATCCTTATGCTGCCGATGAAGACATCATCTCTTTCAGTGAATCCAAGAAATGAGTAACTACTTAGATGGGAACCTGGCTTATATTGCTGTTGTAGCAAATCTGGAAAGGATGATGAAGTGTTATGGGTAGGTGGGGAAAGAATAGTAAGCAGCATCTTCATTGATCCTCAGTCACAAAGGAAATTAGAGTTGAAATCTGTAGAAATGACTAGAAATTAAATAGAGCTGACCAGCCTGCTAGTCTGCTATGGCAGAATGGCTGATTTGGTGGCAATGGGGAGAGCAGTGGATGCTGTTTGCTTTGACTCTAGTAAAGGCTTTCGACATTGTCTCCCATGACATTTTCATGGACAAACTGTTGAAGTACAGGTGAGGTAAGTGAGCAGTGAGGTAGATAGAAAACTGGCTGACCTGCCAGGCTTAAAGGGCTGTGACCAGTTACAAAGACCAGCTGAAGGCCAGTCACTAGTGGTGTGTCACAGGGCTGGATACTCGGGCCAGTACTGTTTAACATCTTTGTGAGTGATCTGTGTGAGGAGACAGAGTGCACCCTCAGCAAGTTTGCAGATGACACAAAACCAGGGGGAAGTGACTGATGCAACCAATATTTGTGCTGACAGTTAGAGGGACCTTGTCAGGTTGGAGACACGAACTGACAGGAATCTTGATGGAGTTCAGCAAGAAGTGCAAAGTCCTGTGCCTGTGGAGGTGTAACCCTATGCACCAGCACAAGCTGGAGGCTCACCAGCTGGAAAGCAGCTGTGTAGAGAACACCTTTTTGGGGGGGGGGTCTGTAGAACAACTCGATCATGAGCCAGCAATGTACTCTCATGGGGAAGAAGGCCAGTGACATCCTGGGCTGCATCCTGTAGATGCATCCTGGTGGAGCACTGCCAGCAGGTGGAGGGAAGTGACCTTTTCCTTCCACTTAGTTCTGGTGAGACAGATTTGGATTTGGTGTCCAGTCTTGGGCTTCCCCGGTACAAGAAGGACAGGACAAGTCCCACGAAGGGCCATGACAATTAAGGGACTTGAGCATGTGACACATGAGGAGAGGCTGTGACAGCTGGGAGCTTTTATACCCTGCAGAAGGAATGTCTTGGGGACCTCTTATAGCAAAGTGCATTTGTAGCTGATGGAAGAGAATAAAGAAGATGGAGACAGACTCTTTTCAGTGGTATAGTGCAAGGACAAGCGGCAATAGGTCCAAACTGACACACATGAAAATTCCACTTCAACATAAGAAAAAACATCCTTACAGTGAGACAGGCCCAGAGGTTGCCTGGAGAAGGAACCTTTAGAACACTGGAAAGCCCCAGTGAAGTCAGGGGTCAGTGTTTGCCTCTCACAGTATATGATCAGGCACAGCTCTAGTTCTGTTTCCCCCAACTGGGTGTAGCTCTTGTCTTTCGTTCTTTGGCATTGCCTAGGCCACAGTTGATAAAGATGATGGCTTTG
The DNA here is from genome assembly GCA_025345505.1 of Todiramphus chloris collaris. Classification (NCBI taxonomy): domain Eukaryota; kingdom Metazoa; phylum Chordata; class Aves; order Coraciiformes; family Alcedinidae; genus Todiramphus; species Todiramphus chloris. The sequence goes on along the minus strand of JANVCC010000130.1, from coordinate 5,627,835 downwards.
AATGGTGGTGGTGTCTTTCCAGCATCCCCAGATTAAAAACAGCAGTATTTGGAGTAGCAAATGAACAGACTGCTTTTTATCTCAAGTTTGACCTGTGATCTGGTAATTTTTTTATTCTTTTTTTAAGCAGGGCACTAAATTTCCCCTTTGTTTTAATCTATGCATACTAATGTCAGTGTGACTTCAAACTGTCTTTGTGTTCTTGCTGTAGTTAACACCTCTGAGAGGGACAAAACCAAAACTGTAGCTTAATTTAAAACTTTTCTTTTTTTTTTTTTAAAAAAAAAGCCACTGTCAGAATTAGGAATAATCCAACTTTTCTTCCCGCCTTTTAGACTGCTGAGTTTTACTGCTGAGTGTGCTGATTTTATGACTTACGTTGTGTGGGTTTTTGTTTTGTTTTAAACACCACACAGTGTGACTATGTGAATGTTCCAACTACTGTATTCACTCCTTTGGAATATGGAGCCTGTGGGTATTCTGAAGAGACTGCGAAGGAGAAGCTTGGGGAGGAAAACATAGAGGTAAATGCCTTGGTTTCATCTGGATTTTAAGTTCCCAGTTTGTACTTTAAAATAATATTAAGAGTCGATTAAAACAGCATTCTGTGTTCTGGTATAAGGACAGGAGGTGACTAAGTCCATTTTAGTCATTCTTGGCAGTTCCTAGACATGTTATAAAAATAGTCCCCAGTTCCAATAGCTCTAGTTGCAAATATGTTCTACTTTTGGCAAACAGGGCTGGAAGGTGGAATATTTGTTAAAAAGAATAAAAAAGTTTATTTGTGTCTGCAAATACTTCAGGATAAATTGAAGCTGGCTATGTGTTGGAGGGAATACGTTGATTTTAATGACAAAGTGGAACTTTTTATAGTTACAATGTGTCAAATTCCTTGCCATGGTGATTTTTACTGTATAAAGCCAAGTGTTATGCTCATTTTTTCCTGATTATTTTGATTATACAAGGAGTCATGTACTTAATTTTACTCACAAATGTGATCCCTTTTCATTCACTGGGATTGCTGGTCAAGAGTGAAGTTAGGCATATGTAAGCACTTAGTACCTAAGGCTGTTCTTGCAAAATTACTGTACAGGCCACATTACAGAAAGTGTAAAGGGAGGGAGGCTGACAATAAACAACTTTTACGTCCTGTGAAGATCACCTGAGGAGTGTTATTTGGGGAAATAGGCAGGTAAATGGCAGCTCATAAAGCTGAGAACTTGTCTCCCACTTAGGTTTGTCAATCTTATTGTATTTTTTACTTGGGCTGTGAAGAAAAGAATTAAATACGACTTAAAATGGCAGTGTGTCAAGTACTGTTAACCTGACTACAAGGCTGGGGGTTAAATTCTGTTCTCATGAAGTTTGTATATAAGAATCAAATTTTTGTTTCTGAGTCAAAGCCTTGCTGTTACGTTTGCTACACTGGGCCCTTCTTTGTGGAAAATGTGCTTTCCAGTTTGAAAGCCATTTTTGCAAATATGCAGAAGCATTTGCGTTGTGGCTAAATTTTAATTGGGTTTATTCTGATCTCTCATATCACCATCTTGGCTTATTATTGGGTTGCATCTATCAATCAGACCTGTTACATTTCAGTTTTATGTAGCGATGCTTATAAATGCTTTGTAACTCCATTACCATGGAAAAACATTGAGCTGTCTCTCCTAGTTTGTGAAGGGACCTATTTTTACTGGAGTTGTGCTCAATTAAACATCTTTCAAATAGTAATCAGTCTGAGGTTAGTACTGGGAGCTGTTGAGAGGTCTGTGCCTCAGAACACTCTGTCTTTTTCTGAGATACGTGCTATACAAGAGGGTCAGCAACTTGACTGCAGTTAGGAATATGTCTTTTTTTTTGTTGTTGTTTTCTTTGGTTTGGAGTTGGTTTTTTTTTCTGGTGGTTTGGTTTTATTTTCTGGTGGTTTGTTTTTTTGTTTGTTTTTGGTTGGTTGGTTTTTAATGTACTTTCCATTTTGTGGTGATGCTTAATCTAAGAAAGCATGCAAAATCATGTCCTAAACCCAGACTCTGAAGCTATTTCTTCCCTTATTCTCCTGAGGAAAAAAAAAATTTGCCTTTACCCTGGGTAGACCCAGAGACAAGCCACTCTCATGGATGACTGTATTGTATTTGTCTAGTTTAATGAGGGCATGGTGAACTGCATCTTGGTGAACTGCATCCTGGAAATGTCATACACTCATGTCTTCATTTCTGTTTCAATTATTGGATGACACCAGTGCTTGTTTCATAGAGGCTTTCTTCTTTGGTATTCATCAAGGGGAAAGAGTCTCGCCCTCGTCTCAAGTATTTCGAATTCTACATGCGTGGCTGATTGCTAATGAGGAGTTATTAATTAATGGTTCATTCTTGTGCTGTGTCACAATTGTTGAAAGTTTTTACACATGTGATTTCCAAAAGCAATTGCGGGCAGTGGTAAAGCTCCACCTTTGGAGGTAGTTGAGGCAAATGTAAGATAAGCTGGAAGTTTTTGGAAGATCACACTCTATGCTGTAAAATTGAACTTTTTTTTTCTTTTTTTTTCTTTCTTTTTTTTTTTTTTTAACCTGTCTTGTATTTCTAGGTGTACCATAGTCATTTCTGGCCACTGGAATGGACTGTGGCATCCAGAGATAACAACAAATGCTATGCGAAGATAATTTGCAATATTAAAGATAACGTAAGTGCGTCTTTCCTTCCAGGGAAAATATGCTCTATGTTTCTCATAGGGACTGTTGACACCACAGCTATAAATAGGTCATTTTTAACAAGTTAAAATTAATTTAAATTTTTCTACCTTTTGAAATGTAATAAATGTTTCTAGTGTTACAAAACTTTACTCTATACAAAAATGGCCCTTAGTAAAACAGAACCTTCTGCCATTGCTATTGGTATATGGTACTTCCATATACGTAAAATAACAAGTAGAGATCTCTAACTGTTCATTAACTTTGAAAAGTAAGAAAACCAGTGCATGTAGATTTACTGGTTTATCATATTTTCCCCACCCCAAACTGCAACATTCTTTTCTGGGACATTCTTCTCTCTGAGGCTGAGGTCTCTCAGAAACCATCACAACTTGTAACTTCTGCAAATCCACGTGTCTATAAAACTCTTGAGCTCGTTCTAACAGGATTAATGTATCTTGCCTGCACAAATCTCATTTAGGGTGATAATGCCAGGATTATCCTTGGACTGGGATAAAATTTCCTGGCAATGGAAATGTGCAGTACCTGCTGAAGTGCAGGTGAAATTAAAAATTGGTTAAGAGTTGGTATACCCCTCAACGAAGTGTAATAAAATTGTTTCTGTTAATACCATGAATTATTATGAAGAATTATATGCTGTTTAAATCTATTCCTGTTAAGATAGTGACATGAAGTCCTAAAAAAAAAATTACCTATTTTACCTAGTTTATCATTATATATAAATTTATCTTCCTGCAGTCTTTCTAAGCATCACATCACCATCTTGTAAAATTTGCAAACCTGTCTGGTTTTGCCCTCTTCATGGAGGAGTCTGCACTAGTGTGGAAGCTATTTTAGAACTCGTGGTTATGTTCATAATTAAAAGTCACTTAAGACAATTAAAAGGCTTAAGGGTATTTCATTAATTTGTTTCCATTTTTTTTCCTGAAAATTTGAAACGTGTTTAAACACCTAGGGGTTGAGTTAAAAGTTACCCTGGATAAAAAATAGTTCAGTAGCTGTTTAAAACTGTAGTTACCATGGTTTCATTACTATGGTTTTATTTTCACGTGTCTGTATTTTTAAAGGAAAATAAGGATAATTCCATCTTAGCTATTACCTAATTATAGTTTTTCTTATTTAAATTATCCTTGTGTTACATCTCAGTCCTAAGGCTTACAGAAAGAAGAAAAAACCCCTTTCAGTGTACTGAGGATCCACACTCCCTTTTATATTTAACTTTTGATACCCAACTGAGCTACACCTATGCTCAGCAAAATCTGATTAATGCCCTGAAAGCCCACAGCACTTGGCATTTGCTAAAGGAGACTGGCTCTTCTTAGAGGAGCAAGCTTTTCCTTAAGAAAAGCAAGTCAAGTCAGTGCATCTTGTTCTGTTGAGTGTTTGCTGAGGATATATGTGCAGTTGGATGTATTTGGCAATTTAACAGTACTATAGGTATGAGAAGTGTGAAGTAATACAATTTTCCTTGTCACTGGATGTGTTTCAGTTAGTTTTGCCAGCCTTTAGGTACATTATCTCCCAATGACAGCAAACACTGCAACAAGAGTAGCTGTCAGTTTATTTAGAGTAGACTTCTTGCCTCATCTGGTGAGACAGAACTTTAGCTTGCAGCCCTTTACTGTCAGCAACCATCAAACTAACAAGTTGTTTAGTAGCTAAGCACTGTGTAGCCACCTGGCATAAGCCCTGACGTTGCAAACCTTTGTGCAAAGTGTTTGTCTCTATTTAAGCAGGCACTCTGTTGGAATGAGTGGAATAGGTTGCCTGAATAAAATTTAAACGCGTGTTTGCAATTAGGACGCACGCAATAATTAAGCGTAGACTGTGGTGTGTGTTAAATTTGAATGCTGCTGACGTAAGTGGAGGACTCCTGCACAAAACTTTGTGAGGAAGCTGATTCTTAAGTTCTTAGTTTAATCTTTTCAGTCAGAGAACAAAATTATACCATCTCCCATCTGCTGGTGCTCATGATAGTTCACGTTTGTGTGGATACTTTAATTTTTGGGACGTTTTGTAAGATGATTATATGGTCTGAGTAAGAAAACCTTACATGTTGTCTAAAGAGAACTGAATGCATGACTGTGCTTGCATTTGATTATCTTTGGTATTTAGGAGAGAGTCATTGGTTTCCATGTCCTTGGTCCAAATGCTGGAGAAATCACCCAAGGGTTTGCAGCCGCTATTAAATGTGGGTTGACAAAAGAACAGCTGGACAGCACCGTAGGAATTCATCCCGTCTGTGCAGAGGTTTGTATACAAAGTCACCTTGTAACACAGTTTTTTGTAGCATTCTGGGCTAAGGTGTTGGAAATCTGAATAGCAGAGCTCTACTAAAGAGGTGTGACTTTACGGCAAAGTAGGGGAATGGGAAAGACGGGAAACGATCTGGTTTTAATAATGTAGAAATCTAACATTTAGGTTTAATGTGGGATTATTTTTTTAACTGTGCTCGTTTGTAGAATGTTTATGGTCTCCTGTAATCCAGTGCGTGCTCTACTGGAAGCACAGAACAGTACTGGAAGTACAGAATTTTCTTCCCACTTGAAGATCCATTTATGAAGACTTCAAATACTCTTTCTGCTAACATAGTTGTCAAAGCTAATTTTTTTTTAGATATGTGTACTTGGAACAGGTTTGTAAACTGGTGTCATGGACAGGGACCATCTGCATGACAATTTTTCTATTACTCTGTAGCCCTTCACTTTTGAAGTGTAGTATGAGGCCACACAAACATTTCTTCTAGTGTTTGCCTTGCTGGTCCTTTTTAATGATGAGATTAATTATCTCTAGAGGGTGTGATGCAGCTTGTTGCTGTTTATACCGGGAGTGGAGAGATGCATCAACACACAAATTCAGCAAGAGCAGGCAAAAGAAGCCACTTTATTAATTTCTAACCCCGTTTTCTATACCCTAGCCCCATAGGGCGACTGGTCAGTGATCACCCATCTCCTAGGGTGATTGGCTAAAGTCCTACAACACCCATTTCAAAATATTTTTCCAATGTACCATAAACAGAACTTAGCAAAACACCAGGTGTTGGTCCAGCTTACAAAAACCATCCTACTGTTTTTCATAACATGCATGAGAAAGGCAGGATTCTCACCGAATATTGTGAGAACCTGAGAAAATCCCTCTGCTAGCAGCTTTTCAGCATCCACAGCAGCTCACCCCAGGTGTAAATTGGAGGTGCGCCACTGATTTTTCTAGTAGCATTAGGACCTTTCTATATTAGCTGAGGATCCCTGCAAACTCTTGTGTTACCTACAGGGTGCTATAATATATACCTACAGTGTACCAGTGTGCTGGTCTGCAGAAGTGAAGTCCAGTTCTCTTGCTTTGTGTTTCCAAAGTGATACAGTATAAGCAATACAATATGAAATCCATTAATGGAACGGACTGCTAGCAATCTGCACCATCTTCAAAGCATCTCCAATACAGATTCTAGTGGTTTTTCTCTAGCATCATCTAATGGTGTTCTTGGAAGCCCTTGAAGAGGGGTCCTTATCTAACCAGGGGCCCTGTGGAGGGGGGACTCTGAGGGAGGCATTGAAACCTGTGAACTCAAGTGGGATATTAGCATATGCAGTGTGAAGAGAAGATGACAGTCATAATTTATTCTGGACATCTGAGCTGCTAAAATTGAAACTGAATAGAATGATGATTAGACATAATTTAGGGAGGTAATTTCAGATAATCATATTTGTTTGAGTGGGGCAGGAAGAAACTGGCTCGGGAGAAATACTCTATTTAAAAGCTCCAGGGAACAGTGATCATTTTTAGTGCCAGTCTTCACAAGGTTTTTTTGTTGTTTTTTTATGCCTGATACTTAATTTAATCTTTTAAGCAGTAAACAAAAATCAAAGTGCAGGTTGGTACTCTTTGATTTAAAAAAAAAATGCTTTAAAATTGTTTGAAATTTGTGAGGACTGTGCGTATCTGGATGAATAGAATGACAGATAATATAGCGTTATTTGATCTTGCATCCATGTAAAAACTAAGGAAGATGAAGTCTGATCTGATCAGGAAAGACACTGCTGCAGGATCAAATGCTGACATCTTCACTGGCATTAGTAATAATTCATTGCTCAGAGAGTCTCCTGTGAAACATGGTATTAATCAACTTGGAGAAGACTGAGGGTCTCATTTCTCACTGCTTACAGATTAGAGCCAGATTTCACCTCTCTTATCTGAGCAGCATTTTATTCTGCAGGAAACATGAGTTCTGAATGGAATGTCTTGCAAGGCAAAGTACAAATAACTGTGAGCACAGAGTTTGTAGGAACTCAGCCTTCCAGAGAATTACCTCTCAGCCTAGACTGTGCTGCTGCAGATACAGATGTGTATAATCGAGCACCTGTGATGAAAAGAAAGCATCTTCTGAAAGCTGGGATGATTATTTGAGTTAGCTAATGATGGCTTTCCAGCCATTGGATCTAAAGCTTTGTCTTCACTTGAGTAACTAATATACTCTGTCAAAACCCCTCATGTTTCCAGTAATTATCAAATGACTCCCCAGGTGGCTTGCTAGAGTTAGGGAGCTGTGCGGTCCCTGCAGCCACGGGCACTGGTTAGCACACCCAGAGCTTGCAGTCGGGCCAAGAAGAAAGCAGATAAATTTTGCACTTTTTAACATGTGTCTTTCAAAGTGAAATAATAAATGAAGAATCCTGTATGTTATCGGTCTGTGGGTCAGAACTGAAGAGCTAGAAACCCTGTCTCAGTCTGTGACTAGAGTTTAAATATAATGCTGCTCTTCTGCTCTATATGTTAGATATGCATTTGTCTTCCTGATTTGTGCATAATGCTTTACATGCTTATAGAAAGTGGAAGAGGTATATCACTTATTGGCATAGTTCTCTGAAGAGCTTCTAGCAGCCTTAATGCACCAAAGCTTCTACTTCACTGTAGGGCTTTCAGATCCCCATTACCTTTAGATACTTCAGTGTTATTTGCATAACTGAAATGTGTATGTACTTTATTCTGTGCTGTTTATTCTTCCTGAGAGATGCCTTTGATGGTAGCTAATTATTGCAACTTTGAACAATTTAGATAGAAGTGGTTTTGATTTCCTCTTTTCCTTTTTCTATATCTATGCTAAACTATGCAATTATTTGCATAGTAAAGTTCTAATATTAACCAAGGTTTTGTAGAATTTTTCTTCTTGAATTTTGATACCTTTTATAATACTTGCTCTTCAGTATGTTGTTTTCTTTAATAAAGAAATTAATTTCCTTAATTTCTTTAAATTGAAAGCAGTGAAGATAGGACTTTTTCAAACAGGATTTACTAAGTATTTCTTACCTGTTGTCCAGAGAATGCAGTTTCCCGACGTAACACCTACATCAGCAAGCAGTTCCACATTTCTGTAATATTTAGAAAGGTACAGAGGCAACAAATGCAGTAGCCTTGGGTTAACTTCACTTTCCCAACGAAGAAGTTATCATTGAGCCATAAAGACACTTGTTAATTAGGTGTACAGGCTGGAGTTTATTACTGCTGAGCTTGTTCCCGCTGTAAAAACTTTGGAGCATTAAGACAAAAGGTGGCATGAAGCTACATGACTTGTACAGTGGAAGAGAAAGAATTAACAAGGAAGATCGTACAATGAAATGAAGAGAATAAAGGGTATTTGTATGTGTGTGTGATATTTAGCATCAAGGTTTTTAAATGTATGTTTTTCATTACGACTTTATTACTTTAAGAAATGTCTGTGGTTTTGAGCATTATGCCCAAGTTGATCTTCCAGAAGATAAATTTTAGCCATACTAAAAGTCTTCTTTTTTTTTTTTTTTTTTTTTCCTTAAGATATTCACCACCCTGTCTGTGACAAAGCGTTCTGGTGAAAGCACCCTTCAGGCTGGATGCTGAGGTTAAAGACCTCCCATTCTTGTTATTGCCAGAGACTGACCTTCAGCGCAGTGTCTGACTTGTGCACTTCAGAAGAAGGGTTTTGGGAGAAGTCATCCTGCGATGTCTTCAGAAATGTATAGATCTTAACCCGGGCATGTCATCATCTGAAGAAGAAGAGCTCTGTGGGAGTTGGTCACTGGCGGTGATTGGCTGGCAATTAGCAACGCAATGGGAATACTGACTATCCAGCTGTCGCTTAGCAGGGCATTTCACAAATGCTTTCATGAAGTCATAGCCTGAAGCCTGCATTGTCTGGTGGGCAGTGATGGAAGAAATGCTAGCACAGCTGGACAGCAACTGTTTTGGTTTGGTTTTCTGTGTCTCTAGTTTCTTACCTGAACAAAATAATCTGAACTCAAGAGAATTTCCACACATTCAGAGAGTTGTATAGTGCCCCTGTGTACTAGAAACACAGCAATCACGAGGGCTCCTCGTGAACGTGCATTTTGCCAACTCCCAATGGAGGGAAATGGAGGGAAAGTTCCATCTATGCGCTTGATCGCGAGGAAGTACATATTCTTGGGAAAAAAAGTTTACTACTATCTAGAATAATGTGTTTCTTGGTGTCCAAACTGACTCCATTGTGACTTTTTATTTTCAAGAAACTTTTATTTGTGAAAATGTTCTCCTTAGCAAGAAAAGGAAATACTTTTTATTAAGGCCTGGTTGTACAGAAAGTTGCCCCTTTTTTTTTTCCCCCTGAAAGTAACACAGATGTGTTGCATATAACACAGTTGTGTTCTTCAGCTTTATCTTGTGATGATAGTTAATCCAATCTGGAACTGACAGAATTCCAATGTGGAATGAATTACACTTCCAAGAGCTCTGTGCAACTTCATTGAATTTGAATACATTCTTCCTTTCCAGGTGAGCTTTTGTATGCTGCTGTTTCAGGTCTAAATTGGCCACTTTGAACACAGCAGTACTGAGACTTTCCCTCAGGTTAGTGGGCCTGTGGGATCCAAAAAAACAACCAAACAACCCTCGCCCAAAACAAGCAAGCAAAACAAAACCAATAGTGGAAAATCTTCTATGTAGATATGGCCTAAAAGCTGTGTTTTAACTCCAAATCTGCTTTTTTTCATGTTTAATTGAGAAACCAGTACTTTTAAAATGGAGGCTTCCATGGAAAAGAACAAATTCTTGACTATTCCTCCTGTGTTGGATAAGCTGCGTACACATTTATCAAGAAATTGTAAAAATGCCTCTTTGTAATGGAAAGGGATGTGCTTTTTGATTGGGTTTTTTCCATTTCCCTCTGTTTTAGTGGAAAGGTTCTGATTACTTTTATTAAATGGTTAATTTTATGAAATGGAGTTCAGTAGTATGGTGTGAATAGTGGGTAAATTCTTCAGCCCTCTGGGTTGGATGCCTTATGCCTAAATTTCTACCTGGTAACGAATTCATGTATTTCTACTGAGATTTCTAGAATAGTGTTTAAGTTATTTTTATAAACGCATACATAGGTGCAGGACTTTTGAAAATACTTTGTTTGGTATCAGGAATGGTTTGTGATGGTATTTTTCTGGCCAGTTTATTAAATAAATTGAATATTTGTGCAAACAGATGCTCGTTTTGATGCCTCTTCCAAGAAAAGAAAACGGGTAACATCAAGCCAACTTTTTGTCTTTCTTTTTTTCTTTCTAAGGGCAGAAAAGGGCACCTTGATAAAGGCAGCTGTGGTTTATTTCCATCCTTTGAATTCTGAAGGTAGATATTTCTCTCAGATATGGGGTTTGGGGCTATTTTATGTGCATTTTTCTGCATGTTAAACATATGAGAAGGGCATAGTTATAAATAAGAAATTAATTAGGAAACCAGCCTTCCACTGTTTGCACTAGCTGGCATCTGTGGAACTTGGGAAAACCCAGGCATACAGGTTCCTGAGCTGTTTGGCAGTGTATCTGTCCATATTTAAGCACATGGATAGTAGCATTTTCAAGCAAGTCTATAGGAAAATCAGGTCCCAGAGTGTAAGGAATAAAGACGTCCATGAGTTTGGCCTTGCAAAGTTGGACCCACGTGTGTCACAGTCATCATTAATAATGTGTATTTTTATACTAGGGCCTTGCAATTCAGTACTTGTTGGTTTTAATTAATTTAAATTTAAAATCATGAGGATTTTTTTGGTAGGACTTTTCCTTCCATATATATAAAGCATTTTCAGGCGTGTATTTCTGTGTCATCTGTGCATGATGATACAGTTCTACAGTATATTATGACATCACATAAATGTCTATGATGCTATTTAATGTTTTTTATCAAATGAAGCATGGGTAAATCATGCTTTGGAAAGACATACAAGAAAATTTAATAAGTTAGACAGAATTTATATGCATTTCATATTCATTAGTAACTTTTTTTTAACTCTTAACCAGAGTGTGAGAATCATCCAAAGATATTAGAGACACAAATGCAGACAGAAAATTTCACAAACTTTAGCAGCAAATTAGTAGTTTTGCCAACAGTTCCAATAATTTTTTTTTCCTTTTTAAGCTCCCCCACCCCAGCTGATCACTCCCCTTTCATTGCTCTCCCCTTGGTGTGAGTTATTGGTGCAATCCTAACTTTCCTAAGTCTTGTATTCCAACTTGCATCCTGCCTTCCCTTCTGCCAGCCCAGCATCCCAGCGCAGGCAACTCTCTCTCTAGTTGTAAAGCCATACAATGGGGCAGGACCAGTTTCAGACAAGGTGGATCTTCTGAAGATGTGATGGGCACTGGAAGTTTCACAGTAGGGTAGGTATCTTGCTGTGCCTCTTGGGAAGACCTTGCACTCATAAAGCCTGTTAATGATCATGTCTCTGGCCAATGCATGAGGGTGAAGAAGGGGCCAGGTGGCTGTAACTTCTATGTAAGACTTGATAAATCCCTTTCAGGTCAAAATATGGTATAAATGTTTGTGGCAAAATGGCAGCTCTGCTGAGAGTGAAGTTTCAGAAGCTCTCTCTTGGATGACTGACTGGCTCTTCTGATTGCTTGATGGGAAGGATCGTAGGTGGAGAAGGGGAGGCTGTTAGGTGCCTTCAGCTGGACTCTCCTTCCCTGCTCCGGGTGAAAGCTGCCCTTTTGGGGGTGAGGAGACAGCTTTTTTTTTTCCAGAGGGACTCTGAGGCTTTGGGGCCAAGCATCTCAGAGGCATCATGGGAAGACAGCTGACCCTGAGGACTTGCCACTGGTGCCCAGAAGAATGGCCACATCTGTCAAGGCAAGATGGCCATGACCCGTTGATCCGACATCTCGCCCTGGTGGAAGGCATGGCCTGCGGGCTCCCAGACCTCCCTCAGCCCCACGTGGCGAGGGTCTGGCTTGCCCCTAAATGTCACCTTGCTGCAGAAACTGCCTGCCAGGGAAGGCCGGGCACTGCTTCTAGGTGAGTTGTGGCTCAGTGGGGGAGCAGCTGTACCTACTGCAGGCACCAAGGGAGTCACTGGGGCCTCGCTTCTCCCCCTCCCCTATCTCTAATTCTGCCCCTCTTGCTCAGCCCTCATGCTCCAGAGAGAGTGCTGCTGGGTGATTTGGGTTTTTCTTTTCATGCTGGCAAGAAAAGTTGTTTATTTGCTAAATGCTCCTGACCTGTGTTCTGTTGGGCAGAATTTGACTTTATACATAGGAATCCTTTTTACCTCTCCTTTCCTGTGCAATCTGTGTCTGAAGGAGTTCTCCCACAGCATTTTTACCTCTTAAAATTACAATGGAAGCTGGCACAGGGTGGGGGATGTATATCAGGACAGAGAGGGACTGCTTTTCCTCCCCTAGCAAAGCTGTGTGTCTGGCCTTGCTCAGCACCAGCGGTGACTCCTGAGCTGCCCCACCGCACTGGCTGACCATCAGGTGCCTGCAAGTCATTTGCTTTCTGCCAGGGAGGACATGCTGTGGCCAGACCCCTCCAAGGAGCACCCCCTGCTACTGAGCCTGTGTGTGTGTGTCTATATATATGTATATGTATATACATGTGCTATGGGGCAACTCAAGGTCTCTCCAGGCAAGTTTTCCCGTGGGTAACTCTTTGGGGTTGTTACATGATGGAAGGAAGGACAATACCAGAGAGAGAAACTGCATGATACCAGTGAAAGCTGTTTAGCGTTGTAGCATAACCACCTGTTGTGAGGAGACTGGTTGTCCCAACACCACCAGCATGCCTGAAAATAAAAGCTGTGACTTGTAGCAGCTTTCCTGGGGGTGCAGGGGGGCTGTGAGGGAGCCATGTGTGGCAGAGGGCATAGCAGGTCAGCGCTGCGGTCCGAGCAGCAAGGGAGGATGCAGAGAGACTCGCCCCGTCCTTGTTTGTGTTTTTCTTGGCTCCACAAGCACTGTTTCTTCCTTAGCACTACAGCTGCTAAAAATAACCACCCAAAATGAATGGCTTATGTTTGCATTAAACTGTTAAAACATGCACTGGTCCCTCCAACTCCGCACACTGAAACTGCTGCTTATTGCACGTTTATAGTGGAAGTGAAATTCCTCAAGGCTTCTTTTGGTAGCTGAAGTCAGATGGGTAATACTGATTGCATAAGGGTGTGCTTTTTCTTAGGGCAGCATCTTCTCTAATGAAAAAGAACCTCAATTTATCTAATCTGGATTTTACAGCTTGCGAATTGCCAGCATTTTGTGTCTCCCAGAGCTCTGGCAGGAGTCGTGGAGCTGGGTGCCCTAAAGACAGGCTGGTGTCTCAATCAGCTCCCAGCCTGGCCCCCTGAGGCTGCTGAGGGGGCACGGCCGGTTGAGTGCTTTGCAAGGAGCAAGAGATGGCTGTTGATCACTCGGGCCGAAAGTCCTTATTTCTACACCTTGGCCCTGTGTTCCTGAGTAGTGCCTCATTATGTGTATGTCAAACTGGGTTGGAAAATGTACCACTGGGTTCAAAATGTTTCTTCCAGCAACAGGCTTTAATTCCATCCTGCATTGGAGCTGTCATTCTTCTGCTTTATCAGTAGTGTCTCCTGTAGGCTGGGTAATGATCACTGTAGTTCTGTCCCAAGGAGGTGCCATGTCCCATCTGCTTGACCCAACATGGAGGAGTGTTTGTGGAGGCTGGGCTAGGAATCTGTGGTGGTCTCTCTTGGCTCTGTCCCTTCGTCCACAGACTGTGTCTTGTCTCCTCTGTGTGGTGGGAAACTCCATCTGAAAGGAGGTGTTGGAGCAGGGTCAGTTATAACCCAGGAAGGGTAGAAAGGTGTCTGTGTCTGAGATAAGCAGTGCTCCCTGAGGGCTTCAGCACTGGACTTGTGAGTTATTTCTGGAGGTTGTTTGGTGGGCAGAACCTGTCCCAAGGCTGGCATGGGTGAAAACAGCCTATTGAGGCTATCTCTGCAGATAACCTTGCCTCAGGACCACTCTGAACAGCTCTTCCTGCAGGGCCAGAGGAGGAAGCAAAGCAGAGATGTTGCTAACCATGTTAAATGTTATATTTTAATGAGTTTGACAGATAGATATCAACCTATGTTTATTTCTTCTCTCTCTGAGGAACAATATTAAAAGAAAACTATAGAAAATGTACGGGATCCACAGCTTTATTCTGAGACAGCTATTGGGCTCAGTTTAATGCCTTGGGGCAGTGAAAGCACAGTTGCTAAGCTGGGACGCTAGATGGGAAATATGTCAGGGTGTGTGCATGGTGCCTTTCAATTTAGGAAGATAAAAATGAAAAATGCATGTCAAAGCAAGAGCTAGACTCTTGGCTAGGGACATGTACACGAACCATCAGCAGGGTATGCTCTGAAGTACCTTTGAAGGTAAAGTCATGGTGGAAATCAAAGCAACCTGAAAATAAAACTGGTAGGGAGGTTGCCATAAAGCACCTTAAATTAGTGTCTCAGTTTTAGACATGCTGCCTCCTACAAATTAGACAGAAGAAAAGCGATGTACTCGGGAAATGTGAGATGCCACTGAATTTCTTAGAACAAGAGGAACTGACTCCAATTTAAATCTTGCAGAGCTTTAAACCTCTGTGTTGATACATATTTACTTTTGCTTTAATCTGCTTCTCTCCTCCCTTTCTTTCTTTACCAAGTTTTTGCTATTTTAGGCTTGTCTTGGGGAGTTCTCCCAGCAGATGTTTTCAGTAGCCCTAAAATCATAAAACTTGTGGGAAAGACAAAGAGCAATGATTCACCATTTCTCACCATATGAGAGCTATGGCTAAAGCAGTCAAGGAAGGCTGGGATTTTTCTGCATAATTAAATAGAAGTCACTGCCACAGGATGTTATAGTCTAAAAGTATACAGCAATGCTGAGAAGGAGATTAATCATATGCGTGCAGGGTGGGAGGTTAGTAAAATAATCATCTGGTTGTAGCTGAGGGTACGGAATGCCCTTAAACCACTAAGTGCTGGAAGCTTGTGAAGAAAACCTACAGGAAGCATCGCTCTGTGTACTCAATGTGGGGGTTTTTTTATATAACCTTTGACCAATCATCTTGTCCCGGGAGACAGGATATCATATTAAAGGGACCTGGCATCATCCAGCCTAAGATCTTTCACCCAAGAGAACTGTAGTGCTGCCTCCACATACGGATGCTCTTGTATGTCTTTTCCAGGGAGTCTTCCCTGTGTCTGCCCTGGTTGCCAACATCAACCATTGCGGACACAGAAGGATTATAATAATTGTCTCTGAAGGTTGATTTGTATTGGAAACTGCAAGGTTGGTTACCTACTGAGCTCACTGCCGACATGTCTTTGTGGAGAAAGAGGCTCTCCCTGGCTGGCCCTCTATTCGGTTTGGTCCGTTTTTGGCCTTTCTTCCAGGACAGGAGAATGAGGTCAACCCATTTGGTGACAGAACTAATCTAACAGATCAGCTCAGCCCAATTCATCTCCAGAGAGGGCAAAATTCAATGCATAAAATCTGTGGAGTGGGAACTTCCTTCTTTACCTTGGCTGGAGGAATTCCAGTACATCCCCATGTAATTTTAGTTTTAAGGAAGATTTACTCTGACTTCCAGTTCATAGTGGTTTGGAAGCAAACTATTTAACTTGAACACTAGTACTCTTTGCAGCTCCAGAATACTGTGGGTGGGCTATCTAGAGTCAGAATCAATGCGTCTCCACAGCCCAGTGGCTCAGTAGCTGGTCTGTTTGAAAGCTCTCCTACAGAAGGTTCTTGATTCCATATGGCATGAGTCTCTATATCTGCACTGCTCTAAAATAAAAACCAAATAGGAAGTATCTATTGCTTGTGATTAAGGCCCCATCTGTAATTAGCACGCCTACTGTAGAGCAGAAATTATCATTCTTGAGTGTTTGTTTCCTACCACTCAACCAAGGGACAGTGGTAATTTTCTGGCTAACTTGAATTTAAGGAGATGGTGGCCCTGCCCCACAGCCTCAAAGGGGTGGTGGTTGTGTTCAGAGGTGGGGCTGGCCATCTCCATTCTGGGACACCAGACTGCAGGGCAGACAACCACAAACAGCAACTCTGCCACTGCCAAAATTCTGTGGATGTTGCAGATTTGTGGAGAATTGTTGAAAGTCACAGCAGCTTGTTTCCTTGCAATTTCTTCTCAGACTCGCTGTTGAGCCCAAATCCTACAGATACAGTCTTTTGGTAGCATTTGGCCCTTTCTTTGTGGTGCATTAGTGCTCAAGGGAGTAGACACAGAGACATATCTTACCCTTGAAGCTCTTTTCTCATTACATTTTAAATAAAGTTTTATTTGAATTTTATATGACGTGGGAGTTTGTCACAGAACACAAGCTTTATCCACCTGATCTACACTGTTCTTTATCATGAAACTTGACAGCAAGTAGTCAGAGGATGATGTAATTTAGTAGAACATTGTACTACAAGTCTCAAGTTTCCTACTGCCAAACTGCTTCTCGCTTCAAAGGCACCAGTGGTATAAAACTTATGCAGTCAGGAGAGGGCTTCTCGCCTACTGAGGTGAGTCAGAAGTGGAAGCCATTTAAACACAGAGCAGATTTTTGTATTGCTTTTGTTACGATTCCATGGTGAGCCAAGCCCCATGTTGGGCTGGTATATGACAGTACCAGTAGCACTCCACATTTTGAGGTCATGCTGTGCTCTCTGCACAGTTTGGAAACTGCAGGTGCAAGCGTCTAAGGCAGGTGAGATGTCTTGCTGGCTGGAGGTACTGTTGTAGCAGAAGCCACCACTGCCACTTAAGATAAATACCTACCTTTTAAATGACTAAAGACAAGACAGATTCCACTCCAAGGGGTTGTGAAGCTTCAGCAGAACTGACTGCTCTGGATGTAATGATAGATATTTCAGCGGAGACAAGCTTCTGTGCTCTGAATGGAGATGAGCCATCTCCATGGATCAGTTACTTAATCCTGTTAATATAAATAGAGAATTTTTGTTGTGATGGCACCAATCTCATTCCAGCTGGCATTAAAAGCTGTCACTCTGGTGGGCAGACAGGCCAAGCCAGGAACAGCTACAGGAATTGATTTACCTCTCACGTAAGGCAAAACTATATGTCATAACAGCACATATTGCAGAAGTACCATCTCCCTCTAAGTTACACCTGCTTCTCAGCCTGGTCAGAGTGTTCAGCCAGTGTGGCTATTCCACTGCCACCACCCAAGTCTGAGGCTCTCAGTGCTAACTTCAGTGTCTCCACTTGGTGCTTCACGGTGCTGTGTTGTTTCAGAGCACAGGCAGAGCTGGAAGAGAGGAAGGTTGTGGGGTGCTGCAAACAGGAAAACCACATCCTCAATCAGGCAGACCAACATACTCATTTTGCTCTCAGCTACATCAGATAAGGGTACTATGGACTGTCCACAGTCAGGACTCAAGGTTAACCCTACACTGGTTTCTTTTCCAGCCTTTCTATCAAAACCTGTCTTTGCAGGATTGTTAATTCGCTGTTGCTAGTAAGAGACAATCTTTGATTTTAGTGGATTCTAAAGACCAACCAGTCTAAGCTTTTATGACTTGTTAATTAAAGTCATAGTCAACAAGCATAAAATTGCACACAGCCACCCAGAAAGGGTGAGACTGTACTTGCCAGGCTGTGCAATTCAACTTGCATTTTAAATCACATCTATTCATAACCAAATTGTTTACAGAAACCAGACCAGTAGAGCAGTTTATAACTTTAATAAAACTTTACAGAAACTTTTTTTAGCTTTTTTCTTACCTTCCTCTTAACAAGCTACTCTAAAAACACAGCAAAGCTGTCATTTTTAACTTGCCTGAAAATTGCTGAAAATCACCTGCGGTACCTGATTCTGGTATATTTTTTTTTTTATAGTGGTGTGTTTCCTACAAGAAATCACCAGTTCAGTACAAGTCCAGAGTGTTCCTGGTTACACAGCTTGGCATGCAGGCGAAATGTTCTGGGTATACATAGGTACTGGATAACAAGGGCAGCGTCCCACAGGCAGCATCCTCCTCTTCCTCCAGGAGCTATGTGGAATTAGAGCTTTGTTTGATTTTGATGTGAAATTAGAGCTTTGGTTACAAGGTCTGCAAAATAATTGTGTTTGAGTGTTGACTTAGCAGAGTGAAATCTTGTTTTACGGAGGATATATTTGTATCTGTTTTAAACAATGCTGCTTTTTCAAAAGACAAAAAAATGGTGTTACTATTCAAAGGTGGAAAATGACATTTTTGGCAGTGGAAAATGTCACTGCTCTGCTGATAGCTGTTGACAGGTACTTGTCGTGGTTGTGCGCTGTGATGTGCTAATTATTCTGTAGTTCAATCGGATGGCATTTTGTGTTTTCATTTCAACTGTAAAAACATAGTATTTGTGACATGTTGACAAGCGTGTGTTTAATTGCTCCGTGGATCTTTGCCAAGCTCATGATTTCCAGTTACTTTGTGAAGAAAGGTATGTACTTAGCTCCAAGGCTACAGGGTATGTTGCTTATGATTGTATTTTCATTTACTCTGCAGTGATAAATACAGAATGGTGACAAATATGAAAACCCATCCTTGATGCTGAATGCCACCTCAACTGGTCTGCAAAGGTGGAGGGCTCTGTCTGATTTTGCAAAACAAGGTCATGAACCACCCATGGTGAGACTCTTCCTTCTCAACTTCTCTCTGCCTCACTTCCCTTCACAAGTCTACAGTCAAAAGAAAAGGATCCAAATTAATTAGACATTAAAAACGTCACCTATTGTGTATCTGGTGACAGACTTTATCATTTGTACTGCTCCAGATTATATCTGTTGTCTTCCTTGCTTATTTCTTTGTGACTATGTTCATTTCATCAGGGTTATGGTGTGCAGTGATGAAACAAGTCATATGTTACAATTGGTCTAGTCCAGTTGAAAGCAAAAGGAAATCGGGCAGGTGTAACTAGAAATCAAGTTATGCCATCTCGAAGTCGAATGTTGCTTTTCCTTGAACTCAGAAGAGTCTGGATCTAAATACTACAGCTATTGACTCTGCAGGTACAAAATGCACACCCATGTTTAGAGGCTGAATTTTGTCCCTAGTAGGAGATCAGGATAGATATTTTCTCAATACTATATGAGCTCTTAGCCTGAAGCTGTACAGGCCTTGACTCAGTGACTCTGGAACTGCCTTCTGGTCCTGCCCCTTATGGACATGCCCGGTATTGTAAGGTATGGTAGTGAGGCAATTGACAGGAGACTGAACTCAATGTGAAAGTTATTTATAGTAATTGCAGTTTTCACTGGTGCTGAAAGCTGCCATGTTGAATCCTAGCAAAGAGAACTTTGCATAAACCTGCTAACCAGCATGAGACTTAGGAGGAAAAAAACATTAAGATTATTTACCCTTCTTCCCTTGCAAGAATACTCTTCAGTTGCTCCTCCTATCAGGAAGAAGAAGAAGAAAAAAAATTAAGGCAGCGGTCTTTGGGTGCACATACACATCAGGTTGTCATCAGGATTTATTACATGCAATTGTAGAGAAATTATAATTGTGACACTTGGGTTTGTTGTTTTTTTTGGGTTGTTTGTTTGGTTTTTTTTTTCCCAAAATACATTATATGGATTATTTTAAAGACAGACACTATAAACTATATTCCAACTGAGGAAAAAGATTTAAGTGTAAATTAGGTTATTTTTTTGTTTGCTGCTTGGTTAACAAAGCTCCAAAGCCAGCCTTCCAGACCCAGCAGTATTCAGACTCACAGACACATGAGACCAGCCCCAAAGATACTGCTCTGCCACCTGACTTTTTTTTGTCCTTTCAGAAACTGTCTAGATCAGAAGCATCAATGTCCCTTATGATGCAATTCATATTTATTGAGAGCCTACGTGACGAGGACCTGGTGGTAAATATCATCCTTGTTGCCTTTCCTACTTGATCTGGAAGACCCAGGTATGTGATTGTAACTCAAAGAACTTTCTTCCTCTCTCCTTCTCTATACTGCCAGCCCCTGTTGCCTTGGTTAGCTGCTCTCTGGGATCAACCTGCCTGTCTCTTGTGGTAGTACACCAACATGCTCCATCACAAGTAAGTTTAAACATGCCTGTTTGAAAGGGAGACTGGTTAGGCATGGCTGTGTGAAGGTGGGTGCAGGAGCTTGCCTTGTGTTTCTTCCGTGGTGTTCAGTGATAAAGCATTAACAACATTAAAATCTTCTGAAGGACAGTGCCGACTCATTAATTCTCACTATATTTAGAATTCAGAACAGCCAAAGTGTTTGAATGACCAGTCAATCAAACTGTTCTCTTCTCCTTCTTCCCCTTTAACCTTATAGCTCCCTGCCTTTTCTTGGCTAAACCTCTTATGCTCCAAGCAAGCTGGGAAGCAAAGCACAGGCTCGTATGAAAGGGATGAACTTTGGGCCTGAATTTCAGTATACCTTCCCTGTAACTTGAGCTGGAGGAGGAAAGGATCTGCTACTCGAAGGGGAGGAAAAGATCTGCCATTTGAGTTACAAGCTTATGCAACATCACAATGAGCTTGCCAGGATCCTCCAGCAAAGAACATGCAATCAAGGTTTAATATTTATAGCCTAAATAAAAGTAATAATTAAAAGCACAACAGAGAAGATATCAGACATAATTCTCTTGTTCCTTTCTTTGCTAGTGCAAGGGACAGTCGCTTGTGGTACGAGAGATATCCTTCTCTGAGCTTTCTGCTGTTCTCTTGAAATGACCATAAAGATACTCTGTTCTGCTTTTCTGCATCCTGACGCTATTCCTCCTCATAAGACTAAGTCAAATGGTTTTGATATGTAGGCTCTTACTTGAGGGAAAATGCATTCATTTGTTTTCATACACTGATATATTGGCAGTGATCACATTATGGATGCACAAAATATTCCCTGCTTCCCCCTGTGCCGTGACAATTTTTGAGTATAATAGCTAGTGAAATGAGTATCTTGTGGTAGAGTTAGGAAACGTGAAAATAATTACCAGTGCAATTACTGTGGCTCTCATGTGGCACGTGCAATTTCATGGGTTTAGCTTGTTCAAAACTGGTTTACAGTCTTAGTTCCCTGTATTGCACATTTACCTGTCTTTATTAGACAAACAAGAAAGTAACTCTTGGCATCTGTATACAAGAATGATGTTTTCCCTTCCCACGAGGCTGAAGGGAGACAGTTCAGGAGTTGCGGACTTTTGTACACCTCTACTTTTACATTAGCTTTTTGTTTTGGTTTGTTTTTTTTACTTATAAGCTTGTGCAGTGTTAAGAATAAGAATGTCCAGTGTTCTTCTGAACAGCACTGTGCACAACAACAGAGAGGCCAAGGTTGCTGAAGTTTATATACATACATACATACACACACACGCACACACAGAGCCAGAACAGGCAAACAAGCTTGGAATTAATCAAATTTTATCTCCAATGTGCTGCAAAAGAAGACAATATTACTTTTGTCAGAGCACCTGGGGGGACCTACCACACTCTGGAGACGGCAGGACCACAGAAATAGATAAATTGAAATTTGCATTCTGCATATGAATTAAAGCTTCAGTCCCTGCACTTATCATTTTGGCACCCTTCCTGCATTTAATTATTCCTTTCTCAAGCCTTTCAAGTTTTTAAAATATAGTATTTTCTGCTCTCCAAATGGCTAAGGAATACAGGGGGAGAGATGCCTCTTTCAGCCAGTTCTTGTGTCAGTATGTTTAGGCTGTACCAGCATAAACACAGATAAATATTTGTTCTTTCAGAAGTGGTCTGGCTGGTTATGGACTCGCCTTCCTCCTTGTTGGGGTGCTTAAGAAGGAGTCAATGAATGATCCTGCTCTTCCAAGGTGGTCTCTAGACTTTGTGGTTGCAACTTGACCTGGCTGCCTCTGTGTTACGAGGATTCAGCAGTGCAGTGATGGGCTGGATGCTCGCCAGCCATGACAACCATCACATCTCCTGTGAATGACTTGTACTGACCATCTGATATGCAAGGTGGCTCTTTCAAAAACCTGAGGGTACAGACATTGCCAATATTGTTACTCATAGTAAATTGATAATATTTGGTCTGTGGGTTTTTAGCCTATATACAGTTCACCGGAAATACTTCTGATGTACCAAATCTGGCATAGCTGAGTGATATTCTGCCCCACAAATAATTGTTCTGTAGCAGTTCAGGGTAGTTGCAGATGTTCACTCATAAGATTTACCTTATTCCTCTACAGAAGGTCAGGAGTCCTAGCATATTTGTATTAAAGGCAAGCATATTTTCCTTTCTTGTAAATATTTGAATTGTTTGCTTAATGGATGCAGTACTAGTAGATGCATCAGCTTACTTTTATCTATATTCTGTTAACTCAGGCTTAACAGAAAAATTCCTCATCGACTTTGGCCTGGAAAACATTTTCTATGCAAAGTAATTCTAGGTCCACCCTTGCGTTATCAAGAAAGAAGTTGTTCAAATTGCTTTAGGAAACTGGAAGATAACCGAGCTGCATCTCACCATGCAGATATTGAAGCAGAAAGATAAACTCAATAATGATTGTTGTGGCTTGTGGCAAAAGGCAACTGTACATTTAAGGGTTCACATCTGGACCCTCCCATGTTAAGCCCTTGCAATAGAGAAACTCCAGAAATGCTTTATTCAACACAATTGCAAATGGAAAAACACAACCATAGCTGTGGTGGTGACTGTGGAATAACAGGACATGCCTAGAAAATGTTGTTGAGGCCCAGAGCTTTCAGCCATGAACTGAAAGCATGAGTAAGGAATTTATTTTTAATGAAGGTAGCTAGGATCCTTTCAGGCCCACCAGTTGCACCTGCTTAGAGTTACTGGGTCAAAGACTTGTACTTCAGCTGAGGATTCATCTTCCTTTTCTTCAGACATCTAATATGCTTCTAATCTCAGTTAGGCATCAGGCTACCTTCTACAGCTGATGTAGAAAGGATGAGAGAGAGACACCTACAAAGGACAATTCTTCACTCTTTCCTTAGACAGATATCTTAAAATGCTCTGGTGGATGAGGTGAATCCTCTTGTTCTGCTGATGCAGCTATAGGCAGCCTCTTGGAATCTGCCCCAGACATGCACTAAGTTGGATAAAAAGATAACCATAGTTGAGCACTAAGTAATTTCTGGATTGTCTTTTTCAAACACGATCAATGCCCCAGGCTTTTGAGGACCCTTGTGCTGATCTTGTACAAAGTCATTTTTGGCTGGTATTGGGCATTGAATGCTTACAGCATCACTGTAGAGAGAGCTGACCTCATCGCTGAGTGTCAGTAGCACACCCTCACGTCTGCATATTTAACCTTATTCAGGATGCTCAGAAGTGACAGTGAGGAAAATCATGTACCTGTTCCCTGGCGTGGGAGCTGGGAAACTAGCTTATGTATTTTGCTTCCCTTTTTTTTTAAATTTTATTCTCATCTTCCCACCCTACACACCTGACTGATGGTGAATACAGCCCATCTCTTGGGGAATGTAACATTCATTTTAGTAGGGAAATGGTCTTGCAATCATAAAAAAATTGATGGCTGCCTGAAGCAGCAGTTAATCTTGCTTGAGAACTGCATCATTAACCTACAACACAACATACACATTATGGACACATTTATAAATGAGAGAGAGTGTAGACTTCAGTTTCTAATTTCCTTCTTGCAGAGACTCATAAAAATCACAGGAAAAACATTGCCTTTGACATACTGCTGTGCCAGACATCTCTGCTTCTGGAGCTCCTTTCAGGGGAAGGATGGTTCTCTGTGGCCATGGCAGTGGACTAGGACAGAAGAGAGACCTTTTTAATCTTCTTTAGTCAGGTGGGTGACTTTGGAACTGTAGTGATGCCAGACATTGCGTGGACATCTGACGGTCACGACATGCAGCAGCACGGAGCTGGATGCGAGCAATCTGTCAGGCTCAGAGCTGCGAATGGCTGGGATCCCAGACATGAACCACCCAGCTTGTCAAGTTTGGGTCACCAGACATGTTGTCTGGACCTGGACACCTTGAAAAATATTGTTCCATCCTCACAAGTTTCTGAGATGCTATTTTGTCGTAGATTTTCAACTGGGACATGGCATTTCCTGTCTGACCCTCTCAGCCCTCACAAAAGGTATTTGTGAGCCTCAGCCACCCTCAGGCAAAGTCCCAGTTTTATAGCATCTGGGTACCTTAAGCAATACACTTTGTCATCTTCTGCTGTTTTTCAAAGATAGTGATGTTAGCTGGAACCATAAAGAGTGAAAAGTGGTAGCTGAGAGCATACTGTCAACAAACATCTTGTTGAGCTGTATGCATGTGGTATTACATATAACCTCAGAGGCGTTTCCTGATAAGACACAATCTGCTTGCTGTTCTCAGAGTTTAAAAATGATGGCAGCAGTACTCTGGCTATGCTGTGACCTAATATACTTTTAAAACACATAAGTGAGTGGATTAAAAAAAAAAAAAAAAAAAGTCCAGAAAGTGCTGCAAACCTTTAATTGAAGGTCTTATTTCTCAAGCATACTCCTAAAATTTCCATTCCCCTTGTACATTCACTATGGAAATTAATTTGGTACAGAAAAGTTATTCTTGGCAAACCAGAGATCTGTCTTTGGGAAGTTTCATAGTCCATTCAGTCACTAAAACCAGACTTTGCTCTACCAGCAGCATACCTGTAAACAACTGGAAGTGAATAGAGAGCTTAGAAATATCCCTCTTCCTAGTTTTTATTTTTTGTTTAGAAAACAAACAAACTGGAAGGTTTTCTTTGCTAAGGGAGGGAGAGGACTGTAAGTGCTAGTGAGAGCTGAGCTTAGCGCTGGTAGGGAATACGTGAATTACATTCAGTTCTACTGATGCCCTCTGTACCTGATGTACAGAAGCCTGCTATTTAGCTGGACCACTCCCAAGCTGTAGGATAAAAGTATTTTCCTTACACCCCCAGCTTTCCCCCTTTAACAACTGACATGTGTTTTAAGGGACTTACTTATTAAAGAAGGCTGTGGGTGCTACAATAACACAAACTGTAGTGGGGTGACTGAGGCTTTTCTCTCAGCCTGGACACTGCCTGCTAGGTGACTGTGGAGAGTCATCTCATTCTGTCTTCATACTTTATCTCATCTTGGCCTGTCTTGTCTATTTAGCTTTTAAGTTCTGCAAGGAACAGTAAATATTTTTAATCAAGTAATTATGGAAGAAAAAAAAAAAAAAAGAATTCAAATTGTTATTGATGGAGGCCAAGGGGATTTCCCCTTTGGAGAAAACGTACTACAGTTGTACATAATACCATATGTATATATACGTATATACATATCAGTATATATATATCAGTAATGGACTCAGCCAGTCACAGCTCACAGTGTTAAAGTTGTAGTGGGAAGAGGTGGAAAGGTGTCACCTGAACAAAAGGAAAAGCCTTGAGGAGTTCGCATGCTGTGAGTTTTATCCCATTAATCTCTTCTTTCAAAGTAGCTGAGGACATCTGAAGCTGGGCTTAATTTCTACCTTTAACAGGCTTTTCATTCCGCATCTTTTAAGTCATTATCAGAAATCGACATCCCAAGGAAATTTAGAGATACTAATCACATGAACATGTTCTGTGGACCAAAGGCTTACTGTATCACCAGCACTAATTGTAATCTCCACAGGGATGGGTCAAGTGCTTTCAGGCTTGCTGTTCCCTACTGCACCCATTCTCCAGATCAGAGATATCACAAGAGGATTAATTCCTCTTTCATGTGAGAGAGATCCTGCTATCCTCCAGGAGCAATACAAGCTCCACAATCAGATCTCGGTAGAAGTCCTATCTTGATCAGATTTATAATAAATGACATTAGTGGGTCCTGACTCTCCAGCCCCATGATTCTCTCTAGAGAGTGAATAAATTTGCTGTTGGCAAGGGGGGGCTTCTGTATTTCAGGCAAATAGCTTCTAGAAACCAAACTGGGACCAAGCCAAAAATAATGACTGGAGGTTTAATAAAGTATATCAGGATTTTGTCATATGGACCTTAACAAGAAAGAGAAAACTCCTTTACCTTGCTCTAGATGGAAGCTTATTTTTCTTGTTACAAATTAAATAAAAATGACAGAAGAAAGTATAGTGAGTTATTAGGACCGGTAAATCAGTCTGACCTTTTCCACTCCAAAATCTAATCCCAAAGAAGCAGGGTTCCTGGAAATATAATTTTGCCTTCGAGGCTGATTAATTATTTGATCATGCAAGCGCTGCCCAGCCAAACAGTTTACCTTTCTTGCGTGGCTGCTGTTCAAGTTAACAATGTAGCCTCAGAGAATAGTCAGTTTAGAGTTTAAACTAAGAAGCTATAGAAAAATTCACACTTTATAACTGCATTTACTCCCACACTTGTTTCTTAAATAAGCAAAAATAGGTGTCTGTATAAGCAAAAAGAAATGTATAGCTTTTGGAGGGATGGGGTATTATAAAGAGCTACTTGGATTGCTGATGATAAAATAGAGATTTTGGTCTGGTGGATATTTTACATTAAAAAAACAAAACATAAAGTTAAGTGATGTTCAGGACCTACAACTACTCAAAAGATCTTGGTGAAAAGTGCAGGGATGGGTATGGTATTCATTTGACATCCTTAGAGATTTTGTGCCCAGAAATTTTGCCAAGTGGAATTTGAAAATTTTGAATATTTGTTTGGAGTTTCGAGATGGCCAGCAGCAGCCTTGCTGGTTGCAATATCATGTACCACTATGGGCAACACCACATATGTGCATTTATTTCTGTCCCAGGAATTGTGCTTAGGCATCTGGAAATACCTGTCCCTGAAAGGATAGTGAGGCACTGGGATAGACTATCCAGGAAAACTGTATTATCTTCAGTGCTGGAAAAGGTCTTTAAAAAACAGCTAGAAAACTGTCTGTCAAGCATGGCATATACCTAGTTCAGCCCTGCAAGGATCAGGTCCTTCCCAGCTCTGAATTCATGTACAAAAAATTCCTAGAGAAATGTGGGGATGCCCACTGTCGTGTGGACATTTGCCTTGCAGCCACCCTGCAAACAAAATCTCCTCTAACAAGAAATGGCAATCCTGGAAAAACATCCCCCTCTTCAGAATAACCCTCTTTGTAACTTGTCACACATCCCTCCCAGTGACATTTCTCTGTTTCTGCTGAGACAAAGGCTCATCTGTAGTTCTCAGTAGAAGTCCACATTATAAATACTGCCAAAAGGTAACGGTGGGAACAGCAAACTGATTAAGAAAGGCATTTTGTTAAAAGCATGTTTCTCTGTATGACAACATAGTTTGGAGAATGTTCTGCTTATGAAAGAGGGCTTTCTCCCAGAGGTGACTATCTACCAGGGAGAATAAAATACTCTGTAGTGGGCTTCTTCCTCACCCCCTTCTGTATCCTGAAGCCGTTACATATCAGTCCTCAGTATCGCTCATTTCCCTGTGCTACTCTGCTCTGGATCTGCTCTGAGCTCGAGTGGGCTGTAGCAGAGCATACAGCCCCACCACAGACTGCAGACATTCCTTAACTTGTGCATCTCTTCCTCATCTCTGCAGTCATCCCCTGAGAGAAATGCTAAAAAGGAAAACATTTTCAGAGGATTTGTAGTGTCTGGGGCAAGAAAGGCAGTATTTTCAGCAACCCCCTCATCCCACTCCCTGTTAAAACTCCCAGACAAAGTCCACGTCGTGGTCACATTTAAATTAGCAATACAAGAGGATGTTCACTCAGAAATTACAGGGCATACCCACTAATTCCTTGTTCAAGCTGTACATGTGGTAGGAAGACCTTTATTTCTACAGCACTATGACAGTACCTGTTGAGGGATGGCTGTACTTGCTTGCCCACCTCCCTTCAGAGGATGGTGGCTGGCTGGGAGTGGAGGGTGGCCGTGCCTCCTTGCCACAGGGCGTGCTCCTGCAGCTGGGTGGTGTCCCTACCCAAAGCCACCCTTGTCACAGGATCCCAGCGTCCTTCTGATGGGAAGAGACATTTAAGATCATCAAGTCCAGCTCTTAACCCAGCACTGCCAGGTCATCACTGAACCATGTCCTTAAGAGTCACATCCACACATCTTTTCAATACCTCCAGGGATGGGGATCCCACCACTTCCCTGGGCAGCCTGTTCTGATGCTTGACAATGCTTCTGGGGAAGAATTTTTTCCTACTGTCCAAACTAAAGCCTCGCTTCTGCTGAGAGGCTGGTAGGAGGTTCTTCACTGTTGCCTCTGTCTGGACCTCAGAGCCCTGAACTTCATCGACCTGCCGATGTCCGTGACCTGCTGCTGTCCGTGACCTGCTGCCACAGCACACGCTGCCTCGCTGAGCAACGGGGCCCAAAGCCAGCTGACAGATTTGCGGTGACTTCCAAGATCCAGACGGGGACCGGGGTGGCAGCGGGTCTGTTTCCGTGGCAGGCTCCGCTGCGGGTGCTGGCAGCTGGCACCCGAGGGGCTGGCAGCTCCCCCGGGAACCCTCCTCCCGATAGGCACACGCAGCGTTACCGCCGCTATTAAACCCTCGGGGAACGCGACTTTACAGCCGAGCTCTGCCGCCTGCAGCTGACCGCTAAGCTCCCGCCGCGGCGGAGCGGCGGAACGGCTGGGGGGGCAGCAGCGGGAAGGGGCCGTTGTTAGCGGGAAGCGGCCGTTACCGGCAGTGCCCCGCCAGATGGCGCCCTAACCGCGCCGCGCCGCCCCGCCCCCGGCGCCAGCCCCGCGTCCCCTC
Source organism: Todiramphus chloris collaris (assembly GCA_025345505.1). NCBI lineage: Eukaryota > Metazoa > Chordata > Aves > Coraciiformes > Alcedinidae > Todiramphus > Todiramphus chloris. Next base: position 5,599,210 of record JANVCC010000130.1, on the reverse strand, counting down.
CGCGGCTCCCCCGGTCGCCTCCCCGGGGGTTTCCAGCTTATGTATAATTCGAGATGATAATGAAGCAATGATGAATCTAGAGGGGAACGGTGTATCTCGAATAATTCCTCCAAAAAGCTGGGCCATCACCGGGAAAGGGCAAGTATGGCGAGCTCCTTTGCTCGCTTTGGGGGGGGGGACACAGTGAGGAAACCCCGAAGTGAAGCTGCACTGAAAGGAGAATGGCAACGGGAGGCAAATGGTTAAAAACACCCCTGTCACACGGCTGTTCTTTTTCCCCTAACTATGCTTGAGATAAAGGAGAAAAAAAAAAAAAAAACCAAAATAAACAAAGCAGGAGATTTGTGAAATTCTCCCCCAGCTACCAAAAGTGTCCAGCTCAGTTATCTGTTAGCTTACTCCTGTGGGAAGCCTGCCTCTGCCAGAGTTCTCTTGTGCTGCCAGTTCAGGCAACTTCTGACCAAAACCAGGCCAAAAATTGGGAAATGGAGGAAAAAAACCAAAAGAAAAAAAAGTCAGGTTCTCATCAAATTATTGTTAACTGCACCACCAGAACTGCCCTGGGCAGCTGGCCTGGCCAAATGGCCACTCTGCAGTCCCCCCAGCGTGTGCCCGCATCCAGGGGAGCCGGCGGGGCGGTGAGGGTCTGTGGGGCAGGGGGGCTCCCCCTCCCTGGAGGCTCTGTGCCACCTCCTCTGTGCCCCACTGCACCTCCGAGGGCAGGCAACCCCACTGTCCTCTCTGTCTCCTACTCCTCTTGGGGCTGCAAAATTCAGCTTTGTCCACGCCACAGAGGAGCCATCACCTGACCTTGCTGTACTGTAGTTGCAGTGCAGGAGGAAATCACAGCTTTGTAAAAGGCCACCCAGGTAGATATGATCCAGGGCCTCCCTTCTGAGAGCAGCTCACTGCAGGGGAATTCCTGTCCCAGAGGATCTGGCTCTGTGTAGGCAGGAAGGCAAAACCAAGTTCATTTTCAGGCCCGAGTCCTTATTTTGTATTCTTTCACCCTACAGGTCTCTGTTTTTCATTATGGTTTTCATTATATGTAGGACTGGCCCTGGGAGCCTAGAAAATTCCCAAGTGCCCTAAGGGTACAGAAACACCAGGCTCTTCTTCATTTGATCCTGGGGATCTCTTTTGCAAGCCAGATTTTCCAGCTGAGGTCCAGCACTGACTTCTCCCTAAAACTCAGAAGCAGCACTCAGACAGACACCCTGCCCTCCCCTCCCCTCCTTTCTCACCTCTCCCCCCCTCCTCCAATTTGTAGATATGTATCTGCTTGGGGTAGAAAGCAGAAGCTGCTCATAGAGTCATCAGGAGTTAATTGAAGGGGCAGCACAGCTCTCATCTAGATCTAATACAGCATTGCCTCAGGCTGCGTAGGTATTACTGCCCTGAAGCTCTCCCTTTCCTCTCCGGCAGGGAGAGAAGGGCAGTCCCTTCTCTCTTAGTCTGCTTTAATCCTGCGTGATGTGATGGCTCCAGCGGCTGCTGGTACTGGAGCTGCTGTGACCTGTCTGCCCTGAGTTAAGCAGGATGCCTTGGTGTCAGGAATGCGCTGGGATGGTCCCTTACGAGGAAGCCAGGACTAAAACTGTCTGGTGTGTTGTATGTATCAAGGAGAAAGGAGTTTCTCAATTTACACATGAGGTATAGAAGAGGGAGGGAAAAGCCAGTTACGTAATCATCTTTTAACCTGGAACTCTGTGGATCCACATATTGACCCATGGTCACCTGCAGATTGTAAACCCACTGGGAGAGAGGCTGTTTTTTCCTTCAAGGTATATCAAATCCAAGATACTGTGGTGGCCTTTTCCACTGATGAGAGATCTGTAATGACACCATGGATAATTAGCAATGATGAACGTTGACTGCAACAGTGAAAGTGCAGAAAACAGCCAGGAAACTTGCTCTGTTCTGTAGTACTTGGAGAGCAGATGAGACAGATCACAAAGAGCTTTTAAGCTGTAACTGATAGTGGGTGATACTGCAATAGTGCAAGGAGGCCAGAGGTGGCTGCTGCTGTGGGAGAAGTCTCTAAGGTTAACACAAACAAGTTCATTGGTATGGAAACATTTAAATACTGTGTTCTGGCTTGCTCTCCCACTTCTGCTTAGTCCAGAAGCCTTTATTCTTTCCTGAAGCATCAGTAGCCACATATGACAATACCCAGATTAGCTGTACTTAGGAGGTAAAGGAGCTGAGGCACAGAAGGTGAAGAACTGGCCTTGCATAATATCTTAGTAATGAAGGTAGAAACAGAATAAAAGCCTGCTGATGACAGTACTGGCACTATTAGCCTACTAATTATACTTCTGTAGGAAAGAAAAGACAGTACCTGGAGGGCATGATGGTAACATCTTGCTCTGTGTGAAAGATAGTGCTAGTCCAGAATTGGAGATCCTCTTAGTGCGTACTGAATATAAATAATTTGTCTGTGAATCTGATGGGGAAACAAAGAATTGCACCAACCTACCTTTGGAAAAAATGCCTTTATTAGACCAGTCTTACTAAAATCGCTGGGAATAACAGGTTCTAAAATTGAGCTACTAAATTAGTCTCAAGTGGAAACTGTGACAGCCAGTCTTAAAGTGGAGAAAATTGGATTTAAGAATTGGACCTTGGGCATAGCAGGATGTCTATGAAGTTGCTGTGCTATAGCTGATGGACTCCTATGGAACATGGATTTCATGCTGGTGAATAACAATGTAATAAATGTTCTACCGAAACCTTACAAACCCAGGATGGAGATATTCTCTTTAAAGAGGTGACCCAGGTGAGAAAATGCTTTGTAGACATGTAATCTGCTGTGAGCAAACTGCAGCCCTGGAGAGCTACTGTGACACTCACCACTGGGTGTGTGGTATCTTCCCAGCACATGAAGGAGGTGGAAGGAAGTGCTCTTTGAAACAGAGTAGTGAGAGCAGACTGGGCAAATGCTTTTGAGTGATTTCATGTGTGCAAATGCATTTCCAGGGTCAGGCCCCAGTTACAAAGGCTCTTGAAGGATAGCACCTCTGGTAGATCAGAAAGCCCTGTAGCAATGTTAGCAACTATGCCCTTAGAGCATGATAGGCACTGGTTCCATGGGAATGGATAAAGAAAAGGTGAAGGTAAGTGTAGAAAGTTTTGAAAGGGGCTGGACATTTAGGTAAGTTAGCTCTGAAAGGCTTTCAAGAGAAGACAGTAGGGTTTATTAATGTCCTTTTAATATCAGCTTGCTTCTTTCTCACCAGGGGAAAAAAAAATCCCTTACTATTTCCCAACTCACAAATGATAGTTTCTAGCCTTGCAGAATCCAATTCTGTAAGTATTTTACATGTAAAAAGAATCTCTTTGAGAAGTATTTGTGAGCACCTTTGCTTGTTGGAATGTAAAGGGGTGTATGGGTTCATAGGACTAATGCCTAAAAGTCCTTAAGGTTAAAGAACAAAAAAAACCTTAACAACTCTGCAAAATCATTTTTCCAATGGTCCTTCCTTCTGATACACTGTATAAAGAGCTAGAGCAGCTTTGTGGTATTAAACTGAAGGTTGTTTCTGGTTTCTTAGAGATCCGTATCACAGTTCTCCATCTGCCTGCTGGTTTCCATATTTATATCTGGTATTAGGACCCTCCCTAGAATGCAGCATCATTTTTGGCACTAGCTATCAATATATTCCTTAAAATAATCAAATGAGGTCAATGTGTTGGGTTTTCCTGTATTATTATTTTTGTATTTCTGGAATATAAATTAATAGTTTCATCATTTTGTAGTTCCTCTGCGAAAATAGTCCACATCGGACAGCAAGTGCCAAGCAGAATCCTGGGTTAGCTGTCAGTTTTCGTGCAGACTTCCTACGCCTCTTCGGTGACTTGTAACTTAGCCCTTCTCCCTGCCTCAACTCCTTATCAGCAAGATGGATGTGATAACACTACCCCATAGGGGTGGCATGGGGATAAATGTAATCAAGAGACTGTGCTGGTGTTATTGTACTAACAATCACAAAATGCCTAAGGTTTCTTATCTAAACATGAAGGTTAAGCAGGGGCTAATACAATTGCACTCTTGAGAGGTAGCTGGTTTGCATTCTTTTTGCTGATAAAAGGGAGTGTGCTTTGTCCATTTTCAGACCACTCATCAAGAACGCAGTCCTAATATTATTGGACTTCCTTTCAGCTGCAAAATGAATTGCAATGAACATAGCATGTGGGTGTATGATGCCATCCACAATGCTAAGGATCAGATTTCCAACAGAGCCGCACACTAAATGGAGATTTGGCATTTTCTAAAGGGTTTGTCTCCCATTGAGAACAAGAAGAGACTCTGAGAGCTTAAGTGCTTGGGGGGGAGGGAATAAAAAGAGGCTTCTTTACAGGAGCTGAGCTTTCTTAAGCCTGAAAACATGGAGGAGAGGTGTGTGAAATCAAATCATAAACGAGCTTGGAGCAGCAGCACCCTGTGACCTGGCTGGCGAATGGAATAATGGAATAGCATGAGTGTAATGTGTGATGTGCACACTGGTTGTGAGACAGAGAATTATCCCAGAACTGATGAGACGCCTGGATCAGAGGTTCAAAAGGTTAATGTCACAAGACAGAAGTTGATCTCTATTGGCAGCACTAGCTCTTCAAAGCTCTTCTGACTATTTGTTTTACCAGTGTTGTATGAATCTGTATTCTGCTTTTTAGCTGCATATGTAGCCTTAAAATCCTAATCCTGTTCTGACTAGGGTCAAATTCAAAGGGTTTCCCTGCCCCATCCCCTTAAGCTTCTGTTACGACTTTTACTGTGAGGCAGTCAGGCATTATACTTATTTCTGGCTGTAAAAACACACACCTACATTTTCTTATTATGAGAGGCATCTTGCTGTGTTTGCACACACTGACCACTCTGTAGAAAGGTTTTTACTTCTGGTTGGATTGAAAAGCTTTGAAACTATCCAAATGCTAATGTTCTGTTCTGTTTCTTAGTCACTTGTTTTTTTCTCGCACTGAAGCACAGATGTTGTTCTTTTGTAGCACCCTTGCCTTGAAGCTCTGCGTACCTGTGTGCAATCCTGCCTTCTACTGTGCTCCTCAGTGTCCACTTCAGAAGCAATACTACAGATGAGAAATCAAGCTACAAAGAGCTGCTATATCCCCTCTGTGGTGCAGGCAAACCGGTTTCATCCGAGGACACTGGCAGTGTGATTTCTTTTCTTGCCTCCTGTCCAGATCAGGTACCAGACCCAGGTCCATCCCTTGCCTGTAGTTTGGAGAAGATCCAGTCTAGTGTGCATATGGATATTCTGAATTCACTTGCTTCTTTTTGTAACTGAAAGGTTTTAAACTGAAATGCCAGACATCATTAAACATTTATTTGCCTTCTGCCCAGGGTAACTAGTAGATCAATATTTTGGTTGAGAATGCATTTTATGTTAAATACAATATTTTATAAGATAACTGACTTAAAAATATAGAAGAGTTTAAGTTTTGCTTTTCAAGTTTTATGTGCAATAAAATGATGACTGGTATCAAATAGGTGTAATTTAATTTTTTATGTGACTGGTTCTTCCTCTCCAATTCTCAGATAAAATGGTCAGCACCTTTTAAAAAGCCCATCTGCACTAAGAGATGGCTTTTTGTTGGCCTCTAGAGCACTAGATTTAATTTGCTAATAAGAAAAAAATCTCCTGAAAGGTGATTATACAAGCTAAGAAACATTTTTAGCATAGGAGAAAGTGAAGTATCAGGCAATGAACTCTAGAAAACAGCTCAGGCACAGGGCAAATAAGGGTGCAGCCTTAACTGTGTGTCCTCTTCTGTAGTGTGTGTTCAAATTGTTTAAACTCTGACCCTTTGCTTGCTGCACAGGGGAGGTCCTCCAGCCAGATTGTCCTGCTGTCCTTTGTGTTGCAGCCAGCAGGAAAAGTAGAATTGCTACTGCTTTTTAAAAAGGTGTTTCAGGCTTTTTTAACCATTTTGTCCTGTTCTGAAGAATTTCTCTGGCAGGCTGTGTTACCTTGCTCTTTACTCAGTCCAGACTGGCCTTCCTACCCCATTTTCTTTGTCAGCATGTCAAGGATGCTGTGCAGAGAGGAATCTAAATATATATATCTGGAAGTGCAGATGTGGGAGATGTTCTCTGAGCTCAGCAAAGGGAAGCCACTCTGCTCCTGGATACCCCTCTTACTGTTGGTGCCCACATCTGTACCATATGTGAAGTCAAGCAAAGGTGGCAGGAGGCCTGCATGGATGAACGAGAAGCTCTGTACAAACCCACAATATTAAAAGGCAGAATACACAAAGCAGGACAAAGGGACAGGTGACCCAAGAGGAATGTAGAGACACTGTGAGGGAGCTGTCTGATGCCTCTCCAAAGCCACTTTGGAAGATCATACTGATCAGTGGAGGTTCCTGAAGACTGGAAGAAAGCAAATGTCACTATCTGCAAGTGGGACAAGAAAGAGTATCCAGGGAACTACAGACTGGTCAGCCTTACCTCCATACCTGGGAGAGTAATGGAGCAGCAAATCCTGGGAGCCATTTGCAAACATAGGAAGGTTAAGGTAGTGATCAGGAATAGTCAGCATGGATTTATGAAGGGTAAAACATGCTTAACCAACCTGGTAGCCTACAATGATAAGACCGGCTTGGTGGACAAGCAGAGAGCAGTGGATGCTCTTTATCTCAACTTCAGTAAGGTTTATGACACTGTCTCCCACTGTCTGTCCTCACAGGCAAACTGATGAAGGGCTGAGACTTCCAGCACTGGTGGTCAGAGCTGACAGGTGTCATGAACTCCAGCCCTGGCTGCAGAAGTTGTTAATACCTTTATTATTACTGGATAATATCTTAGGTGCGGGCTTCCAGGTAGACGAAGCTGCAAAATGAAGTTATGGAAAGGGACGAGCTGTGAGATGCAGCCTCCCCCACAGCACACTCTGAGAACAACCCTCAGCATTCTATTCCTTGTCAGTCTTGAGCATCTCTCTCTCTCCCCTGTGAGGATGAGGAGTGCTCTGCGGGTATAAAGCACCTAATTCCTTTCAGATTTACTTCCCAGAACACTCCTGGTACACAGGTGTGGTAGCATAATGTGTGTTGGGCTTGTGTCTGGTGGGATTTTGGCAGCAAGGGAGGGGGCTGCTGGCATGGCTCCTTGTAAGAAGCTTCAAGAAGCTCCCACAGTTCCAAATTGGACCCACCTCTGACCAAGGCCAAACCAATCAGCACCTCTGTGATAACATATTGAAGAGGGGAAAACCTGTTGGGCGAGTTCTTTTTGTTTTGGAGGTTCTTTTGTTTGGGAGAGGAGTGGGACATGAGAGAGACAACCATGAGGATACCGAGGTCAGTGAGGAAGGAGGAGGGGAGGCACACTGGATCAGCCATTCCACTTCCACCTGTGGGGAGATAGAGGCCCCTGCAGCCCTTAGAGATCACCGGTGAAGCAGAATCCCCCCTACAGCCTGTGAGGACCCCACAGTGAGCAGACAACTGTTCCCAAAGAAGGCTATGAGTCTGAGGGAAGCCCATGCTGGAGCAGTCTGTTGCTGGGGGTACTGAAGCCTGTGGAAGGGATCCATACTGGTAGGAGAAGTTTATGGAGGACTGTCTCCCATGGAAGAACTGCCACGTGTCAGCAGGGGAAGACTGTGAGGAGGTTTTTTTTTCCCTGGGGAGAAAGGAGTGGCAGAAACAACATGGGATGGACTGGGGCTGACCGCAAGCCCCATTCCCTGCCCTCCTGTCCTTCTGGGGGGGAGGAAGTAGAGAGCTGTGAGCAGAGCTGAGCCTGGGAAGGTGGTTTTTAAGATCCTGTTGTATTTATCACCGTCCTACTTATTCAATCGGTAAGGTGGTGGTGGTTTTGTTGTTTAAATTGATTTTGTTTCCCAAGTCGAGTCTGTCTTTTGCCCATGACCATAACTGGTGAGTGATTTCTCCCTGTCCTTTGTCTCGACCCTTGAGCCTTTTGTTGTATTTTCTCCTCCCCATCCCAGCGGAGGGGGATAGGAGCAGAGCAAGCGGCTGCTTGTTCTTTAGTGCCGCCTGGGTGGGTTTAAGTCACAACACACCGTGTTACTTGTACATTACCTGGTTTTTGAACAGGAGGCTTTGCTGAATGGAGTGTATTTCTTTGCTCTTTGAACAGTAAAAACCTGGAAGCTGTCTCCTCTATTCTCAAAGGATGTATGCCCACACAACTCTTACCAATATAAATAAGATTTCAAATAGCTAAGGACTGCTGAGCTGAGCTCATAGTGTACTACAAATAGTAAAAAGAAAAACTAACAAAAGCAACCACAAAAAAACCCAGCCTTATATTTTTTGTTGCTGTTTAAATGGCTCAAGCAGACCATCTGCTTCTGAAACAGCTCATGTATTTTTTGATTTGGTTAAGAATTGACCACAGCATTGAAAACAGCACTCATCTGTAAAGATACCTGGTTTAATAAACAAGTCTGGCAAGAGAGATGTGTCTACTCAGCATTACAGAAGTCAGACAGGAATGGTATGACTTCAGCTTGCCACAGCCATGTATGGTCCCCTAATTTGTATAAAACAGGAGAAATCTCTAAATGGATGTTACCATAACGGGAGCATCCAATGAATCCCTTATTGGTGGCAAAGGAAAGCAGCCCTTCTAAAGCAGCTTTACTTCACCTTCTGTGATTCACATGGGATGTAGAATTACAGCATTTGTTCTGAAGCCAAATTATGGATGAGACCGAAGACTAACTGGCAGCTCAGTTATTTCTTCCTGATGCATTTCATTAATAGCCCCCGCACCTCTCGCCTCTATGAAATTGGCAACTAGTGAGGTGCCTGTAAGTGGCTAATAGCCTCCAGAGTCAATTGTCCTGGAGCCAATTGTTAATCTCCTGGTGTTAATTGCCAAAAGCTGGAATAATCAAAGTAGGCAGGGTGAATAGGAGCTGCAAGCGTATTAGAGCCCTGTAGCAAAATGCAGGAAGTGTTCAACTCTGCTCTGTGACACCGCAGCAGAACTCAGCAAGCAGAAACATGATGAGGCACTAGCTAAGTGTAAATTCTGAATGTTGTGCTGCATTTTTCATTCATCACCTTCAGATCACTGTTCTATTTGTGAGCTGTAAAGTAGGTGGGGTGAAATCTGGGCCCTGAGGAGGTCAAATAAAAAGTGTCAGAGATCTGACTGGCATGTCTGTACTACCTGGTGTTGTGATGACACTAGCAGTGTTGTGATGAGTTTGGAAAGAAAAAGAATCAAAGTGCAACAGTTGCGTAATTTAATTCTCTGTTTTGCCATGGCATTTCAATTTGGTGTTTCCAGACAGAAGACTGAATGTAATCCTAAAGTTAAATGAATCTCTGTAACTCTTCTAGTAACTTCTGTTGAGTTGATCCTGTCTCCATAAAGGTGTATATCTGTAGTGTGTTTGACATGCTGTTGCATCTGGTTTCCTAACATAAGGTGATTGAATACCTTCCTGAGAAAGAAAGAAAGAAAGAGAGAACACTACAAATTTTTTTTTTTTTTAAGAAACTAAGATGCATAAACAACTATGAAATTATAGATTGTGGTGTGGGCCAAAAATCTGACCTGTGTTTATTGTTTGTTAAGTTTATGGGAGGGAGGTATATTTGATAAGATGCCTATTTTGCACATAATCTGTTGCAGAAATCCCACTAGATTCCTCTCACATTCTGTCATACCGATGGCTTTTGAGCAGCCCCTTTACAGCTTCTGTCTAGACTATGGTTTGACCTTTTGTTCCTGGTGTCAGATAGTGACTTTCAAGAGCTTGAGTCTGCTGCTGTTGGGCAGAGATGAAGTGGGTATTCCACTAGCCTGAACAGCTGGAACATCTGTTGGGGGGGGATAAAACGATCAGTTGTTTGTTTGGATGGTAGAGTGATGAGTGATAAAAGCTGGGGGGCTTTGTCAGTATGCATGACAAATGTTTTATCTCCCAGTTTACAGTATAATGACAATTCTTCTAAATAAGTACAGATTACTTTAGATCCACTTTTAAAGAAAAATCCTTCTTTTTTTTACCCACATCTGGAGTAGAATAAAACAGAAATCTTCTGTGACTACTGCATATTTTAATTGATGTTTTGCAAATGAATAACAATTAAGTTAACTTGCAAACTCTGATCTGGAAACTGTCTGCATAACTCAAGGGACTGAGAAACACTTGGAAAAAAAAAGGCCACAAGATTTTTGTGATGCTGGGGACAAAAAGGGGTGGGGGGGCTGTTGGCAGGGAAGGAGATAGGTTGTCTGCATCCACAGTGTTAGGGTTAGTGAGCAGCTTATCAATAATGGATTCAAAGTGTACTTCTAAAAACCACTTTGTTTTGATTCATATTTCAAGTTGTCTGCAATCTGTACTTCTATCACACAGTGTAGATATGCTTAAGAGCCATCTACAAAGCTCTGCCCTTCAGCATAGTTTTTGCTCTGTGTAATATAGTGCACTAACACATATAGGAGCTGTGAAGAGGGGTGAGGGGAGGAGGAAATAAGCTTTGTGACCCAGTTTTATACACAAATTAGGAGGCTTAATTTGAGGCACAATCATTTCATCAGGTGTGTATTGCAACTTAAACTGTCAGGGTGATTGTGTCCCCGGAGAGAGAATTTAATTTCCTTTTTTTTTTTTTTCCTGCCCTAAATGCAAAGCTACTTGATATTTGCTTTAGTATATATGGATTTGGCACCTGCTGCTAGCATGGTGACAGCTAGAGGTAGTTACTGAAATCAACATAAATTTATTTATAAAGTCATCAAAAGCACAACTGCAAAGTTTCAGCTAACAGCAGAGCCTGGCACCGAACTTAGCTATTGAAGAAATGACTTGATTTTCCTTTCTTCCCTCAACCCTCTATCTTGTGGCGAGTCTGAAACTACCAAACGGAACATCAAACCAAAGAAACAAAGTTCCAGGTATTTTAGGGAAATCTCCCCTATGGTATGGAGAGGAGATCCTCTTCTAAGGGAGCTTCTCTGTCCCTGAAAGTGGAGTAAAGAGAAGTGCCATCACAGACCTTCAGTTATCGCTTTACTCTCGCTTGCTACCAGAAGAGGAAAGGCAATGTTGTAGCATGCTACAGTATATTCCTTCCCCACTGAGCACCAAAGCCCAAGAGGTCAACTACCCTGAAAAACACAGTGGTGGCTTCCCATACTTGAGTACCTGTGAGTGCATTTTGCCATGACTCATACACCTCATTTTGCTATGGCTCATATGCCTTAATGAGGACTCTCTGCCTTTGATGCCAGAAGAAACTTGTGGTTGGCCTTCGAAAGGAAGAGCTCTGGAGGGAAGCAACTAGCTTGAAGAAAACCAGGAGCACTGATTGGGGTTGAGCCCTTTTGGAGTAAAGGATGGTGTGGTTCCCCAGCCTCATGTGGGGGTTGTGCCACTGGCACGGATTGCTACTGCTTTGCTTCTCTAAAGCCTCAAATCTCATTTCAGTAAAAGTTGTGTTAATGTGCTTCCAAAGCTGTGTGCACACTGCTAAAATCCACTTCCCTGAAGTGCTTTCTGGTCATGGTTTACATTTTATTTAGAATGAATCACTGATGGTTTGGGTTTTGTTTTGTTTTTCCTTAATCCCATCAGTTACATGGCTGTGGTTTGAACCAAGTCTGTTCGACTTTTTACTTCACAAATTGATGGTAATATGGGATAAAAAGGGGGATATGAAAGGTTTATAGTCCAAACATCCAAAAGTTGATCACGTCTGTTTCCTCAGTGCATTATGATGGCTGGCAGAGGTGATCTCTGCTAGATCAGGGGCTGCCTCATGCCAGACACAGCTGGCTCCAAAATAGACCACTGCTGTCCAAACCTGATGGCACCTCTCTGGAAATGTATTTAAGAAAGGGTAAAACATGCTGTGTAGTGGTTATGAGAGAGGAGTGAGAGAAAAAGGAGGAAGGAAACAACCCTGTAGACACTCAGATCAGTGAAGAAAGAGGGGAAGGACATGCTCCAAGCACCAGAGCAGAGATTATCCTGCAATATATGGAGAAGACCATAGTGAAACAGGTTGTCCCCCTGCAGCCTGTGGAGGACTATATCAGAACAGATATCCACACTGCAGCCTATTGTCCTGGGTTAATTATCACCAGCAGCTGCTGGCCCAAGCAGTTGGAAAAGGATGAAGCTGGGAGGGGCTAGAGCCGGGATAAAGAACCGAACCAGCCAATGGAATATGTGATACCATACTGAGCCTGCCCCCTATATAAGGGGAGGGCTGGACAGGGGTGGGGGTGCCTGTTTTCAATGTGCAGCTGGAGCAGAGAAAGGTGATGTCTCAGGCACAGGTATAGCCTATCATTTGCTTTGTCTATCATTTCATTAATATGATTGTTAGTACTGTTGTTTTTCTTCTCTGTGTTTTTTTATTAAACTGTCTTTACCTCAACCCACAGGGTCTTCTTTTTTTTGCTTCCTCCTAATTTTCCTTCCCATCCCACAGGGAGGGGTGGGGCAAGCAGGGGGTAAGTGGCTATATGGTGTGTTTAGATGCCAGCAAAGACTAAACCACAACACCCATGGAAGATCTCATGCTGTATCAGGGGAGCTGTGAGGGGAGGAAGAAGCAAAAGAGAGGAACTGTTATGGACTGACCACAACCCCTATTTCCCTGTGCTGCTCAGCGAAGGAGGAGGTAGAAGATTTAGGAGTGAAAGAGTGAAGATGAGCCTGGGAAGATGGAGGTTTGTCAGGAAGGTGTTTTTTGGGTTTTTTTTAATTCTGTCTTTGTTTCTCACCATCCTACTCCATTTCTAATTGGCAATACATTATATTAATCTTCCCTAAGTAGACTATTTTGCCCATGATAGTATCTGATAAGTCATCTCCCTGTCTTCAAGAGCTTTTCTGTCATGTTTTCTACCTTCAGCCTTCTTGAGGAGGGGGAGTGAGAGAGCAGCTGGCCAAGGTTAACCCACCACAGTGTTACACGATAGCCACACAGAAAGCTGATTTTGTAAATGACACACACAAAGGTAATAGGAATCTCCAGTCTTGGGGAAAGCAGTTAGCTCTGTGTGGAGATGTGGACTTCCTTGAATGGCTCACCTGACAACACAGCAATTTCTCGGTCCATCAGTGGCTGATCTCTAAGTAAATCTCACTTTCCCTAGTTATGCCAAATGCCGGCATATTATGCCATGATTTACGGGAAGGGTGACACTGTCAGTAGAAGTACATCAGTTTACTTTTCAATAAACTGAGTTTGAAGTTCTACCATTCAAATGGACACCGTACCAGTAGTTGTTATTTATTAAATGATTTGAAGTCCTTTCTGTGTCATTGGAAAAGCTAATTTGCAGTTGCGTTGACAGAAAACTTTTTTATCAGGGCTAGCAAAATTTTTTTTTGTGGCAAAAATATGTCTTTTGGGATACATTTGCAGCTTTATTTGATCTTGAGACCAGTGAAAACGTAATTAATGAAGGTTTGAAACTCATCAAAGTTGTAAACTTCTGTGGTCCAAACAACGTATCTGCATTCTCTATTGGCTTTGCTTAAGTGTTGACTACAAGGAAGTAATGAACCTGCATAGAGCTTCCAGAAAGCATTTCTGTGTTTTTTTGGGTTTGTTTTTTTTTTTTTAATTTTGACAATGAATCATATATAGCAAATGGGCATTTGTCTTCTGTGGAGAGTCAGACATACAGCTTAATGGTATTCATTCTTCATCAGCCTTTGATAGATGCTGTAGAACCAATAGGGATATGTTATCCTAACCCATCTCCAGGAAGAGATAAACTTTCATAGAATTATGGCTCATGTTTCATAAACTAGATCTGAAACCATACCAGAATGGATCAAGAAAATGTCCTGTAGTTGCTGCTGGTGCTCTGTAAGAAAATGGTAACTTTCTGGTCAGAAGAAAGGTGATGTAAATAGCCCTTTTTGCCTTCTAGACTGGTGAAGGAACACTTACTAAATTACTAAAAGTGAGGAACCTTTCTAATTGTGCTAATTTTTCTCAATACAGTTAAACTAATGATAAACTTAGACCTTATCTCTTCCTTAGGTCAAGATACGCTTCACCGTGTAAGCCATGATTTTTCATAGCTGTCAACAGGGTTTATGGGTTTTCTTTGCTGGAGCTGAGTCTTGCTCTCTGTTGCAGAGACTTCATAGCTCAGTTGGAACTGTAACTCCAGTGTAGGCACTTCATAAGAATGGAGAGCCACACCAGAGCGGGAAGGTGAGGAGTGACTCATTATACAGACGCAATGCTGGTGGAGTGACACGTGTGAAGTGATTTGGAAAAATGTCTTTACAGGTTGGATAATATTATTTCAACAGCTGCTGTGTGATTTATTATCTCTGTTACCTCTCCTGTAATACCACCTAGACATACTTTAACTAGAAAGAGTCCCTGAAGTCACACCTTTTAATTGAGGAGGGATGGTGAAAGAGAAAAAACCCTACCATTTAATTAGCTCTTGAAAATTATTTTCTTTTACATGTGTTTCTGAACTGCTTCTTATAATGCCCTGGTGCTTTTCAGTTAAGCACCTCATAGCACTTCTCATGCCTAGGGTCACTGTAGTGTAGACAGTGAGAAATGTCCTACTTGTAAGTATGAATTGCTGCACCTCCTGCTCAGTGTGATGATTTTCATCAGTGCAATTGTCCTTTGGGCACAAAAACCTCGTTTTCAACCTTGGATCTGTTTTTTACACCTGTACTTCTACTGGTTTCAGTGGATTTTTTTCCCCCCTCTTAGTGCAAACATTAGAGGAATGAGACGTAGGAAAAGCACAACAACCTAAGAGGTATGTGACTTTCCACTTAAGACTATGTGGACTTGCTGTTGATTTTGGACAATCTTCAACATGCTCAAGTCCTAAGGACTTTAAGCATACATTTATAGCAGATATGTACATAAACTGAACATGTAGTAGTTACACATATAAACTAGAATGAATTATTGCACAGATAAAAAATGTAAATAAAAAATAGCAAAAAAACTCAGACACACACACACAAAAAAAACCCCGCAAAGAAAAAGGCATTCTCTGGTGATCATAATGAAATAAAACCTTGAAGGAAAGTATTGAATTTTGAGAGGGGGTTAAAAATTTTCATGGGAAATAATTTCTAAAGGAAAAAGTTTGTATTTGTACCTAGTTGGATGGGGGGGTGGGGGAAGAGGACATCTTATTGATCTGAAAGAACCTCTACTGAAATTAATATGCTCAGGGAACAGCAAAGAATTTTGCTCCCATTTTTGACTGCACAGTATTTTGCAAGGTAGGTGACAACAAAACAGGATGTAACGCTGAACATTAGAGCACAGAAAAGAAGAGATTTGGCAGCATTTAATTCAAAATAAAAGAAATTTAGAAACCTGTGCTGGGATTTGTTTCACCTAACCTTCTCTGTGTACAATATAGGTGTCTAGCAGAGCTAGACATCCAGGAGCTTTTTGGTCAAAGGGCACTTTTAGGGCATGATTCACTTTGTTGCACTTCAGATGTTCAAAATCGGGCAAGTTAATTGTGTCGTATAAATGTGTATTCCTCTCTGTTGACTAACCACGGATTGACATCTGACCACTTGGAGACCATCTGGATGGAATGTAAGAGCTGGTGAGATAGGTCTACGCCAGAAGTGACAATAATCATGGTTTTGAAAAAAACACTTCACAGAAAATACCAGCAATTTATTTATATATTCATGGAGACTGTTTCATAAAAGGCAAACAATCATGTTAAGACACTTTTAAAATCCCTAAACACAGGAGTTGATGTCTTTAATTCAAAATGTAGAATGGTGACAATGGAAGTAACTGTTTCTTCCAGTTTCCTTTTTTTTTTTTTCTTTGGGTGAGGTAGATATTTGCCTTCTCCACCCCTCCCCAGTAATAATAACTTCCATGATTCTCTTCACTTCTGCATAGATGGGGTGTGTTTTAATTATTTTTTTAAGTATGTTTGTTTGTTCCTATTCAGCTGGATTATTTTTTTTCCTCCTAGAGTAACATATAAGCCACTCCAACTCTTGGAGACAAATCAATTTGTTCCTGAAAGTAGCTTGCTTGGATTTTAGCTGAGAAAGTGCCACAGGGTGAATGGACAGAGCAGGCTTATGTTTTATAAAGTATATGCAGGTCTTACTGATCTGGTGGTGTGCTGCCTCTGCTAGCCAACAGCTACTGCATCTGCCTTCCTGGCTACTAGGTTTTATTCCGAGACCCTTGTGTCACATGAGCGACATAGCAGGGCACTAGCAATATGTTCTGAAGAGCATGATTAATCTCTGGTGTCTGAGAATAGAATTAGGATAAGCAACCCTATAAAAGGCCAGTAATTCCTCCTCATTTCAGAGGCTGTTTGCTCTGAGTCACACTTCAGATGATGCCCTAAGGTCAATCAAAAAAGAGATCTGAATTTCAGTGCAGCTTAAGGGGGTGTCCACTACTGCTGGGGAAAATACTTGTCCATTTAAAAGTTCTTTTAACAAAGGCATCTAACTCAATACAAGGGAAATTTGCATGAGCAGAACAGGTTCTCTTGCAGCTGCCTTGGCCTGTATGTTTAAGTTTTACTCCAATAATTTCACTTTGTAAAAGGTGTCCTTAACTAGCAATGGGGAAAACTGCAAAGGAAGTGCATGTAGGATGAAAAAAGAGAGATGAACTTCAGTAGAACTTGGCAAATATTTTAGTGCCTGCTTTGCCCAGGAATTTGTGTTGGCTGCTCTGGTTGTAGCTGTGGTGATGGGATGCATTGAAATTTTTCTTGGATTTGATTTTCAGGGGGGTGTTCCCCAACTGCATCCATTTGCATTGCAACAAAAGCCAAGCTCTAGATAACGCATGTTGCAAGGAAGTGTCAGTCTTGTGGCAGATTTGACAACTGCTACCTGTTGCAGGGTTCACTGGTATTTCCTCTGATGCCAGTGTCCTGGACAGTGCTGGACCACTGGGTTTGATCCACTACAGCTGTTAATCACAGTGGGCAGAAGTGTAAGCATCCCCCACCTCTAGAAATTGCAACCATTCAAAGCAAAGCTTAAGAAAATTGGGTTTATGCCTACCTCCACCAAGTCTTTTAACTAAGAGCTCTGCAATTAATATCACAGTGGTCTTGCATCAACCACAGATTTTGCTTCTAGGTCCTATTTTAATCTTTAAATACATCACATTGCTTCTCCTTACAAATTTAGTTAAGCCAGCTGCACACTTGTCCTCTCATATACCTTGTTTAAGGTAGCCAGAAGGCTTGTCCTTTAAATCAAGCTGGCTCTACAACAGAAACTTTTATCAGCATTGTGAAGCCATTTAAATCTATGGCACTGTTCTTGGTTTTACGAGATGCACGCGTGTTCATCTGGTCTTGTCAGCAAACTGACATTAGCAGCACAGTTTAGTGTGCTTCCAGACCAGGTATGTACCATTCTAGCAAAAGTTTCTTGCAAGGGTCTGCACTGGAGAGGAGCTCCCTAAAGTTTGTTGGGATGTTTTTCTGTTGAGGATGATAATTACATATAGCTAATAATAGAGGTAATAATAAAGATTACTAATAGATAATAATAAAGGTACCACATGCATTCTGAAGATGGGAGTGGCTCCATATTTAGCCCTGGAAATGCTGTCCTGCTTCCTGGCTTCTCAAGCTCTCCGCAGAGAAGAATCTGCTTCCATCACAAGACAAAACTACTAGTGCGTTGTGGGAGGAAGCTATAATTCCTTAATGGACAAATAAAGCGCAGAACTCACCTGTGCCCTATCAGTACAGGGGAGGGGGAGATAACACTGCCTTTCACATATGACTGTTCAGATAACATACATTGCATCCTAGAAATACTGCCTCTCATCAGCCTGGTTTGCATCACCTGGGAGACATGCAGTCCAAGAAGCCATAAACTTCATCTCTCTAGAATGAAGATAGATTAAATCCTCCCTGAAATATGGGAGGAAGCTGGCTGGGTGGCAGAGTGACAGCTAGTACAATTTTAAAGTCAGGGGGCGGGGTGGGGGAAGATAATCCCTATGTTCCTGGAAAAGAACACTGGAGACCTGCCTGGAACCAGGAGTTGGATATTGCAAGAATAGGGGCTTTTCTTCTAATTCAGTATTTCAAGTTGCACAGGGTATAAAGGCAGTAGGGCATTACCTAAGGCACCACTGTAAAAAAGTGCAAGATGCAGGGCAAGGTATTTCAAAAACGCAAGAGATTCTTCAGTTTTGGGAACATGTTAGGTGTGAGGATTTCTTCATTTGGAGGGAGAGGGAAGGGGGCTTGACATCTGCCAAGCTCCAGAAAGGATTTTCTTTCAATTTTCTATGCTGGTAGCTTCCTGGATGTGGGTGGCCTTTTATTCATGCTTACACTGAATTGCTGACTGAGAAATCTGTGTAGGTAAATGAGCTTTGTCCTACTTCCACTGAAATCAGCTGCGGTAAGGAGGTTCTCAGTGACTTTTTTTTTAAATAGGAATCAGTATCTTAAAAGACTGTTATATACTAAAAGAATAATATTGCTAGACAAATTTTGACAGACAGGCAATTCTAGGTTGCACTACAGGGCCCCCTACAAGGTATAAGGTAGGGAGGTGCTTCACCACTAACATGGGTCTTTTTTTGTTCAACTTCCTACCTTCAGACAGCACAGTTTAGGGCAGCTGGTGAAATGAAGGTCTGCTAGCTGGCTGGAATCTACAGCAATGTGCTTTTTGCTTAGGGGACAAAAACCAAGACCTGGTTCTTATGGAATGGCTGGCTTAGGCAAATGCATTTAAAAACTATCTCCACGGAACAGAACCAAGACATATTTGGAAGATTTTTCTGATCCACCTAACTAGATTGCTTCGCCCTATGGTGGTATGAGTTGTGATGAGACTGGAGTCATAATGGTGTAAGGAGAGACAGAGTCTGAAACTCGCTGTTTCTGTTTCAGATCTGAAAGTGTCTTACGTGCCTAAAAGCACGTGCATATGCTGTTAACAATAATAGTTGCCCCCCCAACATTCTCTGAAGCTTTCACCTTCTGTTTTTAAGAGGATGAAGATAATCCGTATAAAACAAAGTAACTTCTTCTGAGATTCTTTCATTACAGGTGAAAAGTTGCACAAACACCTGAATGTATCTCTCAGATACCTCTATCTTCTAATGGGTTTCTGTTTAACATGCTCTTCAACATTAGCCTGCTTGCCATTTTTTTGTTAAATTGACAGTTGTTTACTATAGGCTGTATTTCTCTCTGTGCTGGTTTTCAACTGTGCCTTTTTTTTTTTTTGTGGTAAAGCTTTTTTGTTATACAAAATAATCTACAAAACACTGTCTGGACTTCTTTTGATGTCACTGGCATCTGGTTCTTAATCTCTTAAGTCTTTCTTTCCAGAAACCTCTTGGATGAGGAGACTATTTTTATTCAGAGATACTGAATGCTGGTTATTATCATGGGAATGGTAGGTGATCACACCTCCAGTACTATCCAGACTCCCTACTGCTCTGCAGCTGCTGAAGTTTCCACTCAGAGGTATGCTTTAGAAGTGCCTGAGCTGTTCCTGTACCTGTTTTACAACTTGGCACTCATCTGGAAAGACAACTGAGTTTCCTTGTGTTCTCTCGATTATGGTTTTTTTTCCGTAGAGCCAAAGCACAGCTGTCTCAATCCCTTAAAAAGCAGGCTTCTGTATTTTACTGTCCTGACTCACTCACCAGACATTAGAAAGGTTGCCGTAGTTTGAAATTTGCCGAGATGCTGCAAACACATGGGTGGATGTTAGGTTTGTAATGGCCAAGGTCAGTAATGAAGGTATTGCTTTATAATGTTCTTTACTAGTAAATGTCAACATAGCTGGTGATTTTCTTCCTACTGCTTTAAAACGCTCCGTCAGAGGGTGATGCTCAGAAAAAAAAGAGCCACGTGGAGCAACTGACCACCAGTTCTCTAGCAGGGTAAAGCATTTCTCTTCTTGTGTCACTTGACTGAGTAGTGAGGGCTAGGCTTTTGCCCCCAAACCTTCACCGTGTTACCCAGGTTCCTGGATACGATCCAATTCTTCCTGTTGAAATACTGCAGCCGCTGTTGTGCCACAGCGTACGTATTGATGAGTGGATGCTGAGATGCCAGGCTGTGGTTGACTTCTGTTGGCTGACTTGCTGACTTAAAGATTTACCACTTTGGTGCGTTATGTATTAATACTTCTCTTTATCTGCTGTTTTCCATAGAATGCTTTTGTGTTACATTTGAAGTTTGGGTTAAAAAAAAAAAAATTTAAATTTATAGTTTATGTTAGGAAGACTAGAAAATTGTCACTGAATATCAAAACTTCTAAAAAAAACCCCAAAAAAACCAAACTGGAAAAAATCCACAGAAAGTAAGCAAAATATTGTGTAAAACCTCAACAAACAATGGAAATTATTTCTAATAAAAGGAATTCTAGGCCAAGCCTAACTAATCTACTGTTACAAATGCCTACCTCATTGGTTTATCCTTGAGGTAAAATCCTTTTAATTGGCTTTTGGAAAGTCTGAATGGAAAACCCCGATGACTTTATGCATTTCTGTCACAATTACTCAGGAAGAATACTCATACCTTTTGGTTTTTTTGGCTGAGGTGTCGATTTTGCTGCTGTTGTTGTTTTGGTTTGTTTTTTGGGGGAGAGGGGCAGGAGGGGGATAGGTGGTGGTTGAGCTTAAAATCTGTTTACTCCACTTGGTTCCCAGCTTTAGGATGGGTCTGTTTAGGACTGTTTTCTTGTAAAGATCACTCCTCCCAACCACACTGCAAGAACAGACAGAAATCTGAGGGGAAAAAAAATCCTTTTATGCATGAAGATGGTATCAGCATCAGCAAAATGATTTTCTCCTCAGCATAAAGAAAAGCAATAGTAAACCGGTATTTGGGTGCATCCGAAGAACAAATAAACAGTCAACGCAGTTCAGGGATAAAAGGTGTATCGCTACAAAGCTGATTCATTCAGCAATGTACTTTTCAACACTCATCTAGCTTTGAGCAAGTAGGCAGCGCCAGTTTGAGAGCTCTGCTGTGTGGTTCATGTGAGAAACCTAGTCCAGCACTTAGCTGAGCTGCAGTTGCTCACACACCCACTGCTCACCAGAAGCCCCAGAGGTTCCCAAACCCCCGGTGCACGCGTGGGCAAGGCAGATGCCTTTTGTTCTGTTGCACCGAGCTCTTCGGCATTCCTTCCACGTACGGTCTCGTACCCCCTTGCCTCTTGTTGCTCCCCGGCTACCGAGAGGTAGACTTCGGGGGAGGGAGGATGATGAGCCTTTTGTTTTCCGTAGGCAAATAAGCCATCAGCTAATTCAGGAAACTTAAAAAGTCTCGCACTTAAAAAACACCCCCCCTTTCATTTGTGGCGTGCCAGGCGGCACTGTTTTCGCTAGGGATGATTCGGTGCTCCTGGAAGTCAGTGTTCACACAGATTACACGTATTAACAGCTGCCGGTCGGGACAGCGCAACACCCAAGGAACGACGTCCAGGACTGGCTATAAAATAATGCCTTACATAATAGTGAAGCGAGGGCAGAGCTGGAAGAAGGCATTTAGGGCTAGCGGAGTGGCAGGCAGCACGCGTCCCTGGGAGAACGCCTCATCCACAGACGGGGCGTGGGGGAGCCCAGCATGCGGTGCCGGCCCCGCTCCTCGCCGACCCGCCAGCGGACCCAAAGCCCCCGAGGAGAGGAAGAGCGATCCAGAGGCGGTGAAGTTCAAGGCAGCGGGGCCGCAACGCAACGCAACGCCGGCCGCGGGCGGGACCGGGGCCGGGAGGTACCCGAGGCCTCCCCGCGCCCGCTGCCTCCC
>JANVCC010000130.1:5423673-5577041 GCA_025345505.1 Todiramphus chloris collaris | reverse complement strand
GAGAGGGGGGGGCGCGCTCCGCCCCAGCTCCCCTCCTGGCCCGCCTCCCCCTCCGCGCCGCGCAGAGCGCCCCTCCGCCTGGCGTGCTGCGTGGTCACGCCCAGCGCAGGCATTAGCGCCCCCCGCAGCGGGGCGCGGGCGCCCGGGCATCCTCCGGCGGTGGCGGAGGCTCCTCCCCGGCACCTCGGAGCGCCGCGGGCGCGGAGCGGCTTTCAGCGCCGGCCGTGCGCGCTCCGCCGCCCTTCCCTGCGCCGCCGGACAACGCCATGAAGCCGGCGGTGCTGGAAGTAATGAGGATGAACCGGGTGTGCAGAATGGTCCTGGTCACTTCCGTGGGCTCTTTCATCCTCGTCATCTTCTATTTCCAAAGTATGTTGCACCCAGGTAGGGCACCGGCACCGGAACCGCACCGGCACCGCAACCGCATCGGCACCGGCACCGCGGAGGGGCAGCGCCCGGTTCCGCGCTGGCACCGCTCCCTGCCGGCGCAGGTGGCGGGTGCCCCGAGGGTCCTCGTCGGCTGCCGCCCGGCCCCGGCTCTCGCCTCCCGGCGCCGCTGCGGTAGGTGCGGGGCTCGGCGGCGTGCGTAGCGCCCTGCAGCCCGGCCGGCAGCCCGGTCCCAGCCACCGCCCGGGGCAGCTGCGGGAAGGTCGCCTCGTCCCTCGCGGGAAACTTGCCGGGGGAGCGAGGAAAGTTGTTTAATTTGCAGATGTTGTTATCTTTTTTTGCCTTATATCGTGCGCCTGGGGAGACGGCACCGGCTTAGCGAGCCCACCGCGGCGGAGAGCGGTGCCGGGAGCTGCCCGGCCCCCAAGGGTCGCTGCCCGGCCCCCAGGGGTCTCTCCCCGCCGAGAGAGGGACCCCCGACCCGGCCCACCCCTGTCTGCCGCTGGGGCTGCGGGCTCTCGGCTTCGCTGCTTTTCGGCTTTGGGGGTGTCAGGGACACAGCGGCCGGCTCGGGGCACCCGCCGCCGCCGCCGGGCAATTCTCAGTTCCGTGCCGGTTCGCCCAACTTGTCCGGAGCGGCGGGCGCAGCCGCCCGTCCCCGCCGTGCCCGCGTCTGCCCGGCCCTGCTGCACCTCTGGGTGTTCGGGCGGCTGAGGAGCTACTGGGTGCTCCTAGCAGGGCACGGGCGTCCGCGCAGACCTAAACTGCAGCGTGGCGCGCAGGTACATAGTCGTCTCTGATCCTAACTCCTTGCTGCCTAATGAGACTTTAACGTTCCAGTTTCCAAGCGCGGTGGACGCGAAGAGATAGCGCTATACTGTGGGAGCGGATACTGGCTCCCATGGAAGTCACTCGTAGGTCGGCTCTCGATTCACACAAAGGTGGGATCGGGCCACGGAAACTTCATGCAGAGTCCATCGTGGATTGCAGTGAGGCTGCTTGGGCAGCTTGGCTGTGAAATTTATGGCAAAAAAAAAGAAAAACAACCCAAAAATTACTTTTGATTTGTCCATTTGTCTCGCTTTTTCCCCCTCCTGTTTGGGAAATGAGGTGGAAATGGCACTTGCAGTGTCTTTTTGGGAGGATCTGACAGCTGAGCGTAGGAGCAAGGCTTTAAGCGGGAGTGATACCACGTAGCAGACCAACAGCTATAAACTGACAGAGTGGCCACACTTCTGGGCAGACAGGTCCTCTCAGCTCTACCTGTAAATCTCTCTTGCCAGCTCTCAAGTGCTGCCCATGGCTACAGGAATAGCTGTAGCAAATAAAGGAACTGCAGTTAGGTTAAAAAAAAGGATGTATTCAGGTTGACTCTCCTTCCCTGCTTGTGGCTGCCAAACCACAGTTGATTAAAAGAAGTTGATTAAAAGTGATTCCCCCCCCCCCCCCCCCCCCTTAATGTTTTTGGAGTCAAATGGTGGATGGAGTCTTAGTGTAATGATAGGATTAGGAATCAGTAGATCTGCTGTGCTGAAGCCAAGTCCTGTTTGGCGTTTTTCTCTCAGCTGCCTGCTTCGCCAGAGCTGGTATCATTTGGTTGATGAATGTGTTCTTGTATGGTGCCCATCTGCATTAATACCTTCCAACTCCTTGGAAAAAAATGAGCTTTTTTTTTTTCCTTCTTTCCGGCTGTGTCTGCTCCATGCTTGCTGTTTTCACAAGGAGTCCTCAGCCCTTAGCAGACCTCGGGAAGTCTTTATTTTAGGGCTTCAAGACACCATGCAGAACTGTTGGCTGTAACACAGCTTTACCAATTTAATAAAAGTATGGTAATTTCATGGGTTGCGTTCCACAGGTAACATAAATTGCACACATATTCAGAAGACTTGGGCAAGAGTTGTTATTTCCCCTTGTTTCAGATGAATTGTACCGCAGGAACACAAACTCAGCGTGTAGTTGGTGAGAGATTCAATAAAACATTTTTCTCTGAATTTCTGAACCTACAAAAATTGCCTTTGAAGAATTTTCAGTATCATCTATAGTTAACTGCTGAGAATTATGAATTTATAGTCATGCTATTGTGAAACTATAAATAGATTGAGACTTGAGTACAATGTAAAGGATTTACCATAAACTTTGAGGAGGGAATGCAATGCTGTGAAATCACCAGGAGGATAATCTGCACCCATTTCCTGTTTGACGCGTATTTAGGTTGTTGGCACCTAGTGGAGGAGATCTGGAAATAAATGGCATCGTAATTTGTCCATCTTTATTGTACCTTTTTGATAACAACAGATTCTTCTTTTTTTGTGAGCTGTTTCTATAGTGGAAACTGCTGGAAACCTATCAAACTCTGGTCTAGAGCCATATAGAATCTGACTGGTTTACGTGCGGTTTCAAGGCTTGAACAGCCGTTTTCATCAGGTGTCTGTTAAATGATTGTACATTATATGATTGTATTATATATTGTACATGATTGTCTATTATGTGATTGCCATTGTGGTGATATAAGCGATAGATTAATGTGGAGTTCTTTAAGGGGTAGGGGAGAGGGAGGTAGTAGAGCTGCTGATGTGATATACATCAGGTAGCAAATTATTTTGAGGCATTACATCCTTATTTTAAGACACATCAGTAACCCTTCTTGATGTATGTCTAAATTCACTGGAGCCAGACCCTGGGCAGAGTGCATGTCAAGTGGGATGGGGCTGGAAATAGTAAAAGTTTTCAAAATCTCGGTTGATGCCCGTTTTGGTTTGGAGGGTGTTCTAAATTTTAGCTGGTTTCTGATGGAGTATGTGTCTTAGGACTGACTGCTACTGGAGGGAGCTGTGTCTCATACCCTGTGCCACACATTACTGTTCTTGGTAGCTTACAGTGCTCTCTGAGATAGACACTTTGCCATTGGAATTAGCTGAAAAATACCCCCCCCCCCCCCCAACCTTTTGGATGGAAAATAAAGTTAAGTTCTTTGCAAGAAGTGTCAGCTTCTTATTTAAAATCTGGTAATCTCTTCACCCCCCCCCCCCCCCCTTCGTCCGATCAATTTTGGGAGATTTAATCTCTGCCTACGGAGTTTTCTGAACAGTATTAGGCATAACACAGAAGGGGAAAGATGCTAGAAGGCTATCAAATGATGATTCCAATTCTCCTTGGGGATGAGATAGCTCTTCATCTGTTAAATGTGAATTTCTCCTTATAAATGTTAGAAAAACAAATTTCTGCTGGCAGATGATTGTTTTTCTTTGCGATAAATAAATAGGAAAATGACATAGTTAACAGAAGCCTTTCTTCAAACAAAAAGCCCTAACAACAAAACCATGCAAAGCCTGAGGTGGGGAAGGTGAACTCTAGCCTTATCTTCACAAAAGAATGTGGTGATGTGTCTCAAATGCCAACATATTGGAAGGAGATCGGGGTGCTTTTTAAACCTTGTTCTTTTTGGCTGCATACCTGTTCTTTGTCAGGAAACCAGTAATAAACGTGCTGTCTGATTAATGCGCTTTTGAATTGTCTGAATTCTGGCAGAGATTGCCTGTGTGCTGGCGAACCCACCCTCCCAAATTAGGTTCCTATACCAGGTAGTGGTGGGGACAGATGAATGATGCTGCTCTCCAGAGCTCAGAAGCACTACTGAGAGAACTTCAGAGCTGATCCTGGCTTTTGTGGCTTATCTGTGGGTTCGGAGGACTCTTTGTTCCGGAGGGAGGAAATGACAGTGGGGGTCTCGGTGTGTTTCTTGTTGCCTGTCTAGCCTTTTCTGAAAAAGAAAAAAGACATTCTTCAGTGTTTGCTATAGCTGGATATATAGCAATACATAGCTGATTTTCCCCGACTCTTTGCTCGGATGTATTTTCCCCTTCACTTCCCTGCCATGTGCTATCTGGATAACTGAGTGCAGCTGATTATTGCTCCTTGCTCCTGGATCTTCTGTCTGTGTACAATGGATCAGTCTTGGGGTTTTATATGACAGCCCATCATCGTTTTATCTGCTGCCTTTTCTGTGAAATCCTAGTCCTTGGGCTGTCCACACTTTCATAGATGTGTTTGTTTTCTTGTATAGACATCCCAGCTGCAGTGAGCAGGGGGACTGTGTGTCATTAGGTGCAGGCAGAAGGTGTTCTGCTAGGCTGGGGTCAGACTGGTGATGTGCTGGGATCCTTTGAGATGAAAAAAATCCACATAAAGGTAGAATAATTAATACTATCTTTATCTTATATGAGACAGACTTAAGAAACTAACTGAAGACAAACCAGGTTTAGATTTTTTTTTTTTTTTTTTTACCCCCCTTCCCCAGTGCAGACCAGAATGTTTTTGCTTCATTTTTCAGCTCATGTTTTAAATTTCCTCTGTTCCCCTGTGGGTTCTAACAAAGGTTAGATCCTCAGACTTGCTTCCTGTCCATGATCATCTCAGTTATGCATGCAGCGCTGTATGACTGATAGCTGCTCATTCCTTATAGAAGGCTGATGTCTACCTTTGCTCAAATGTCAGAACAACTATGATCACATGAGATTTATTTCCCCCCCATCATTGGTTTTGATGGAAGATTCTGTTTGAAAATCAATGCAGCAGTCTCCCATCTTCCAATTGATCTCTGCTTTCTCCCCTGCTTATAAAGGGGAATGAGATCTGCAAAGCAGTGGGTGTGTGGCATTCCTTTGATGGACCCTGTGTACTGGTTTTAAATTATTCTGTTTGGGATAGAGAGAAATGGAGTTCATTTGACAGCCACAAGAATCTGGCCCTCATTTAATTGCATGCAATGAAATCCTTCCCCCAGTTGCAGGCAGGAGCCCTGCTGTGTGCTTGTGAGGGGGCTGTGCTGTATCTTTTTGTCAGTGTCCCTGTAAGCTTTTCATTGATTTCCATGGGACTGCATCATCAGCGTGAACAAATTTACTCTGGTCCCTCTTCTCAAAGGTACTGGTAGTCTAGAACTGCTGTAAGTGGAGAGTTAAACTGCTCTGAAAATCTTCCTGGTTAGTGAATGTTAAGCTTATTAGAAGAGCAAATTTTTCTATTGCAGTATGTAGGAGTGTAGATTTTTGCAGCAACTGCACGCTGACCTTAAGAAATAAAAATCTGTTTCTGAATATGTTCAAGCAAAAGTTACCTGGTGCCGTCAGCAGTAATGTCTTACTAAATTTGGATTTATCAGAATATTTTTTTTCTCCACAGTTAGAGTTTCTACAATGTAGGTTGTTACAAGCTTTTAGGTTGGTTTTCTGATTGTGGTTTTTTTGTTGTTGTTACTGTGAATCAATACTAGGAATCTGTGTGCTGATTTTCATAGCATTGACACGCTGTATTCATAGATGTAAAAGTGTCATGGCTTGGTTAAAGTCCTAACTTTTTCAGAGGTAAAGTCAATGTGAACGGAAACTTTATTTTTCCTGTAGAAAAAAGCATATAGAGCAGAAATGCCCAGTGCTTTTTATGAACAACTTTATACAGTTGATTGGGTGCAGCTAGTATGTCAATTTTATCTCTCCAGGGTGAGCGTATTTCTGAATTCTTAAATTGTTTCCATTACTTTTCAGAAGTGACAGGTAGTTTATCTTGTACCGTTCCATCTAACTAATTCTAAAAGTGGTTCAGAGAGTTGGAAGAAATTAGATCCATGTTACTTTTCCCAAAGCCAGCACTACTGTATTTTGTTTGACTCTGATGCCAGATGTACTGTATCAAATCCTGCCTGACAAAGCTGCTGCAGTTGTCCTTGTGTCAATGTCATTCCAGCACAGCTTTTTTTTTTTTTCTCCTGGTTTTTTTTTCCTCAAGCCTTTTGGGCTGATGCATATGTATTATGTATCAACTCTAAGGTGATCCTGAGGGACTTAAGGACAGGGTTGGGAGACACAAGGGTTTGAATCTGATGTTTTTGCTTGCAGATTGTTCTTGTTGTTCAAGGCAAACATTTGAGTTTTGTGTGTGAGGCATCTTAAGTGTCAACGTAGATAACATCAAGCGTGGATGCATGGGTGAAGAGCCCAGTTCACATCCATGAAAAGAGCAGAAGTTTTCCCCTTCCCATTACGGAAATGAAATTAAGTTTTGTACTCAGGGAGGCCTGGCGTGTCCAGGATAAAAAGGAAGAGATGTCTGTGGTGGGTCATTTAGATTCAGCAGCCACCTACTATATTACAAGAATAACGTTTCAAAGCACGTTCATGTTTTGTTGGATGTTCCTGTTCCCTGTGGAGCCTATTCATGTAAGGTCTTTGGGGACAAGGTAAGTATTTGTCCTTACAGTCACAATTCAAACTGTAGAGTTCAGTTAATTCCTCATTATTTGTGTTTCAGTATCCAGGTTATAGATAGCGTCCTTTTGTTGTGGGCA
The DNA here is from genome assembly GCA_025345505.1 of Todiramphus chloris collaris. NCBI lineage: Eukaryota > Metazoa > Chordata > Aves > Coraciiformes > Alcedinidae > Todiramphus > Todiramphus chloris. The sequence goes on along the minus strand of JANVCC010000130.1, from coordinate 5,570,311 downwards.
GACTGCTTGCATGTGGCAAAACGGTGTTTCTAGCACAGGACTAGTGCTCTAGAAGATGAGACCACCAGAGACTGCAGCAAACCGGAGAGAATTCACTTCCTAATTATCTCTGGCTCATGCCTCCAGACAGAGATACTTTTTTTTAATTCTAATTTTGTGAATTTAATCAGCAGAGGATGCAGCGTGTTCCCCTTTCATGTAATTGTTTGGCACCTGAAACTATGGTTTCATGAATAAATCAAAATTCTACCACACATACACTTGGACTCTGTGTAACACTCTTGCATAGTGTTATCATCCCCCATTTTTCATCTAATGCCACATCGATGAATGTGGTTTGTTGTCTTGCTCTCTCCACATGCTTCTTAAGCAGTGAGTTGGTAAAATTGGAGTAGATCTATTCCCTCCTGTCAAACTGAAGCCGTAGCTTTTCATATGAATGGCCTGTGTTGTATTTCAGCTCTCTCCCCACTGTCTTCTTGAGTTGTCACACCAGCTGTAGCATCACTAGGAAGTACCTAATGAAAGGCAACCAGTGCACAAATAATGGGCACTTACGTGAAAAGGGTTAAGTGCACAGAGGGTAGTGACCATCCCATGGCAGTGTATATCCTCTGCTCTGCCCTTTGTGATACTCCTCCTTTGGTTCCTGGGAGCTGGTGAGGAATCTCTCGCACAGATGTGGGAATTACAGATGTGTCTGTGGGAGCTGACTTGTCTTACCCATTCAGCTCTGTGAACTTAGAGGGCTGAAAAGGTCTGTACTGGCAAGTCTGGGAGAGCCAGAGCAGATGACAGGGCTCTCTGTGATGTACAAACAGGACTTTAGCTAAACAGCATAGTATAAAATAGGTGCAGCACAAGCATTTTAATTTGCACCAAGCAAACTTTATGTCTGTGTGAGTCAGGGAAGCTGCCCTGTATTAAATTTCACTGTCTTGTGCATTTCATGTTTAAATATCCAGTTTGTTTTTATTGGAAACTAATACGCTCTTTTTTGGTTGCTTTTTACACCTTGTCCAATGTTGGTAATGAAAGTAAGTGACAGCTTTGCTTTTGATGTTATTAATTTTACACATCAGTAATGAGGTCCTAAATGAGGCATTAACATCTAATTTGTAAGCCTCAGAAGGGGATGTTATTTAAAAGAAATAAACTCAGATGGCTGCCACTGGAAATTTTGGAGTAAAATGTCAGAGTATACTGTCTGACATTGAGGCTAGATTTGGAAACTCAATATTTAGATTTTTTTTTTTTTTTTTCCTCCTTGCAAATTTGAATCTCTGGATTAAAAAAGCTGAGTGTGAGCACTTGACGAAATGCTGACTTAGAAAAAGATAGCTGAGCACACAAAGGCATGTGGATGCACACACCCATCTTCTTTCTCCATACAAAATCTGGAGTTGGAGCCCAGGTAATTCACACACATTGATTTCTGAAGTCCTAACAAGGCTGCTGCAAGGAATATGAAGTTCTTTGTTATTACAAGAAATCCCGGAAGTGCCAAGGGCTCTGTGTAGGGGCCTTTGTTATTTTACTAATTGAGCTGTATGGACAGTGTGGTTTCTCATTTCTCTTATTTCTTCTTAACTTATACATGTTTGGAAACATCCAGCTTGAGAGAAGGAATAATTTTATGAATTATTCCTAGGCTACAGAAGAGAAAGAATTTTTATGGGGGTATATCAGCTTAAACAGCAAGAGTGCCTCTTCAGGATAGCCTTCATCTTGTTTGGCTGTAGAAACTGAGGGATGACTTTGCATCCATTCCTATCAATCACTGCTGCAATGGCTTCACACTCCTATGAAAAAACTTAAAAGAAGGTGCTGGGGGAAATGGAAAATACAAGCAATGCAATCGAGCAGAATTTCTCACAGCACTGTGATTCCAGGGTTTTGGGAGATGGTAACTCCATCCAACAAATGACATGAAGGTAGGGGGACCACGCCATGGGAAAACAGTTGTTGAATGCTCACATCCTGTAAATGTCTGCTCTTCGTTTTGCAATGAGACATAGTCTTGATTTCAAGGATGTGAGTAAAGTCATCTGTGTGTGGTTCTAGTCCCCCTTCTCTCTCCTCTAGGAGGTGAAAGAGGAGGACATGGTCCTTCTCAGCTCTGCCTCTTCTGCAAGAGGACCTGCTGCTTTTGAATATTGTCTAAGGATAAAAGATGACAATCCTTGGTAATCTTAGTAGCAAAAGGTGGTCTCTTTTTATGTCAATTGGCTGAGTGGTGGGAGATGATGGTTTTTAATTGTAGAGTCCACACAGAACAATGCACAAGGAATCAAGGCTCTGTTGGGTTTCGGTCCACTTTTTCAAACATACTGTACTCTAAAAAGCAGAGAACCGTCTTTTGTTGTTTGTGTTGTGGTTTTGTTTTGTTTGGTTTTTTTTTCTTTCTCGTTCTATTTTAAAAGCCAACACTTTCTATTAATTTTGAAGATGTTCTGACAATTAAAGATACATTTTGTAAATGGTGAAAAGGTAGGTTTCAAGACCCTCAGAGTAATGCCTTCTGAATTAATGTAGTAAGTGACATGGTATCTATTATTTGTCATGACTTTTTGGCTGATAACTTATTATATAAGGGAGTCAAAGTTTAAAATTAATAACTTCTAGGGAGTTTTGGATTAGGGAAGGTAGACATATAATTAATAAGGTGGCTATAATTGGATGCTGTGGATGATCTCTACTGTAATACTTTGTCTTAAAACAAAGAGCTTTAGGTAGTTAAAATCCCTTCAAAGACTATTTGCATTATTGTGCTTTAAAGTTGATTGATACCCAGGCAGAACAAAAATATATTATCTGAAGTGACCTGACATGAAATAGCACATTTTGCACCCACACTGGTGGGTACCAGGAGATGAATATGTCCTTCTCGTAATCTGTATTTTTACAACCCGTGTTGGAAGTGTGAGTGAAGAATTTATAGTAACTGAGGAGGAGGGAGTTAACACTTTTTAAACACTTGGTGATTAATAAAATGTGTCAGTTGGGGTCATGAATATAAACCTGATAAAGCCTGCCTTGATTATGTATTTTGGTCTTGATTAACTTTTAAAAATATATTTGAGTTTCCAGATGGGGATAAGCGCTTTATCTTTGGAGTGAAGTGTGCGTATGTGTGCACATAATTATGAAGTAGATGTAACCACTAATCAACTGGAACAAACACACCAGAGAATCAGAGTGGCTATTGACACATGTACTCTTCCTCCGAATCACTGCTATGTCTCACTCTCTTGCTTTAGTAATTGTTGCAGGATCAGTCAGCTGGATGCTGTGCAAAGTTCCTGCACTCGTTGCACTGGCAATCCTGTGGACCATGCCATCTGATCTCTACCTCTCTGCCTTGTTTCTCTTCCCGAACTAGTCTTGGTGATCCTCTGTGGCAAGTTCAGGGAAGCTCAAATAGGATGAGTGTGGCAGCCTGCTAGACTGTTGGGTTTGGGGTTTTGTCTTGGGCAAGCCATAAGATTTTTATGACTTTTTCTGAAAGCAGTACATTGAGTGTTTTGAATTTGCTGGTGGATTGGTTGCATGAGGTCTGCATGATTGACTGGAGGAGTCAAGGGTTGCTTTTCACTTGATTTTAGTGAGCACTGGGTCAGGTCTCCTGTGCCGGAGCAGAGGCTTTTTGAATTGCATAAAGGGCACACATCCCCCTTGGTGGTAAATATAGGATTGCAGGCTTGGGTGGAGCTCTGGGTTGTTTCTCCCCTGTAAATCTGGGTCAGCTCCGTTGACTTGGTTATATCAATTCTGGATCAAAGCTACTGTAATGAAAAGCAGAATTTGTCCTTCCCTGTCTTCCTACAGAGCAATATACAATAGAATAAGAACTTTGCTTTTCTCCTTTCTCACTTGTCCTTCACAAAGTACTTTTGCATTCAAGTAAATGCTTATTCCTTATAGAGATACATGCTTGAGCTACTGAAGGGAGTGCTATTTTCATCAGTTTCAATGGAAATGGCGTTGACAGATAAGCTATATGTAACCATTAGCATTCAGGCCATCAATATGATCGAAGTCTTCTGGTCCTGCTGTAGAACTTCTCTATCCTACGCAGAAAAAGCTATTAATATTTCTGGTGCGACAGCAAAAGTGTAATTGCATTAAAGAAAAAAATGAGGAAAAAGTTAGGCCTTCTGGAGCTGTTAACTACTTAGGGATAAAACTCTTCTGAGAAAACTAAATGAATTGAAATGGATAATACAAGATGGATATGATTTAATGAAAATCACCTTTGTATTTGGCTGTCTTGATCCAGCTTGTTGTTTGTGTTTGGTTGGTTTTGTTTCCTCCCAGAACACATCCGTGTTTCTGGTGAGTCCTTCCTCATGTGTTGCCTGTTTCCTGAACACTTTTCTTAAATTCTTCCAGACTGGAGAAAGGAGGATTTTTGCAGAGCATTCCAAGACAGTTTGCAAAACAAAAATATACACGGAGCAATTGTGTCCAAATCGTTAGTATTGCACAAAGCCTATACATCAGTATAATGTTAGAGACTTACAGCCTCATCTATCTCAAGTATGCTGTAACCAGTGTGGTAACATGTTACTGTGAGAACTCTTTGTGCCACTAGAAATGCATCTCATTCACTCCAGTGTGTTGGGCACCAAGGGAAACAAGCCATAATTCTTGCATGTCCAAACTAGCTTGGGTTGTTTCCCATTGCCAGTCTTTATGTAGTCTTTTTTTCCCTTCATTTCAGTTTTGTTTGTATTCTTTAGACCCATTGCATATTTCTACATTCATTGGGATGTGATGTGACCAAGAGAGAGATTTATTTCATGCTCCCTTTCCAGCTGTGAGGAGCTCCCTTGTCCACAGATTGTATGTCAGCTGCTCTTACCTTGCCAGAATGGTTTATGCCTGGTGTACTTCTCCAGCACTGTGGGAGCCTGGAAACACTGCTGAATGTTAAGCAATGCATACTGGTTAATGACAAGTCTGTGCTTTCCTGCTATCTGCTGCAGTTGAAAGCTTTTAGTTAAGCTTTTAAAAAGCAGCAAGTTAGGAGTAGGAGTTCTGAAAATCTTTGAGAATTTTGGCCCAAGTCTGCTTCGGTAGTAGTAATACTTTGCTTTAATCTGAAGGCTGTAAAATGTTCCAAAGTCTGGTCCATGCTTTGTTTTTTACTGTACAGATAGAGGAACTGAGGCATGGACAGGAAGGGGATATGTGCAAGGATTTGGTTAATGGTTTCCCACTACTATAAATTCTTCCCCACATTCAAGAATAAAGCTTGATTTTTTTTTTTTTTTTTTTTTTCCTGACACTTACATAATCTAAGGGCTGCAATCCCTTACAAGGTTGGAGTAGTCCATAGTGCAAACTAGGTGTCAGGCACAACGAAAGTTCTAGTACTCAGCCCAAGGGAGACTACTGCAGCTCCATCCAGGTGTGCCCTAGGCTTGTCGGGATGACTGTTGTACACAGTCTTGTGTCCTTTGTAGTGCTCCTACCAGAAAAAATCCTCCTGTTGCAGATACATGGAGCTTTGAGAGCTCCCTCTGAGCTCTGTTGTACAAGGTGTTGCCTCCATGGGACCGTGAGTTGTGACCCAGGGCATCTGATGCTAAGTTAACGACGTGCTCTGTTTGGTTGTACTACAGAGCAGAGACATAAAACAGTTCTCGCATCTAATTTTTTGCCGTGTTTTGCCTTTACGTTTAGGTTTCTCTAGTGTAAATCTTCCATGTGCGTACCCTGACAAATGTTGAATGGCCTTTCTTTTCTGGATCAGAAGCTGAAGGCATACTTGAAGGAAAATCATCAAAGGCCCTCACTAGCTCTTGGGAAATAATAATTCTACTTAGTGGCTTTTAAGACTTCAGCATTGCACGCCCAACTTGAAGTCAGGTTGTGTCAACAGAGCTTGGGAGCAAGCAGGAAAATATCCACCTTTTCAAGCTGACTAAAGTGAAGTTGGTGCAGGAAACATCTGACATCTTTGGTGAGTCCATCACTTGAGAGACGTAGTCATTGACTAGGAGCAATGTCCCTAATGGAAGAGGGACGTTGCAGCTTAGGAAGCTGGGTTTCTCTTACCACTTTCCTGCCCTGTATGGACAGCACTTCAGCTACTTTATTCTTCAGCTACCTTCTCCTGTGCACTATCTAAGCAACAGGAAGCCTTTTCTTTGTCTAGAAAGGTTATCTTCTACGTAGGTTCAAGACAGAAGGCCGGTTGTCTAGGTGAAAGTGTCATGGAAATTCCATTATGTAAATGTCTATTGAGATGTCATGTTACAGTTTGGATGTAGACAAACTGAGCTGGATGCCATGTGTGCACTAAGAAATGGTTTTCTTTCTGGAATAACAGGCCTGTCTTACTCTAGATAGTGGTGTGTTTTTACAGATTGTGCCAGTGGATTGATGATCAGTATAGGTGACAAAAAGGCCTGCCTCTTCTGTTTTTGTTTTCTTTTGCCTTTGTGTCCAGGCTTACTAGAGATTTTGCTGGCAAATATAAGCTTATGGGGTGGGGGGGTGGGGGGGGGGAAGATGAGTGCATACAAGAAAACCATACCCTTTCTAAGGGCTTCCTATGTCGGCAAAGCTCTTAAGTGTCAATCGACAACTAATCAAATGATCTGTCCTTAATTTTTACTCATACACGTGATTAACAATCATGGAATCATAGAATGCTTTGGGTTAGAAGGGATTTTTAAAAGTCATCTAGTCCAACTCCCCTTCAGAGAGCGAGCAGAGGCATCTTTAACTAGATCAGATTGCTCAGAACTCCATCCAGCCTGACCTGCAGTGTTTCCAGGGATGGGGCTGTAAATTAAAATATTGCCTCTCTGTAAAATATAATGTCCCTTGCACTTGGCTAATTTTTATTTTATTGCAGTTTTATGGTAAAAGTTCATACCACTTATTAAAGCATGAAGGACTTCCATCCAGAAGAGAGAGTGCAAAGATCGGAGTTCATATTCAAGCGCACCATAGCAATTAGATGACAGGAAGGAGGAGTCAGTTTCTGCTTTGCTTTTATCTCTTGGTCTTCTGCAGCACCAGGGCACTCTCTACCTTTGTGGCTCTGCTGAAGCAAGTCTGTGACGGACACAGACCAGGAGTCTGTTGTGCCTGACTTGTAGTGGGAACACTGTTACATGTAATGGAGCTCCTTTGAACCTGTCTGGTTCAACATAGGTAGGGGGTAGCTTCAGCACAACAGAATAGCAAGTTATTGCTGAAAACAATTGCTGGCTATCAAAGCTGTTAATGCTGACAGATTTATTCAATCTCAAGTCTGAGCCTGTGCTTGACACCAGTTGCCACTTCTGTATTGCTGTGAAAAGGGATTTGTGTGCATACACAGGCTTCAGGGGATCCCCAAGTTACGGGTGGAGGAAACACTCACCCTTTCCTTACTGCTGAAGTAAGGATATGTATGTCCCTGTCTGCCACATGGGTGAGCCAAGCATAGGTTGTCCATAGATTCCCACTTGTATTCTTCACTGCCTATATCTTGTATTGCTGTCTAACAACATCATGAGCTTATGCTAGGTATGTTGGTTAGCTGACCTCCTGCCTTGGATAGGCAGATGTCCTGCTTTGTAGGGCATTAGGCTGAGCTGACACTAAGCAGTGGGGACTCACAGCATCTGTGTCATGAGGTCAGGAGTTGCATATCTGTCACCAGGACCATCTATTTCTTCCCTGTTCTGCTGACATTGCCTAAAGACATGATCATTCAGTAGGAAGCCTGGATCTGAGTAGGTCAAACAGACACCAGATGAATTGCCTTATACTGTGGTGTGTGGTTAAACTAGAGGCGTAAATCATTAATAAATTATCTGCTATTTTCCACTTTTTTATTGTTTCGTGTCCAGAAGATTTTTACTTCCTGGTAACAAAGTTAATATGTTACTCGTAAACTTTCAATGATTTATTTTTATTGCAACTTTGCTTCTATTTAATCCTGTTTTTCTTTTAACATGAGGGAATGTAGGTGTCAAGGAGCAGCAGGAGCAGGGTTCCTCATGAGGGATGGGAGTTGAGGATGAGCCCTAAATGATGGGGTGCAGCCCCCATGGCACCCAAACAGGGTGGTGAAAGGCTCTGGCTGTGGTCCCAAGTAGTGGGAGGTAACGAGTTGAGAATATATCCTCCCAGAAAACAGGGCCTAACTGTAAAGTAGGCATAATGTCCATTCAAGAAGACCAGCCATTAAGTTGGTACATCAGGAGAAAAGGCTGGACATAGGGCTGCCCATGACATAGCTTAGGTCAGGACTGAGTGCCCAGGCCTAAGCTTAAATAGACACAGGGGCTTGTGGACAGGGTGTGTAGGTGGAAGTTCCTCGGGAGGTTGGTCAGGACAACTAAGGTCTTTTGGTGCCTGCAGGGCCCCGGCAGTAGGGTTGCTAGCTCATTGCTAGGTGGAAGAGCCCCTGCTAAGGGAATCTTATTTAATCATGAATAATTATTCAAAGGACAACTAGTTATTTTCTGCTAAATGGGTATATGTAGCCTGGCACATCTTCGTAGAGGGGAAGGACTGACTTTCCAAGTGTGTGGTCCCTGGCAGTGTTTGCTGGTGATGTGCAAGAACATTGAAGGTCATGGCTTTTGTTACTTCCTCTTCTGATGTAAATCCACTGTTGTCTTTGTCTGGTTTGCTGCCTCTGGTGGTGCTGACGTGCACATGACACCAGCATACTACTGGGACATTCTTTATCCTTAATGTTGGTGCACATTTCGAGCTGGAACTGGTGGTGAAGCAGTCAGAACCTGATCAAAGCACATGCCTAATTGGATTTTTAGATCATGCTTTAAAAATGTTGGCATTTCAAATAGTCCCATTAGTGGGCATTAGTACTGAGGAGAAATGTGTCACCAGGTAGTTTTTCGAGTCAGAATTTAAGTATAATTAAAAAGAGATTACTGAACTTAATATTACTGAAATAAATGCTTTAATTAAATAAAGGCACTGGAGACTGTGGATGCATGTCAGATGTGTGCTGACCCATCACCTGCAGCTTCATGTTAAGACAAGAGAAGTATTTTTGCAAGTATGGTAAAAGGAAGCTGATGCTCACTTGGGGCTTCCTTACTCTCAACTGTGCAGAAGGTGTTTTTGGAGGGAGGGGATTGTAATTCCAAGGGATTCGGCAGAAGAAACACACATGGGTTCAGCCAAGACGTGTCAACCTAATTAGCAACAGATTCCATGGTTTGCGTTGGAATAAATGGAGAAGTAAAATGGTAATTATTAATTTACAATTTTTTCCTTTTGTCACGTATCCTACTTAATTTGCAAATGAATATTCTTTTGCAATGTTGCCTGTCAATCAGGTGCTTTTCACTCTGCCAGTCACCACCTTAGGGAAAGGTTATCAGTGCTAACAAATACTTCAAATTAGATTGGGAGGTAACAGGTACAAGTGAGAGCAGTTTATTTCCAGTAGTAAGGACAAGTTCCCCGTAATTTTCAATTATGTGTCACTCAATTCCATTATGACAAGAATTTATTAACCTTGTCTTATGAGCAATTTAGCATGCCACTTTCTTCTGCTGAAGATTGTGTTTTTGTGATGTGTTATCGATTAACGTTGTTAGTGTTTGTGTTTTACCACCGGTTATTCTCGGCTGTAATTTCTGTCTTGTGCTTGACTGATTTTCCATTTTCCTTTTACTGAAATATGTTATTCAGGGGAATATCTTAAGCCGTTTCCACCTGTGTGTAGGACCAAGAAGCGCAAGTAATTACTTGACAGAATGGCCAGGAAGGCTTAGAAGCCATAGGAGATTTTTCTTTGGACTTTTCTTGCAAGATTGCAAGTGAAATTTATTTAATATATTTATTTTCATCTTTGCAGCATTGCTGTAGAACAGCAGTAGCATATGACAGTCATGCTGTTTGCCTTTGACAGTGATTATTACAATGCTAGAAGTAAGCTGCAGGCTACTGGGGTTGCCCGTTCTCTTGTGTTGGAGAGGTAAGAATTGAAAATGGATATATCACTGACAGAGGAAAAACAAATGCTGCTGCTTTTATCTTCATATAGTACTGAAAAAAAATGTAATGTCTTACGTTGGTCTGAAAGAGACAGATTTTATGGCATCAAAGAGCCTAGTCTTGAGCTTGGAGTTTTAGTGAAGTCAAACCTCAACTGAAGTTTCAGTGGAAAGTTTGTCAAGTGATCTGGCTGTAAAAAAGTTATATCTCAGGACAGAATTTAAATTTATGTCAATATATACAGTGTTAATCTCCACAGAGCAGGTATTAATGTAAGACTGACAAGTTGGGTCATGTTTGAAATTGATTCAGAGATTGGTCCTTGATCATTTTAGATCCAGTTCCAAAGCTGATTTGTGAGTTGGGATTGAGGATCAAATCTGAAATGTCACTTCATTTCATGCTTGAGGGTCAGACTGAAGGGTCTTCTTTTAAAGTGGAATTTTGTTGCATACTTTAGCTTCAAGTGCAAAATACACCACTGTACTGAAAAATCTCATCTTCGAGGCTTAAAGGAGTAATGTAAGATGAAGGTGAAGCTTTTTGTGTACTTGTAAGCAGTTTAAGAAGAGACCTCAGTAAGAATTGAAAAAGTGCAAGAATCACAGAGAACTCTGGCAAAAGAGAAGCATTGCTATGGACTTAAAAGATGAGTGTTTGAAGGCAATGGCTTCGCCTGTGTTTGAAGTTGTAGAGTCTGTGAGTAAGGACATGCTGCCTCTCTCAGGGAGGGAGGTGGGCAGGATTTGTTAGCCTCGAGAGGATGACAGTTTTGGTAGGATATAGTCACTTCTAGCTGCTGCTGCATCAATGCATACGGCTAATGTGCTTATGGCTAACACAGTGAGGAAAAGCCAGTGCAGAGAATATTTTTAGAAATATGCTTACAGACATGGCTGGAACTGTAAGTTATACCATTAAATCGCCCTTACAGACACAGCTTCCAATACCAAGTCATTGGCAGAGCTGTAGAGGAGATGGGAGTTTTCTGTCCTTCTTGGACAGAAAGTAGTTTTATCTTATCACACGTAGCCATCTTCTTGCTTTTCCTCACCTGTACTGCCACGCAGGTGTACAGTGTGACAGCCAGAAGGAGAGCATGAACAGAGCAGGACTGTCAGGAGGTCACAAGTGGAGGGTATAGGGAAGTGCTGTGTAAAGAATTGAGATTAAAACAGTTAAATGCACACGTGAAGAGGAAGTCTGTCCTTTTGCTTGAACTCTTTGTGTTTCGTACTTCAGTTGTGTGTATATCATCTACTGCCTGTCACCTGCATACAGCTGGCTTTGCCCTGATCCTGTCTGCATCTGCTCCGCTGCTCTGTTAGCTCTGGCACTCGCCTGTTTGTTGAGGCAGTTCATCAAAAAAATCTTTTTTTTTTTCCTTGGGGTGCCAGTGTGGGAGGGCAGCATGTGCATGTGTGCATCCCAAGTAGTTGCTTTGGGTCAGTAGGTCAGCGTGGTGCAGTGAGCTGTTGGGGAAGCGCAGGTGTGAACAGGCAGTTCAGTTGGAGCTGCTGACACCGTGCACGGTTGCAGCCAGATGTGCCATTTGGTGAGCTGTCAGTGTGACCTCAACCCTACTCCCATCGGAGCTGATGAATTTCAGCAAGAAGCAGATTTACTGTCTGCTTTTATTAAGCTTTTTCCTTCTGTTTTCCCTTTACAGTAAGTCAGTCTTGAGTGGACTGTAACAGAGCCAAAGATCAGTACAGTGAAGAGGCACGTCTGCTTAGAAATTGCAAAGAACGAAACATTTGGCAATAACGGATGTGTCTTTTTTGGCAGGATTCAAAGAGCTCGGAAAGTGATTTTTCTTCATTAGTGATCCAAATTTTATCACTGCTACTGTGTTTTGGAAGCTCTCTCATCAAGATGATGTAACCACAGAAATCCAAGATTTCCTATTTTTTTTTTTTTCTGAAGGACAGATGCTGTGGAGGTGGACTTGGTGCCGAAACAGTGCTAGTTCTAGGTCACCTTTTCAGCACACTGTGTGCCTAAGGGAGATGTAAGCCAAGAGGATCTTGTGTCCATCTGAGCTGCTTTAGGTTCTGCTGTCAAGCAGAGGCTTCCAGGGGATGCTTTGTTATGTGGACACAGATGAAATTAAAAGGGCTTTCTTTCATTTTTATTTTAATTTTTTATTCCAAGCTCAGTGTAAACTGTGTACCTCCAACATGCTCCAAACAACATACCATTTTTGGTGGTTCTAGGATAACTTGGAGGTTTTTGTTTCAAACTGTCTCTGGTGGCTTTGAAATAGCCCCAGAGTCTTAATTAAACATTTTCAGTCAAGCGTGACTGCAGTTAGTCAAATCCTTTGCCTTGGGTGTTTTGTTTTATTGAATCACTAGACTATTTCTCCATATAAAACACTGCAGCATTCCCATTCAACTTCCTTTACTAGTGTTAGGAGAGCTTCCATTAAAAATGACTTAACCAGCCTTTTTCTATCTTTAACTTTTCATTCCTAGTCACCTGTTCCTTCCTGATTTTTTTTTTTTTTCCTTTTTCTTATCCCTTGCTGCAAATTAGATTGTTTTCAAAGTACATGTTGCTTCTGTGGTTTGTCTTTTTCCCTGCACCTTTGCCTGTATTCCCTTCACTCTCTGGCCTTGCTTTACATAGAAGTCGGCTATTGCTCAGCCACCTACCAGTGGTTTTATCACAGGAGTAGGTGTGGGTAAAACTTCTTTGAAGAGTAAAACCTTGCACTGTCAAAGGCATCTTTGGGATCTATGTGAAAATATTTCTAAATTCAGTTAGTAGTTTTATATGAATACATAAAAATATCTGAACAACATACACAGAGCTGGTTTTGGAAATACTTTTCTCCCTTCTCACCAGGTTAGATTTGCAAGCTCTGCACTTTCTCACAGCCCCTACAATAGTTTGCTTGGTTAAGGAAATTGAAACTCAAGAGTCCTGTCTGCTTTTATCCAGCTGAGATGAGAAATCAGTGTTCCTCAGGTGGCTCCCAGTGAAGCAGAGGAATTGTGACTCTCCATTTTCCAGGTGGGAGCCCATGGCACTAAGCTGAGGAGTAGGTTGGGATTGGCATCCTCTCTGTTTTGCCATGCTGTCCTACTTGACCAAGAGGGTCAGTCAAAGTGATTACACCATTTTCCCCCAGCATCTCTAATGACTGTTTTTAATGAGCAGTTTAATAATTTCTGGCTTTCATATCTACTTTGTGTTAGAAAAATTCAACAAAATGAGAAGGGGAGGGAAAAAAAACCGCAAACAACTTAGAGGCTTTTAGTTTTTTGGGGGAATTCTGATAAACTCTTTGAGAACAAATCAAAAGAAAATTTTCTCATGGTTTTGCCCCTGAACTACAGCGATCTTTTCCTATTACATGGCTTGATAGGATCATTAAGATCTGGCTGACCTACAGCATCTGAAATTGCTGGTTCTCCGTGGGAAAGTTCAGAGTGCTTGGCAGCTCAGTTCCAGGCTCTGCCTTTTACTTCCTTGTTTACTGTCATTAGCCTGGCTTGATTACACTTCTCAGACTCTGCAGTTGAGATACTGAGATTGGAATGCTGCCCATCATCTGAGAAATGAGAGAATTTCATACGTAAAATATTTACAACATGCTAATGAGTTCTTGGACCTCTAAGTGAATGGTAGTCATATATATATTATTTACTTAATATGAAATCTGCCCTCCAGAGGTGACAACCAGTCCTACTTCCTGGCATCCTTTTTTTTACTCATCTAGGTACATGAATCTTGTAGATCACCCACCTAGTCCATGCTGAGTGCTTCTCGACCCACCCACTTATCTGCATCTTTTGCTGCTTATCTGTTGTTGCTGTGCCTTTTGTTGCTTATCTCTGCAGTGAGAAACCTGTGAGCAAAGTGGGACCTAATTTGAACCCAGTCTACGAAGAAAGCATGCAAACTTGAACTCAGGACTCCACTGTAAGCCAGCCAGTTAAGTGTGAGATGCCTCCTTTTATGTTTTGTTGCAGATAGAAAAGAGGTTGGATTTGAATCATTAGAGTAGCATTTGTTTTGGTGTCTGGACCTCATCAGCACTGTCTGATGATAGGCCCAGGAGGACGTAATAATAGTAGTTTAAACTGATGAATATTCCCAGGATTACTGGGTGAGGGCCTCATGCTGGAAACATTTGCTTGCATCAGTACATTTTGCACTTATGTGCAGTGCCATGACATATTTTTGGGTTATTTTGTTAGTAGGAAGCCTGAAACCTCTTCTAAGTTGATGTAAAATAGATGACACTGATGCTCAGATGAAAAGCTAGAATGTAATCCACGTTAATTTTATTGGTGAATTGTGCATGCAACCTCTTTGTCTAATGTGAGTGAACAACAGTAAAATAGCTTCAGCATGTGCTTTATGTTGGCTGAGGGGATGCAGGGCATTAATGGTAATTTGTGACAATGGGTATGAAATATTGGTTGGCAAATGAGGGTATTCCCTTCACAAACATGTTGTTTCAACATGCCGTGCTTTTCCTGCTGCATCTAATGCTTACAATGACGTTTAGGAGGCTATCTGAGTATAGGTTAGTGCTAGTGTAATGAGCTGGAAGTTGAATTCATGTTGTCCCTGTTGTATTTAGGAATTTCCTCTTCTGTTCTTTCCTCACACCTCTCCCTGGGTATGTGATCACAGTGACCAGCTGTAAATCATCCTTTTCATCCCTTAGGCTTCTATTGTGTGATTTTTGGTTTTGATGTAAATTGGCAATATCTGAGTTCAATTGATGAATGTATCAGCACCATGTGGGATCTCCAGCAGTGTCTGTTAATAGCTGTTCATGCACAGTGGTTTCCAGTGTTGCATTTGTAGTTCCCTGTAGCTCTAGGCAACTTTGAAAGATTTACATCACTAAAAAGTTATTTAAATCTGAAACTTCTGGAGAGGCTGCATTTTCACTGGAAAAGTTCAATGACTGCATATGGAAAAACCTAACATTTTGTTGTGTTGGCCTATTTTGTCCTTTCCTCTATACTGTAGGAGCAATGTGCTACTGAAGCAAGGAACTTCAATTTTCCACGGTCCTGTTTTGAGTGAGAACAGAACTAATTCTGTTCAGTGATTTTTACTTTTTGTCTCAGTTGGTCTAACTAACTGCACTGTCTGAAGTTAGGATCCTGTTCTCATAGGCAGTATCTGCTCCTAGCAGTGATACCACCCCATGTTTAGAGTCAGTCCCAAGGATTGGTGTGCAGACCAAGGCCACTGCTGGACCTTGTGCACCACCTTGGGGGATGCAGGAAGTAAGAGCCTGCACCGGTGGGGAGGAAGGGACAGGACAGGTGACCCTAAAACGACCAACAAGGGATTCCATCCCATGTATGTCATACTCGGTATAAAGCTGAGGGATCAGGAGTGTCTCAGCCCTCTTTGCCGGCTTTGCTCGGCTTGGCTCAGGTCCTCTTCCTGTTTCTTACTCGGAACATCTGAGAAGGACGCTGTCTGTTCTGCCTTCAGTCCTGGTCTGTGTGTGTTCCTGAATCCAGTACCAGAATCCAGCTCCTGAACAGTTCCTGTCTGCTGCTGTGCCCAGCCTGGGACTTTCTTGGTGCCTGCTCCACAGCATCAGTGGTGATGGTGATGTAATTACCATTTGGGGGGTCGGGTTCAATATTAGTTTTGTATATATTTGTATATATTCTGTTGTTATTATTTTAATTTTCATTAAAGCTGTTCTAGTTTCCTTTTCTAATTGCTAAGTCTCTGTCCCTTATTCCCTTTCTCTTCCCCTTTGGGGAGGGAGGGGGGTTAACAGAGAGCATCTAAGGGGCCTGAGTGGCTGCCCTGACCCTAAACTGTGATATTCACAAATATTTTTTCCTTTACAGATTTCTAATAGTGGTAAGAGATGTATATGGGGATAGTGAATGGGAGAAAGGAATTTTGAAGGCAGATCTTTTGTGTAAAGCATTTTGATCCTAAAAAAACTTGGTTGCGTTTTGAGCTTTAGGTTTAATAGGTCTTTGGCCGTGCTCACCTTTCGGCTGGTGTCGTATGGCCTTTCTTGCTCAGAAATAAGTGTCACCCTTCTCCCAGACAGTGCCAAAGTGGTTGACTCTGCCTTAGCAGAACTGGTGATTCCAGATGGATACCAGGACCCTAGAAAATGCTTTCTAAAGGAAAAGCACAGAAAGTTGGATTGGATTTTAGAGCAATAAGATGTAGCTGCTCTAAAAGGCTGTGCAGGTGATTAAGAAAAAAAGCTCAAGTGTAATTCTTGGAGAAGTTAAATGTTGATGTTTAGGACATGATAAAGTGATAAAAACAAAGCAAACAAACCCCCCCCTCCCCAATCAAATCTATTTCAGATTATGTATTTGGAGAAATGAGGTGGTTATCATGAAGGGGATTGCCTTTATGCTTTCTGCAAAAGAAACGTGTAGACATGGAGAAGAGATGAAGAGCTTATGTTGTTGAGCTGCATTTCAAATATGATTATGTTCTAGTGCAGATGACTAGATCAGTATTACTTCGTATAGACTGTTATTCCCAAACTGAGCCTGTTTTGTTGTTGTTGCCCTTTACTAGGCACTGAAGCTGAGCCATGATTGAGTGAGGTGTGGAAGTTGATGGCCAGTATAATGGGTATCAGCCACAGACACTAGAATGCTCTTTGCAAACAAAAGTTTCCTGAAAGCAATTTCCCCAGGAACCAGACTGGCTACTTCCAAAAATTTAGATCATCTCTCCAGCACACTTGGCACATTTGTTAATCCTTTCATTGACAAAAGTTGCAGCAAGTGAAGACAAAAAGTTAATGAAAATTGGAATACTGAAAGGTACTGGGGAAACCAACAGCAAAAGGCTAGTAAGTATTTTTGTTAGGGTGGCAATTCATTTGGAAATTGAGAGTAGATTTCAAGTGCTGCAAAGCAGAAGAGGCTGCTGGCATGCTTTATTGTTGAGCTGGTATTAGAGGAATGATAGTTACAGGAAATAGTTTTTCAGGTGTGCAGAACTTGGTACAGGTAAGTGATGACTCTAGATGTGGAGTGAAAGAAGGGAAATAAGCTAAATTAAACAGCACCTCCTTTAAAAGTCATCAGAAAAAGCAGCAGTATAAAATCTGAATAAAGCACAAAGAAGTAGTAAACAGCATGGGAGGAGAAGAGAAGGAAAAGCTGATAGTAATATCCCTAAAGTTGTTGCTGAAAGAGTTGCTAAAGTGTTTTCCAGGTTGATAAATTTATACTGGCCAGAGTGCTTGTTGGGAGTGAATGAGGAAAGACTTCATGGCAAGGAGCTGATACAGCCTGCCAGAGGTACTTGCTGTAGTTCTACTTAGACCAGCAGTGGCAGATGTTGAATCCAGATGTGGAGCCCATAATGTCCCCTATCACAGGGAAAAGCCACATGGTAACAGTTGATTCCCCAAGGAACCTTTGGAAACTTGAGGTGATAGGCACAGTCTGTGGCTGTATGAGCTGAGCAAGTTAAGTGGCTAAGATAAAGCTGTGTTATGTGGAAGAGCAAGGTGAATTCAAAGCTCTATGCGCTGAGAGTACTGAATGGTTAAAAATTCCTCCCCTGAACCAGCCCTACTCGTGGTAGGCTTAGCAGTCTGTAATAAAACATATGACCGATTTCATCAGTGTTTTGCTGTAGAAGGGCAAAGAAACACCAATAATAATTAACATCTTCAAGGCTGAATTTCAATGTGAAGCATACACCATTAAAAGGAATGAAAGCTTGAGGGAATGGCTGGGAGATCTGTTTGTCAAACAAATGTTCATTCTTTCAGATCTGCTTTATATGCCCTTGCAAATAGATAATAGACGTGTAGGTGAATCCATGCTCTGATAGCAGTATGTTAAAGAGATTTCAATTCTGATTTTGAAGAAAAAAATAAATCATTGACTAGTATTTGAATAAAGACCAAAATTTAGTGGAGCATAACAAAAAAGGCTACATATTACCCCTGCCCTTAGCTAATTATTGATGACTACTTCAAAAGTTCCCAACTCATCCATTCTGTTGAATGGTAGAAAACAGAGAAGGAATTTTGAGTCACGAGCCTCCAAGTCACTGAGTGTGGTTAGCGCAGTTGGAGGTCACCTGGCTTTGTTTCCAGTTTTCAGCTTGTGTCAGGGGACTGTTTGCAGAAACCAAGCACTAAGCCATGCCTCAAACAAAGTGGGTTCTTTAGTCAAAACTTGCTTGTATTATTTGCACTGCGAGAGTGCCTTGTTTGGGAGTGGAGTCCCAAAATACCACACCTTGCATATCTATCTCATAAAACTGTGGTGTTTCCTTGGTGTAGAGAGGGAAGGTGGTTTCCAAAGCTTGGCATCTGTCTGCAAGAGGAACCTTCTATACCATCTTTCTTGGGTCAAAAGCACTAGGACTCCTTTATGGGTCCCCAAGCTTAGAGAATAATGGCAAGAATGATGATATCTGCTTTCATGTGTGTCCTTGTTTGAAAAGCACAGAGCTCCTTCCTATGAAGTGCCCAGGTCTTTCCTTCATTGTTAGCTGTAGGTGCTTCACTGTGGTGATGGGAGTCTGCTGTTTGCAAGCATGCTGACAAGCATGGTACAAGATGAGGGAGATGGATGAGAGTTAAAAAGGCTGGACAAATACATGTACTTTAGGTATGGATAAATTTATAACCACCAACCAGAAGAGCTTTTGCAAGGAAGGAAGAAAAAAAAGTTTGACACTTTTTTATTTTATAAAAGATGTCACACAATATGGCTGTGTGCAGTAGTGAGAAACAGTGATCTGTCCTGAACACGACTCCCTAGAGTAACTAACGTGTAAGTCATGCCTTCAAGAAAATAATAAAAAAAAAACCCCTATAAGATTCACGATCACTTTGTTCTTCCTGGCAAATATATGGGTTATACCTTGAAAGAAAACAGTGAATTTTGTATCTCTGTTGGTTGTTTTTTTTACAGTCTATGTGCTTGAAGAGAAAACACAATTAGATAGCTCAGTTCCATACACCAAAGGCTGATGGAAACCACATCTTAGACCTGTATTCCATGAGATACTTTAACACATAAATGTTCTTTGTCATGTATATTTCACACAGTGTTGGTTTTGGTTGGGGTTTTTTTTTTGTTGTTTTTTTTTTTTTTTTTTTTTTTAGAATGTCACTCGTTTTGCTCATTCCAAAAGGTTAAAATACTGTAGGATGATGGTACAAGTCCATGGTGATGTTGCTAATCACTTTCTTTGGCCAAATCACAGATTCTTTTTGGGACCCTTCAGATGTAAGGCAGAAGATGGACGTATACTAAAGCATGTCTTGCAAATGTGGAAGAATCTCAAAGATCTTATTAGTGTTCTGACGGCAGAGTTTTATTCTACATCTCTCCTGTGATGAGGAACCACTGTCATTCCCTAAAAAAGTGAGTTAAATGAGCACTTGGCTGAACTCTGGCCAAAACCAGTTCAAGCTACTGGATGTGGTCGAGCATTCAGATGCCGTGCTGGGTCTTTTCTTGTAGCCTGTTCCCATTAAAGTCTGTCAGAAGTCTTTGTCCAGCAGCCTGATCCAAGGACCTTTGCTATAATAACAGCATGTTATTCTTCCCACTGGGATGTGCCCATGAGACATTAGCTGCTGTGTAGAAAGCCTTATACTCTTGAAATTGGTTGTTAGATTGTTTCACCTTGTTCAATACATAACATTAACCACTTTTTGTCAGAAGTAAGGAAGGTCCAAGAAAGTCAGTTTAACTCAGTATTTCTGTTCAACTTTATTAAAGTGACCTAACCTAATAGAAGATGCTACTCTTTGATGGATCCTACTTCTGTAGGCAGGGACTGCCACCTCTTCCTGTGTAGGGCAGTGCTTCTCTGCTCCATGACTGAAGCTTCTGCAAACACATAATAATTTTGCAAGCCTGTGTCTCTGTGTTATCTTAGCCTTGCAGCTGTCTCTCTGATCATAGACTATATAGTGGAACAAAAACTTGTTCTTTAAAGTTGGTGGTAGTTCCTAATATCTCAATGTAACTGTAACAGAAGACTGCTTATTGTCACTGTTGGGCCAAAATAAGACCTGTTTAGCATGGTAGAGCTTGGAAAAGGTCAGATATGTGAAATACCATGGCAAATAGTAGATAAAGATGTGTGGGGTTTGGTGTGTGTTGGCTTTTTTGTTTGTTTTGCTTTTCCTAGTTGCTGTTCATCTCTTTCATATTCTGCCAGTAATTTAGACCAAGTGTGTCTTAAGCATGATACTGCAAATGGTCCCTCCTTGTGTTTTAAGCAAAGCGTCACTGCTTACTTTTGGTCATGGGAGCACGTCACTTTGAAGCACTTTAACAAAGCGAAATTAGTTTGAAATTAGTTTGAAAAACTTCAGACAGAATTACTCTAATGTATAAGAGAGACGATCTGTTTTCCCATGGCTTTTTTACCAGGCTTTGTTAGGGTGCAGTTGATATGTGCCACTTATTTATTGTTAAAAACTAGCAAGATGTCTTTTCATAACTCAGTAACTCCAGATATTTTGGTCCTTCAGTGGAAATTTAGATTTCTTCCATCAAATTTTCAGATTTACTATTGTATTTCACATGTAGCTAGATCCCTGTGGAGTTTCACTTGTGGGCTCCTAAAGGTGAGAACCGTTCCCGGTCCCCAGGCTGCAGTGGGAGGTGATGGCTCCAAGAGTCCTGCAGGGTGGCACAGGATCTCTCCTCTTTCACTGCGGGCTGTGCGAGCTTGAGGGGGAGACTCCAGGGCTCAGACTGCAGAGGAGTTTGTCATCCGTCATCACAATGCTAGAGCATCTGAAACAGACTGACTCATCCCCTTCCCAGTGACTCACTATATGTTTTGTTTTTCCTGGGTGGAAAAATAACTCCTATATTTCTCATGGGAATGCAAAGTGAGAGACAGACCATAGATACCAGTTTATATAATGAAAAGGCAAATACGTATTTAGAAGTATTTTTATTACAGGAGCCCTGGTACCCTAGGAGATGCAAGCTGATGTGGTTTGAGGCAAGAAGTGAGTCAAAATGTGTATTGTTTCAGCTGTCAGGACTGGGGAAGGATGTCCTGGCACAGAAACAAAGTAGCTTGTTCATGGTTGTGTTGGGGTTTAGTGCAGTCAGGCAGTGAATAAAGCTCACCTGATTCATCTCTGGTCCTATATACCTTTGGTCACCACAGCTCTTGGGGTGTTTCAGCTGAGTTTGTCTTTTCTCCTACTCGCCAGTATTCCAGTATAAGTGGTTTTCTTTGTGTTACCATTTGTGTTTGATAGTTTTGCTGCTTTTTCATTTTTTAAGGTCTGAGGAGCCTTTTCCTGTACCAGTTTCTTTTATTTACTTGGTTGTTTTAATCAAAGGACAAGAACTTTATCACAGGAGCTCTTAAACTAGTTCCCCACTTAATTTAACTAGAAGGGCTGCCTCCGCTTGCTTTGTGATGTGACATCGCAGTAACAGCCTCCTCCATGATCAAATGTTATATTCTCATGTAGCGTGTGTAAGTAGAGGACCTGATGCACCAGTGTCTTATTTTGCTTCTGTGCAGATAGGATTACTGAAGTTGAATTTTGTGTCAAACCAAGTAACGCTGTCCCGTATCTCCATAGAAGATACAGAGGGGAAGGCTGTGCATCACAGGAGATGCCACGTCACCTGAGATCGTGGAGTGGGAGCAGGGAGCTGACACAAGCCCCTGCAATTACACAGCCTGCTTAAAGTAGTTTAGCTTTTGAGCAAAAATAGAGGAATAGTTTTGTAGAAGGAAGAGGATACAAGTTCAGTTCCTTCACAATAGTTCTTTTTCTTTCAGACAACTGTAAAATAAGATCCTCTGATATTCCTGCTTGCTGAGACTCTGCAATCAGATCTGCATATATTAACTCCCCCTGCTTACAGATTATTAAATTCTTTTTTTTATTTAGTACTGACATTGAGGCGACAATTTAGTCTGCTGGAAGTCTAAGCATGTATGTGCTTGAATGTGAAAAAGTCACGTTGACTGGTACCTGGCATGTTAATAGCAGTTTGGTAGCTCCACATTCCAGGCACTGTGTGCACCCCTGGGGGCTGTGGGGTTTGTGTGTGATGATGAATTTAAACATAATTTCTGCAGCTTCTGCTTGCTTTCTGTTGTTGGAATTCATGGTTTTCCTAGCTACTCTGAACAGCAGCTTCGTTTTAATCTACTTGATACTATTTCATGCTAGCATCGTTGTAGGTTACAGCTCAGTGTGGGCTATAGGGTGGGTCTGGTTGGGGCTCAGGGAAGATGCAGCCACATCTGGTTTCCCAGTTTTACACTTGGACACTTGTATCTCAGGGAAGGAGAAACAATGTGGGCAGCTCTTTGCTTCTTGGAGTGTTTTATCCTGATTCTTCTTTTCCATAGCCACTCGTGAAACACTTAAGATAGTTCTGCATCTAAGCATGGGCAGTATAAGAGAAAACTTGTTTTGCATCTCTCTGGGGAGGCATTTAGTGATGCAGAACAACATGCTCTAAATGCTTTACCAAAGAACAGTGTTTTAAACAGAAATGAATAATACAGATGCTGTCCATGTTCTCTTTGGCTAGCCAAGATTGCAGATTCACACTTTTCCATTTCATCAGAATAACTGTGGTGAAGCACTGGAAGAAGGCTGGATTTGGGTTGTGAAGGATGAAGGGTTCTGATCAGGAACTGAAACAAAAGCCAGTCTGAACCATAACAGTATTTTGCAAAGATGACACTTTACCTGTCCTGACACTGGCTTGCAGGGCTCCAGTATTTACACTGAAGTGCCTCAAACTGTTCTCCAGCTCCTTTTGTAACTTGAGCAGCACTTGTCCCTCACACATGCATGACCTTCAAAAGTCAGAGTGTCTGTGGAATAAAGATAGATGACTTTTTGTTGCAGTAGGTTTTTTTTTTGTTTGCTTTGCCTAAATTGAATTGTCTTGAAATCAATAGCTGATTTATTTGAGGTTCGTGCTGTGTTGTTGACTTACTGATACTTTTCTAAGTGCAGATCTTGTTAAACATTAGAGTAGTCCTCACAAGCTTTGCTGGTTTAAATTTTGAATTTTCTTGCATTAAAACTTCCTTTCTTTTCCAGAACTTTATAGAAAGTCATTAACAACCTTCAGCCCACAAAATTTATATAAAGAAGTTTTTGTTGACTCTGAATTCGTTAAACCTACATTAGTGTGAGATGTTACTTGTTTCTGAGACAGTTCTTGTAAATTTAGTTTAAAATGTTGTTCAGAAACATGAGACAAGGCTGTCTTCAACTTGCAGAAAGATGATTCAAAATACTCGCATCTCTTCTAATGGTTGATTGACAGAAATTGCTTCGAGTTCATTTAAGGAACCTTTCCTAAGTAACAAGTATGGAAATGTGACATATAAAGGAATCATTTTTTAAAGAAGGGTTTGGGCATTCGTTCTTTATTTCAGGATTTCAGCACCAGGATTTGAGATTCTCTTGTTCTCTCTTCCTCCTCTTTTTCCAAATGCTCATGTTTGATGTAGGTGGCTAAAAAAATGACTAGATTATTGAAAGACTCCATTATACACAATGTATTGAGGCTGTAAATCTGGCTAGTGGTGCCTAAAGAAGCTGCCTAAGTCCTGGTTCTCAATACTTTTTCCTTTTATTCTTCTTAATGGTCCTAGGGTCCTGAAGGGCCCTGAAGTCTTCAGGCTTTTCTCAATCTGTATTTTCAAACTTTCCCTCGAGTCCCAGTGGTGTCCTCTCCTCTTCATACAAGAGCTGAGGTCCTTGTGTTTTTGAACAACTCTGTGAGCTAATGGTGGACAAAAGCCACATTATATTGAGAAGGGTGAGGAGAACTGGGGAGAGCAGAGACTTTTACCAGCCTGTAGCTCTCAGTGGGTGCTGAGGTGGTGGGCTGGCATCTGGACTTGGGTGAGCAGCTGGAAGCAAGGCTGCACATAAAGCTTGGCCAGTTTTTCTGCACAGTGTCTGCTCAGGGCTGTCTTTCTCTTCTCACCCCTCCTGTCCCAATGGAGAC
This sequence comes from Todiramphus chloris collaris, assembly GCA_025345505.1. Taxonomy (NCBI): domain Eukaryota; kingdom Metazoa; phylum Chordata; class Aves; order Coraciiformes; family Alcedinidae; genus Todiramphus; species Todiramphus chloris. The sequence continues at coordinate 5,546,354 of JANVCC010000130.1, read as the reverse complement.
AGGCTCTCTGAACCAGTGTCCTGCTTGGTGGCCTCTCCATTTCCCTCCTTCCTCTTCCTTGGAAAGCAAGGCTGGGCATGATGCTGTCATTTGGTGTTAGTGGAGACCAAGCTAAACAGGCTCGGACTGCCAGGGAAGAAGATGGCTTTGGACAGGCAGCAGCAGGGGAAGCTGCCTTCCAAATCCCTGGCTGTCTGCACGGTTAGGTCCAGTGGCTTTTTGGCAGATGTGGCATGAGGAGAACTTGGGCTGTGCAGGGGCTTCTTCCTTGGGGTGGGCTCATCTGCACCCCAAGGGTAGGGGCAGCAGGCCTGTCACTACCAGCAAGTGCCTCTGAGAAGAGGGAGGCAGGAGGTGTGGAGGCAGCAGCCAGACATCTGCTGCCGAGACAGAGACAAGATTTATTTGAAGCTGCCATGGTCCGAATCCCTGGATGCCGGGAGGAAGAGGGCGGGGAAGGACTGTAATTAGTTTAACCAGCCACAGATGTGTAACAAGAGGAAGCTGGAGAGAAAACAAATTATAGGGCAGGTTCTGGCCTTGGCTGTTGCTCTAAACAAATGGATCCTGTGCCGCCCTTGGGGCTGGATGTGTCTCTACACAGAGGTTCGGTCTGTGGAGAGAGATACTTAGTTGGAGGGGCATTGTGACAAGTAGAGATCAACCCCACAAATAAAACGCATCTTTCCAATTAGTGCAATCCCTGGAGTCCAGCTCTCTTGCTTGTTCCCGGTGCTGCCCGTGGATGCCTTCATAGTCTTCTCAGCAATGACATGGCGACTGTAGATGTCCACCAGGCTGCTTACAAGGTGGAAAAACTTTGTGTGACTTTCCTAGACTCCTTAAGCAGAAGACATTGGATGTCATGGCTGGAGCTCAAAGAGGACCTTTGCTCAGCCTCCAGCCTGGAGGTCTTCAGTAGAGTCAGGGCACATCTCTGGCTAACATCTAGGGCTCTCCTGTGTCAGCACTTCAGTGTACTAAAGACAACTCAATTCTGTCCTAATGGCTTTGCTTAAATTGATGAGAAAGAAAAAGGTGGGAGAGGCAGCATCAGCCTATTGGGGAATGCAGCCGGCCATAACAGATTCTAAGTTTCTGGGCTCTCCCTCAAAAACCTGTTAATTAGGTTTTGCTTCTGCCTTCAAAGCCTCTCATCAGGCATAGCTCTTTTAAGAGCTAATGCTGATCTTGAATTCCGTGTGCAGGCTACTGTTGAATTATTTGACGTGTTATAGACTTTCTCAGAAGAAGTTACAGGAAGCTTCATTGTGACTTCCCATGTGTTTAATGCATTGCCATTTTAATTTTAATGACTGCAAAGGAAATACCTTTGTGGAACATTAACCTTAATTGACTTTATTTTAAAAACCAAATACACAGCATAGTTTGTTAGACGTCACTTTTGGTCTGTAAAAGATCATACTTGGGTAGAAATCTCATCAGAATTTTGTCCCAAACTCACAAAAAACTGCTCTGAGGGTGGGGACAGAAGAGTGTGAAAGAGGGATAACACTAACAGAAAAGAGAAGCGTATTCTGCATCTGATGTATGATTGGCATGGAGTTGGAAGGCAGGTTTAACTCTTCTTCTTGACTTGGCAGTCTGTTATTACATCCTACCCCCAGTGCAGCTGTCTCTTTATATAAATGACTGTGTCCTACACAAGGAAGGTACAAGACTACCATGCATGGTGGGTAGCACCTTGCTATGTGGGTAGTCCCATCAGCTTCTGTGATACTGCTTGTGTTGCTCCTGCATTGTGAAAGAAGACCCTGGCAGAGCTAAAATGACTGTATTGAATGTTTGCTGCAGTGGTCAGTATTATTGCCAGGTCATCTCACATGAGTGTCTGCTTGGATGGCAGTGGATATAAACTATAGGGTACTGAAGTTTTTCACAGTCTTTATGCTTTAGTGACAATTATTTGTCACAGTTCTGGCTTTGTACTGCTAGCATACAGCACTGAGATCATCTGCAAGGCTCAGATGCGTATCTTAATTAAAAAAAAATAAAACAAACAACCCAAAATCTGGCATACTGCATATAGATATGTTTAGAAGTAATTTAAGGGACTTGGAAAGCTGCAGTTCTCCATGAGAACTCTATTTCAGAGAGATCACTGCTACTTATGGCAAGACATCTGTTATCTGAGCAGCCCTTCAAGGCACTGAACAATAGGTCTGTTACTTGGCAGGCCTCCATAGTCACCAGCATCTAAGAATAGCATATGGAAGATCTCCACTCCATAGCAGTTGATGTTGATGCGTGTGAGCAGGTGTGTATTTTATTTCTTTGTCATATGGAGTCTAAGACAACTGGTACAGTTGCTCCCTCAGGACTTCTCTGTTCATAGTAGGATCCTGGTACACCATTGGAGAAATAACTTCTATATTCTTCGAATTCGGATGGATAAAAAGCCACTTGGAGCATCAGAATCCGCTTACTCACTAGCAGGAGGATCGTGGGGATACTTGCTGATGCAGCTTTGGATTTGTGGAGCAAAATAGGAAAAAAAAGGGGCAGGAGCACTGCCTGTTAATGTCTTTCATCTTACCTGTCAGCATCCCCTCCATGCAGTGTTGGATCTATGGTGTATGAGACCTAAGACATGCAACAACTTTTCCCTTGTGGGGAACACTGGTATTTTTTTCCCCTTTGTTACTGAAGTTCCCAGGACTTCTATGAACTAGATAACTTCGAGATTCCTATGTTTTGGATTGGTTTGAAGTTGTCCTAAACTTAATGAGAAAAGAAACACCTATGTAGCTAAGGCTGTGTCTGCACAAAACCAATCTTTTTTGTTTGGAGCAAAAGAAGCGTATAGCCTAGAAGATATTTTTTCCAATGCTTGTCTTCAGAGTTGGCAGGAACTGGCAATTTCTGTTCACTGGAAACATTGACCTTTCGGTGGAAGAATCTGTTCCAGTGCAAACTAGAAACCAATGTACAGGTTTCCCTGTTGACGCAGATTTCTCTGCAACTATCTTCCTGATGCCTGGAGACTCAGAGGCCAGGGGCTTCTAGTCCAGGCTGTTTGTACGCAAGGAGAAAAGAACCATGTGCCATTTGAAAACTACTGTTTGTGGTTCTCTGATTCCTTGCACTTCTGATTCAGTTAGGTTTTCTGAGGAAAAAAAATCATCTGATCACAGCCCAATACTTAGAGGGAATAGAAACACCATGCCTGGAGACTCTTCTAGAGACCACTGAGGTCCCTGGAAAACATAGTTGAGTATATTCTTGTTTAGGGACAGAGGACCAGGGGGAGAGGGTCAGCAATCGGGGTGAAACTTCAGTTGATACGAACGGGTGTCATTTGTGATCAGGTTTTTAATAGCCAGCTTGGTGTAGAACAGGCAAGACATGGTACAGGTGGTCTAAGGGAATAGACAAATAGAAGTGAAAACTAACCCAGACAAGTATTTTCTTATTCCCATGGTTTGGAAAGCTATCCTGTTTGAAGTGTAGTCGATTTTGAGTGCGTTTTCTCTACTAAATGGAGTATTTTACAGCTCAAATCTGGTCTAGACAGTTTAGCCACAAAATTTTAACATTCTTTCGAGATCATTAAAAATAAGTTCCAGTCGTATTTGAACAAATGGCTTTTCATTGACTTCTCCCACTTGCTTCCACCATGGGACTAAAACTAAAAGGTCCTTTTTCTCCCTGGTGATCTGGCTGCCAAGGAGGAGAAGAATTGTCTTGTGAACTTGATGTGGGGGAAGAGGAGAAAGTATTTTCTTTTTGATAGCCGCCTGTTTGTTAATTCTCAGCCCAGCAGCGAGCTGTATGGGTTCAGGTTACAGCTTCCTTTGCTTTGGGGCAGAATCTGCCCTTTTCCTTCCTGAATAAATCTCTAGTTGTTCCCATTCCCTCGGCACTGATACTGGTTTAGAAGTGGCTCCTCCAGAGCAGGCTGGGGATAAAGATGGTCTGTCTCAATCCTTAGTAAGGGTAAGAATGAAAAAAATGAATGTTTAGAGAAACACCCCAAACAACACTACAAAACCAAACAAGAAATGAACCAATCAAAAATACCCACAACCAAGCCCCCCCATCCCCCCCCCCCAAAAAAAACCCCTGACAACAAACAAACCAAAAAACCTACCAATTAGCCTTCTATAGTTTCCACTGCTTGTGATGAGATGATTGATGTGACTGAAAGCAAGCATCCATTTAAGTGATTGAAGAATTGACTGGTGCCTAGAAAAGGGGTACCGCCCTCAAAAAACAAGACTATTAAGTTAAATTTGCCTCCTTTTTTTTCCCAGCCTCAGTTCTCAATAGTGGAATTTACAGAAAGAACTGCAAAATTTGGCCTATCTTTGCCCTAAACAGTAAATCCTAATTGAAGACTGTTCATTATTAGTCTGTTACGGGGAACAAAAAAAAGACCCAGCCCCATCCAGTCTAATGTACATAGAATTGCAGTTCCAAAGATAGTTTTAAGATGAAGGATTATTCTTTGTAGGTTTTAAAAATATTACTGCATTACTTCATTCATTCATTCAGTATCCAGGAACTTTATGAAAACCGTTATTGAAAAAAAACACCACATTATTTTTTTTCCTTTCCTTTTTTTTTTCCCCCCCTTGGATTATCTTCATAAAGCTGTGCCAGAGTGTTCAGGTCTGGATGCATAAAATTAAGCACCTGCTGGTAAGGTAATTCAGTTGTGTGCTGGAGATAGGGCTTCTTCCCCCATTGCTGCACGGGAGTTATTGCTGCTGTTACCAGCAGGAGCAGCAGGTACTCAGACCCCTGCGAAACGAGGCTGCTTTTACTTTATATAAAGTAAAAAAAAATATGTGCTGGAAGTGTTAGTATGTATTGAAATCCTGGAGTGTACAGTGGATACTTGTACATATTGCACTGCAGTAATTTGACAGGTTTTTAAAACAGTCGCATATTTTTATTGTGGTTATTATTACTACTTTCTTCAAGCAGAGCTGTGGAATATTTGTTCCTGCTGCAGTTACCTCTTGTATTTCTGCACGTGGCTATTCACAGTCTCAGGTGTATCTGCCATTTAGGCCCTTGTTCTCTTTTAGTGCTGATGAAATGCGTCTGCTTCCTGTGCAAGCATTTGTTGGTTTTGTGGGTTTTGGGTTGTTTATTTTTTTTCCCCCCAAGTTTTTTGGATGATAACATATCTAAGCTTCTTGTCTCTTTCATCTATCACATTCTTTAATTGTCTGCCCTTTCTTTCTGACTGAGTTTTCTCCCTCCTGCCCTGTGCTCTGGCATCAGCTGCGAAGCTTGGCGTCAGCCTGCATGGGCTGTCTCTGTTGGTCACCCCTTCCTTGGACTTGCCCTTGGACTTCTCCTGTTGGCGAGTGTATTTTTGCAGCTTGTGGAGCATGCGGTCAGACTGACAGCTCCTACCAGTGCTTCTCAGGCGCGAGCACAGTGCGGTCAGAAAGACCTTTGTGTGTCCTCAGCTACTGTCTGCAGGACTGGGTGAAGTTTATGCTATCTTTATTTTGGGAGCTGCACGTCTCTGAAGGGGAGTGGGTTTACCTGTTGCTTCATGCAGATATCAAATAACTGCTGGTGATGAAAGGATTACTTTGTTAAAACTGTCATTGTCAGAAAATTGGTCACAAGAAAGTAATTTACTCTTTCTTCTCTAATTAATAGCGTTACTTTGATCCTGAGGCTTTCTTTTAAAAATAATTCTCTTGTCTGGAATAAAAATTTCAGAACCAGATACTAACATTGATACGCAAAGCCTAAGATAGCAGAGAGCTTATATGAAATGTTCTGACTATAGCATTGACTTTGCCTCACACATCAAAGCAATTCATCTTTAAAAAAAAAAAAGGGAAAAAGATAGTTAGTAAAGTACAAGAGAAACATTGTTTAATTAAGAACAAGATTCGTAGACCACTCTCTGTGGGGAATAAACTCCAGAGAATTGAGGAAAACATGTTCTTATAATGAGAACTTAAACTGAACAGATTGTCTCCTTCATAAAAAATAAAAATTTGATGGTAGGGTGTAACTGCCTCCATAAGGAGAACATCTCTGATCCTGGGGGGTTCTTTGCTTCCCATGGTTCCATGTTAGTCAGCAAAACTCGGTCTGGGGGGGGGGGGAAGAAACGTATCTTAACAGTGAATGCAGTGAAGCAGTGGAACTGATTACCAACAATGTGATAAATCCTCTGTTGCTTGGAGTGTTTATTTAAATTGGATGGGATTCTAAATAATATGCCCCGTGTTAGCTGAAAGTTGTTGAGCAAAGCAAGTTGTGAAACTGGAGGCTTGTTTTATGTAGAAGATAAAACCCAATAGCCATCAGCCCATTTTACTTTTGCTGCAAACAGATCTGTCAAGGACTGGGCAAAGGCTGCAACCCCATGTTCGTTGAAGCTCCCATGGACTGTATGAGACCTCTGTGGTTTGGTTCTATTTTTGTTCCATAGCTGAAAGCCAAATGCTGCTTTATGGGTTTGCAAAGCTTGCAGGTTCTTGGCTACTTGTGTTATGTTTGACAGTAAAGGAGAAAGGCTCTGGTTTGTCTGTTTGAAAGGTTTTTAGCAGTGAGATCACTGTAAAGCTGAGAGCAAACAGGTTATTATTCCTTGAAATGATATGGAAAAACTTCCAGCTTCTGTGGAGTGACTTGCAGTGAGTCACAAATGGAGAATACATTTGTACCACATCTTTTTAATTTATTTTCCATTTCCAGGAGGCTTGGTATTAATTAGCAAGTGTCTTGGGAGTTTTGTATCCTAAGGCCAGAGGAGTGGCAACTCTGTCACTGTGGCTTCAATGTGAATTTGAATTCCAGCTCTGCAGTGTGCCCCTGTTGGGACCTTGGTTGCCCAGGTCCTCAAATCGAGCACCTGTCCTCGTCTTGAAATCAGTGAGTGAGAGCTGCCACTCTGCCTTTGAAGGGCTCAGCCTTCATCTCTCCCTGCATTAGCTGCTTTCTGTGGAGTGGCAACTGATAAGTGCTTTGAAACATCCCTGTAGGACACAGAAGACAGATGAGTGGTTGGGTGGTGCACCAGGATGCATTCCTGAGAGGTCTTGTCTCACTGGAGTATGTGGACCTACGCTTCTCCAGCACAGCAGATCCCTGGTTCTGCGCTGGGGCTTGTAGTTCAATCTCAAGTTACTGTATAAATGACTACGTGATAATCAGTCTCCTCCCTGCCACAGCGGATGCAGAATATGCCTTTGCAAGATTAAGCTGGTTTTTTTCTGCTTCCCATAAAAACAAGGATGCTATAAAGCCAGAGAGGGAAAGCGTGGTGTCTTTTGATCACACTTGGATGGTTACGAACTCTAGTGGTTTTGTTGAACTGTACTAATTCCTTTTATATATTGGGCAAGGTAATCTTCATGGAGATTTTAGGAGTAAACTAAAGTGTTCTGTGAAGATGAAATGATTTTGATTCCCTGTGGCAGATTAAGTAGTTCGGTGTGGAACGTTAATATTTATAGAGATTGGTAGTGATAGAATTGATTTTGATGACTAATCCTTGTAGCTTTGTAACCGTTACAGATATAATTTGCTAGCTGTGTAAATATATGATATCAGTATATACACAAAATGTTAACCCAGTTAGATAAAAAAAACACTCGACTCTTCCTGTGCTTTTACTGTTTATTCAGCCAACAGTTCTATCTATTCTGCTGTTGCATAGCAGTCACCAAAATGGCCCTGTTTTATTCCAGTAGAAACCATTAGAAAAAATGTTGGTGACCTTTAACAGCAGCAAAATCTGTTCAAGTACTAACACGTTCAAGTAACCTTTCTCGGGATAATAATGTACAGTGGTTACAGTGTGTCTGTCTTGACATTTAAAGGGACATTTATCTCACCTTTTGAATCTACTATTAAAAAAAATATACTCAAAAATGCACCTGAAATTTTGAATGTAATTGTTTAAGTGGAGTTTTTTTGTTTTTGTTTTGTTGTTGGGTAATGGTACTATAAAGATGGAGGAAGAAATAAAAAATCAAGACCTTTTATTGCATTTTTCTCCTAACAAAGGCACACATTCCTGACAAGCCACTTACTGGGTATACTTTAAAGCTTCCTACTCTTGGTAGTGTACAGGTTCTACAGTTTATTTCCCAGTGAACTTCAGGTTCAGAGACTTTCATCAGCTTAGTTCCACTGTGTATTTTGAATTTCTTCCCTGTATTGATGTTTTAGTTTTTAACTAATGTAAACACATGCAACTGACTTGTGACCATATTATGTCCACTTTATTTAAAATGTTTAGCCTTAGACACTTGCTAGTAATGCATCTCTTCAGCTTTTTCATAGAAGTGGATCTTTAGTGACTTCAGCTTGAGCCCTCTTGAAAAATAATTTGAGATACTCTCCTGAGTCCCTTTTCAAACCTCACCCAAATTATTAAATATTTTCTAGACAGATATGGGGCATTGGAATAGCTCTTTTGCTCATAGAGATTAGAGAGCTGCTCAGGAGAAAATGTCCCCTTGAGGACCTCAAGAATATTTATTCTGCTGCAGGAGCCAAATCTTAAGGAGAATAACTTTAAAATCCCTACAAAGAGTTTCTCTGTGTTTTTAACAAAAAACTGTGTTTGTTTTGTTGTGCGTTTCAGTCCAGAAATGCAAGATTGTTACTATGTGCAGGAGGCATTAGCGGCCTTCTGAACAGAAAGGCAGAATATGTGGAACTTCAGCACCTTACTCTTCTGTGCTGTCTTCTTCTCCCGGTGTGTTCAGAGCTCAATTATTAGCAGCAATGTCTGGAATAGAAAACTTCTCCCTTTTACCTCCTGCCTTGGAGCCCTTTGGGATGATGGGTCTGTGGAATTTAGGCAGAGGGACACGCACACAAAACAATTTTATGTTGCAGAGTAAGGGAAATGTGGAACAAATTGGCAGCCTCAAAGGTCACTTGATTTTTTTGTTTAATTTTTTTTTTTAACTCCCCTTTGTTCACTGTATAAGAAAGAAAATACTGCCTGGAGAGCAGGAAGCTTGGAGGGTAAATTGGCCGAGATGAGAGCTGGGTTGTAACAACAGTGATTTTGTTTCTCTTCAACCTTATCTTGACAGGATGGTTTCTGAGTATTACATTAAAGATTGCATATAGAGCTGTACATATGTTCCTTGTTAACAGGCAAGGTGAAACCTCTCCAGACGAGTCTTGCGCAATCTGTTCTGGGTTTTGTTGGATCTGGAGGTCCCGGGGACCATGTTGACACATTCTTGAGTGCTGTCTGCTGGCACCTTTGTTTGCTGGCTAATTACAGATGTGTGGATGGAGAGAATGTGGGCTGAAACTCAGACAAAGGAGGCCCCTGCGCTGACCGAGCTGGGTCTGCACATCCCACATCTGCAGTGGGGTGCTGCAGTGTGGCAGGTGATGCACTGATCGTGGACATCTCTCATTGTGGCTGTCCCTTCTCCCTAGCCTGCCAGGACTTGCATGAGAAAGACACCAAATGGGACCTGGTGATGGATGACATTTGACAATGTTCAAGATCATCAAATTGTCTCTTAATTTCTACAGTTTAATGATTCTCTGATTTTTAGAGAACCTCATCCTTAGTTATAGCAATTTAGAGCTGAGGATGGGTACCACATTTATATGGGGACAAAATATAATGCCCAAGCAAAAAGCATCTGAGTGGCATCCCTTCACATCAAGGATTTTCTTTGCAGTTAAAATTGTAATTTATTTTTTTCGGTAAGAAGTTTTATGTTTTTTTAAATTAAAGCCAAGATATTATTGCTTTTTAAGGATCCAGATTGCATGGGTATAGGAGGCCTGATACTTCATAATCCTCTTCTCTCTTATAGACTGTATCCCTGTTCAGATTATACCTCTTACAAGTGTTTTGAGGATTTCACCTCCTACATGGTCATGTGGCCGTAGAGCATGTTTTATTTAAAGCCCACCTAGTGAAGCAGTTCAGTCCATAGAAGATAAGGCAGTTGTAACGCATTTGTACTCTCTTGTTTGAGAATAATGTGACAGCAGTTCAAAGTACTCAATGTTTTGGGGCTTGCATTTTCTGTGAAAACCAGATAGAATGGAAGAATTCACTTTACACTAGAAACTTTTGCTGTTACATAAGTAAATGCAGAATTTTCACCTGACTCTGATGAGGAGGCAGTTTTTGACTGTTACCAATGCTTACATTGCCAATATACTAGTTTTTCAGAGTGCTGCCAATAGATTGCCTAGCTCTTTAGTGTCTTTTATGAAACTGTTGCAAAAGAAGGCTTTCCTTGACACTTTTCAGGAGCTCCCCTCCATTTCTTTTGGAGTTCTTACCTCTTTTTGGGCACAATTTCCTCTTCTAAAGGTTAATTGGTATAATTCACAGATGTACTCTAGTGAAATAAAACCCACATGTGTGTAAAGGGGATGAATGCACCAACAGCCTCTGCCAGTGGACTGACATCTTGGGTGTGGTGCTGGAGGATCCAGCTTGTTTGGAAGCCAAAAGAGGTGTGTTCCCGTGTACTAGGTGCCTTTGAGGGATATGTATGGGAAAACATCAAGGCACCTCCTAGGTGGTACTAGAAGCAGGCTCTGCATGAAGGCAGCAGTGGGGGAATCCCACAACAGTGGGATTGTGGTTTAACCCCAGCCAGCAACTAAACCCCACACAGCCACTTGCTCTCTCCCACCCCCTTCTGGAATCAGAAGGGTAAAAATGAGACAATTTTTGTGTTGAGTAAAAGACAGTTTAATAAGTAAAGCAAAAGCTCTGCACCCAAGCAAAGCAAAATAAGGAATTTGTTCACTACTTCCCCTTGGCATGCAGGTGTTCAGCCATCCCCAGGAGAGCCAGACTCCATCACGCATAACAGTTAAAGAGAAATGCCATCACTCCTTTCTCCTCCCACAGCTTTATATGCTGAGTGTGATCTCATATATTATGGAATATCCCTTTGGTCAGTCAGGTTCAGCTGTTCTGGCTACATTCCCTCCCAGCTACTTGAGAGGCAGAAAAGGCCTTGACTTTGTAAGCACTGCTCAGTAATAACAAAAAACATCCCTGTGTTATCATCACTCTTTTCAGCATAAATCCAAAACATTGCCCCATACCAGCTGCTGTGAGCAAAATTAACTCTGTCCCAGACAAAACCAGCACAGCACGCCAGAGGATGTAGTCTGAGCCAAGCATGAGCATGGAGGACGTGGCCTGATGGGAGAGCGCTCAATCCTCACGTCACCCACCTCAGTGCACTGACTTGTTTGGAGCAGCTCATGGGTCAGCCTCATATTTTAAGACTGATTTGTGCTTTTGCTCCAGCCACAGACTGTTCAGAAAGAGCCATCCATGAAGTTTTGCTGGCAGTGGGATGATTCCTCTAAGAGCCTTTCAACTTGCTTTTACAAAGCCTGATATTTTGTCTCCCTTTTTGTCTTGTCATGCTGTCGGGTGCAAATTTGTGTGCATCAAAACTTGTAGAATTTTTTTCTCTTTTTCTGAACACTAATGTTACAGAAGCCTTTTTACACAGAATCACTTTGGTAGCTGTAGGGCTTGCATAACACCATAGCCTAAATTTAAAGAAGTGCCAAGGAAACATCATCTTTGACAGCCACTCAAGAGCTTACTGCTCTGTGTTCTTCGGTTTGTCTAGTTGAACGAGTACAAGCATCGTTGTGCTCTGTGAATGCACAGGTAGGCACGGGATCTGTTGCCTTTAAGCTGCTTTCTCTGGAGCTCATCATTACAGTTTTTCTGTCAAACTTTCTTGCTAGGTACTGTGGAAATGAAGGAGTTGTTTGAGGTGGTATAGGAGAGGTGCTGGTCTCAGACAGTGGGGATAAAGTGGGCCAAAGGCATATCTATTAAAGGTTTCTTTCTTTGTCTGTAGTTCACGTCAGTCTAATGGAGTAAACTAAAGTGATCACCTGATTGCTTGTAGGTGTCAGTTTGGGGTACTCCTTTATGGATCATTTACTCGCTGTGGTCTTAAGAGCAAAAATTGCTTGGGGTTCCTTGCTATGTAAATCTTTTCTGCTGTACCTCTCTCTAGTCTCTTGGAAACAAGTGTTTTCCTTCAAAGCAGCTGATTTTCCTTGTTAGTGCTATCTTATGGTCCTTTGTTTCCTATTGAACCCTCCAGCAAGACACTGCAAGTGCTGCAGTGCTTAGGGTGTTCTTTGTCTTCCTTGTACTGGGTGTTTATCCTATGCTACTGTGCCTTTCATCTAAGATACTAAGGCCAGTGTCTAATGGAAGATGCAACCCAGGTATAAGATTCAAAACTACTCTTAAAAGAAGTACGGGAGAGAAGAGTGTAGCAGAAAATCAGTCTGGATGGCTTGACTATGCTGATATAAATGTGTCTCAGCACTTGTGAATGTCGACTGTCCGTTTAACGACAGGACCATTCAATCACTGCATGCGGAAGAAAATTATTTTCTACCTTATCTACTGAAAGCCCCTGTCTTCAGTGCCATCTTCGAGGCCTTGCTTTTATGGAGCACATAGATACGCGAGTCAATCTGAGCATATATGATATCTAACTGGAGGCAGTGAACGGCTTGTAGTTCTCAGTAATGAAGTGGGAAAGGCGTTTACTTCCATGGGAAGGAGCAGAGTCTTTTGGGAGCTCTAGTGAAGATGATGTTGAGTGTTTCAGTGTCCGTGTTGTGCTAGTAAGGAGTTTGATGATGCAGACCAAGTTTTATAATCATGCTTTTCCAGATTACGACTTTTTGTGAAAAATACCCTACTGAAGTCCACAGGCTGTTCCATGAAGAAGTAAAGAATTTCCTTCTGTTTTGGGGAAATCATAATCTTTTCTGCAATCTGGGTTTGGGAAGGTAATTCCTTATCTGTCACATGCTATGTGCCTGGGCAGCATTTTATGAAAACTTGGCTCTGAATGTACCCGAGAGACCAATCATACTTGCCAAGCCACAAAACAGATGAGCAGATCACAGATGAATGATGAAATAAAAGCCTGAACAACACTATCCGTTGTCTGAGAGAGACAGCACTGAAGGAATCAGGTGTGTGCATATGGGGATGCTTTGTTATCTGGGGGCTGCATTGCCAGAGCAGCAATAGGTTGGTGAGGAAAGAGCAGAGATGTGTTTTTTATATTTGAGGAAAAGTGTTATAAATCTGTCTGCTGGAAAGTGCAATCGTGCCATCAGTTGTCATCATTCAGCATATGTGGTAAATGTTGTCGAAGGAGTCTTTCCTGCTTTTGGGGAAAGTGGTATGCACAATCTGTTAAACCACCTTATTCTGCCACCCTCTGTATCCAAAAGTCCAGGTGAAGGGTGATTTCTTCTTTTGGGATTTAAAAAAAGAAAGGGGGGGGGGGGGGAATTACAGGAAATCTTGGTTTCTGTCCCGTCCTTCACCTCAGACAAGTATTTTGGACAAGGGAAAATAAGATCCTGTTTTTTCTTTTTTTTTTTGAACTATCCTGAATTATTGACTCTTAAAATTTTATTCATCCAGTATCAAACCACAGCAAAAAGCCAGAACAAACTGTCTTTAGTATTCCAGCTCTTGTGTTGTAGCAAAAATACCAAAGTAACAGGAAGGAAAGTATTCTAGTTATTTGTGAGATGTTCCCATATCCCCCAAGCGTCTGTTGCAGCGCTTTACAGTGGCAAAGAGCTACCTATGGGAAGCTGGGAAATTGCAGACTTTTTCAGAGAACAGCCCAATCTCTCAAGTGAAACCATGTTCAACCTCCTTCCTAAGTGATGTTTTCAAAGTCATTATAATTCATCTAATTAACTAGCATATTCTTTTTATGCAGTATCCAAATTGGCAGGCAGGGTGAAATGAAGTCAATTTTAATCTGTCACCCAGAGAATAAAGTCGGCTTCGTAGTCTCATTGGGCAAGATTGCTAAAACTGACTGTGTTTCATGGACCACACAGCCTTTATTTGCTTCCATTTTTCCTTACGCCCCTCAAATTAAAAACCTGTACTGCAGAAACAGAGTAAGCGCAGTAAACAATATCTACTCCTGCTTTCTTTCACCCCAAAAGTAAGGTTAACAAAGCCTGGGAAATTGCTTGAACGAGATGGTGGAGGCTGACTTGCAGAAGCATGTACAAAGTGCTGAGAAACCTTTTCTGAGGAATTAAACCCTGTCTGTGTAACATCTTCCCCTTCCTTGAGAAGACAGCGGCTGCGTGTTCTGCAGTTGTACCTTCAGCACAGAATAGTCTTCTTTTGAGCCATTTTTTAAATACTAAGGAGGATCCCTCACTTGAAAAACCAAACCAGAAGAGTGTGTGTGTGTTAACACCTGTGTTACTCCTCCCATTTGTCATGCCCCCAGTGCTGCTTTGGTTCTTTGAGGAAAACAAACAAACAAAAGCAACCTTAAAATGTGATTAGTCTGGCTTTGCTTGGCACTTGATTACCCCTGTAATAAATATTTCTGTTTCTCTCCAATACACACATACCATCTTTACATTGTGTTAAACAGCAAAACAATCAATATTTAATTTCATGCAAGCCCTAAGCAAAACATGAAGTTAATGAAGTTTACATTCTTGTGAGATAGCCATATGGGATTAACACTTGTATTTTAGCCAGTTAAATGAATTGGTGTTTTGTAGACCTGATTAGTTTCTAACAATTTGCTGCAGTTTAAGCAGCTCTTTAAGATGGAGGGACATGGTTTATAGTGCTTTAAATACATAAGCAGAAGAAATCTAATGAAGGTTTACATTTATTATTATTTATCAGTGTGAGAGATATATATTTTTTCTTCAAACAGATGCAGTGTGTGTTCTTTTGAAAATGATGATTTTTTCCAGAGGATTTATTGCCGCCTCTCCTCTGCTTCTCCCATGTGTGGAAATGATCGATGCATATTTCAAACAAGTCTACCCGAACACATAACAATGTCACTTCCTAATATGGGTGGAATAGGAAGGCTAAGCCTTGGTGATCTTCAAGACAAGGTTTAATCCGTTAATAGATTCCACCGAATCCGTGCTGCCATAATTCCAGTAGATGAGCCAATACTCAATGTTCCCCTTGCCCTCATCCAATGTCAGCATCTTGCTGACCACCCGTGGGGATCATGCCTCTTTCAGGAGGGGCCAGCTCTGCTCCCTGTCTTCCACACTGACTGACTGGAGGGTGTAGGGGAGGCAAAAAGGGTCCTGTCGTAGGTTCAGGTCCTCTGTGGGATGCAAGGTCTACAGATCTGCAGGGGAGGTTTTTTGCCACAAGCCCCCTGCATGTACAAAAAGGGTTCCTGAAAACCAGGGAGCAATGCAGTGACACTGAGTCACACCAGCTGGAGATCATCTGGTTTCTTATAGAAGCCCTTTGGCTTCCTCTCCTCGCATTATTCATGTTGGATAATGAAGAAGTCCATGCTGGAGAGGTCAGAAGTACAAAAGAGCTGGATGTAAGGATTGGAGGAAGATAGAAAGATGGAGAGAACTGAAATAATGTGACAGCTGCAGGAGCTGTAAAGGGAAGGCAGGTGATCTGAAGTGGGATGAAGGAGCGGGTATGCTCTGTGTCCTGTGAGGCATCAGGGCTTGGTAACCTGCTTTTGCTTTTTTATTTTTACAAAAAGTAGATCAGAAATGAACTTGACTTGCTGTAATTCTTGGTATGGCTAGATGATACATATTACTAAGAACCTGTATCAGTAATCACTGTCAGTTTATGGTAAGAAAACAAAAGCCACCCAGACTGGAAAAACAAGTTCCATTTTCGTGAGATTCCAAGTGTGAAAAGCTGAAACTATTTCCTTACTTACCATGTTATTTCTCATAGATAAAATATTGTAGTATTTTTAAAACGTTTCTTCAAACATGCTCATCAGAGCTAAGCTGCAGTCCTGCCCTGTGCTAATGCCTGAAGGGTATGAGCAATGCTGTACAGCCAGGTTCTGCAGGGATTCCTTTAATCTGCAAAAAATGATCTGAAAAAAGTTAATGGTAAATAAAACTGACCTGGAGGCTATGACTAATTTGGATATTCAAAATTGCAATTTCCCTTAAAAGAAGCTCTTCTGGAAAATAAATAACCACAGGGGAAGCAGGCAATTCATCTGGAAACTATGGATTAGTTTTGTGATAAGCAGAGCAGAAAGCCATTGTGAGCACAGAGTAAGTTCTTGAAACATTAAGTACATTACTGCAGGTGGGTAATCTGGGGCCAGGGCTGGAAAAGCCCGATCTGTGAAAGATCTGGAAAGATCTCTTTGAAGGAGACTTCAATATAGGGCCAAGCAAGAGTGTGTAACAAATTAGTGTGCTCATGTTGTGCAGTGTACTTTTATGCGAGAAGAGCAGAGATACCTTGATTAAAAAGAGGGAAAAAATTACATTCTTCAATCTGACCAGTCACACAGTCTTCCTTCTGTCAAAGTAAAATTAAAATTTTGTATTAAAAAAAAAGTTGTTTGAAGCCAAAAGCTTAAGAGATCTGGTCTGGTATTCTTCCTCACAGTGAGGTCCCTGGTTAAGTGTCTAAACCTTAGGTTGGTTATGGTAATGATATGATCACCACTAACACTGCATTGATGCAGGCTGAGATAATAACCCTAGCTGGAGCTCATGACTTGCAAGATCATGGTGGGTGTTAGGAAATAATTTTCACTTTTGTGTTCAGCACAGCAGCAGATGTTTGATTAAATACTTTTGCTTTCTGTAGGAACATAGATGGGGCCACAGAGAGTTGCAAGATACCCAGTTAGAAGGATTAATTATCGTCTACAGCAAATTTTACGTTCCTATCCGAAGTTTTGCATGTATTGTGTATTCTTGAGTAGGTCTCCTACCCAAATTATGGTACAGAGATGGTGCGAGTCCACATCTTCCAACTGATTTTTTTTTTCTTTCTCAGAAAGCTTTTCTTCAAAGGTCTTTTAAATTGCTAAAGCTTTCTTCTTTATTTTGCCTTTTTAGTCTCTGCTGTGATACATGCTATCGGGCTTCCCAGACCTCTCTGGCTTTGTACTCTGGCAGCATTGCTCCGCCTGTATCCGCTGCCTGTCTTCTTTTCATCAGTGAATCCAGCCTGTGCTTCCTTCAGTGTTTTGTCCCAACATGCCTTGTCATTCCTCCATAATGACAGCTACCTTTCTTTATGCTTCTTTTTACTCCCGGCTCCTTTCAGCACTTGTGATCCAGCCAGTGTGAAAGCACTTGCCCCTTTCATCCCAGTGAGTTTCCTGGAAGTGTCCTTACCTACCTTTGCTGCATGGGATCTTGGTTACGTCGTTTTTTGCTGCCGAAAGCCTTCTTCACCAGTTCCAAAAATGCCAGCTGACGGTTGGAGCTGTAGTTTGGTGCATTAGCTAGCTAGTTTTCCTCTCTTGTTTTCCCTGGCTGCCCTCTACCTTCCTTGATTCTGTCCGTGTCAGTCGAGAAAGGGATCTCTTGTTGCGTCTCCTTTGTCCTTATCACAGGCTTCTGTGTAGCGGTTGAAGTTAAAAAGTCTAGCTTTGCAAAATGTGGTATTTTAAGTGGTGTAATTGGTGATTTTTAAAATAAAGACTGCCGTAGAGTCTGCTTCTTTTGTTAGTACTTCTCATCTTTCATGATCCAGTTCTTGATGTTGTATTTCCCTAGGCCATCTCTGTAGAGTAGCTTAAGCCGGTTCCATTCATGTGCTAAAGGCAGAATCCTGTATCTTTCCATTCTGCAGCATGTGTTATTTCAGTGGCAGGTTTTAACAAGGCAAATTACATTAGAAAAATCAAAATATTTTAATCAGGGTCATTTACTTAAATTAGGTTTAGAAATTTGGTAAATAATTTAAAAGCCCTGAATTTATTCTTAACTTTTTGTGCTATTGTTTGCTTTATTTTTAGTACGTAGTATTGAATCTCCTGAATCAGGAGAGCAGACAGGTCTCAACCCATTGAATGTGTTTTTAAATGCTATCCTAATTTAAAGCTGTAGTCATTTCCATTTCAGATCTTGTGCATGTCCCCAGCTCAGTTGCATAGGGTGCAGGAGAATGTGCTGCTGAAAAATGAAATTAATATTTTTCACCTGGTTTTGGCATAGGTTTGGGAGTAATTAGTCCAAGATTCAGATTTTCTATATATGATTTTGAATTGTAAGGATCATTTTGATCATATCTACATAAATCTGATTGCTTGTGTATGGCCTCTACCTTTGACAGTCATTATGGCCCATATTAAATACGACCACAGTGACCTAGCTTTCATTTTCTTTGAGTCTTGGCTAAACACCCCATGTGGGAATAAGCCCTATCATCCCTTCCCCTCTGGGATGGAAGCGCAGCTACGTTGCAGCTCAGTCTGCAGCTGAGTGCAGGAGCAGTCTGCGATGTGGGGTGCTGGCTCCAGGCTGCAACCCAGATTATTCCCTGTTCACCCCAAAACCCCAATTTGGGATGTTTCTGCAGGGGTGTCTGTGCCGGGAGGCTTCACTCCGCTGTCTTAACCTCCTTGCTCTATGGAGCTCTAGCTTTTGCCTTCAGCAATTGTGAGGTCTGCCTTGGCACAGAGGATTTTGCTCGAACGCGTTCTGCATTCACTTGTACATGTGCAGCCGTATCGATTCACGCTAGTTTGTGATGTTCTGTCCTGTTAAAAACATGATTTATATTGTCCACGTGTGGTTATCTAGGAAAGCTGTAGTTCGATATTTTACAACACATCCCTGGGAGGCTTTACTTTGGTCAGGTTTTTGGTGCTATTTCAGGGTCTTTGTGCTATTTTCAGTGATGTTTCATTTACTGTGGGAATGCTATTTTGGAATTAACTAGATGGTTCAGCAGTTTGTGGCATTTCCAAGAAAAGTTGTATTATCTTTTTTTTGTATATGTCTTTCCTGCAATTGTGGTTTCATAGTCTTCCAAATTGATTGTATATGGGCTTTATATAAGTTTTGGTTTTAGGAAAGTTATAAATTTTTGGCTGCTCTCTTTAGTACATTGCTATCCTACATTAGTAATAATGAGTCAGTAACAGTTTTGAGGGAATCAACATGACTAATATTTAACTTACATAGCTCTATTTTTAAAAAATTTTAAATATTTTGTTCTTACACAAGCACTGTTTCACTTTGTTACAGAAAACTAAAGCATAATAACTGCTTGCTTGCAGTAATGGAAGGTAGCTGCAGAGGTGGTATCAGGAGTCAGTGGTTGCTGTCTTCAGTGGCATGTGTTTCTGTTAAATTTGAGAAAAGCACGTTTTTGGTTTTGTCTGGGTGAGGAGAAAGCAAAGTCAGTATTTTCAGTTTTATTGGAGACAATCATTTTGTTTTTTAAATAGGAACCAAAATTTAGGATGATTTTTTTTTTTTTATTTGCAGTTGTTAAGGATATGAAACCAAAATCTCGGTTGCTTTAGATTCTTGTATTATTGTCGAAGTCAGTGGATTTGCTGAGATTTGTACAAGCTGTAGATGTGGCTATGTATTCTTTGATAGCACTGGAAATCATTAAAAAGATCAAGGAAAAAGCACTGGGTTGGGTTTTTTGTTGTTTTTGTGGTTGTGTTTTTCCCCCCGTGGATACAAGCACTTCTCACAATTGGAAGGAAGCCTCTGCTTGTGGGCTCCGAGTGGTAGCATATGTGCGATCTCAGACTGTTCCTTGCTTCCTCCAGCAAGGAACATAATCACCTCCCAGGGTGGTACTTAGTTGCTCTGTTTAATGAGTTGGTCAGGAGAGCGTTACCAAAACAGCTAGTGAAAGAGTCGGGCACTTGCATAGCATAGTCGGTTAAGCTCTGCTCAATAAAAGGTTGATTAAATTCACTGGGTTGCTGACCCCACACAGTCTTCTGCTCCTCACCCAATGGAACAATGCATGACTTAATGAAGAAATCCAGTGAGAGGGGCAGAGGAGTTGAAACCCACCAGGATTCACTGCTTGTGCTATGCTCTTGAGTGGAAAGGACATGAGTTAGGATGGGTTAAGAGGTTATTTCCTTGGTGGGCTTACACAGTAGACACACATAACCTACTGCTATCATAAATGTAAAATACCACTCATGGTGGTTTGGCTTTGATGTTTGTGTTGTATCAGTGTGGCATCAGTCTGTATCCCTGATACGTGGGTCTGCAGAGTGGGCAAGAGGATTGAAAATTAGTGCATATTTAAGTGAAAGTCTTGAAAAGAGTTGTTTTACCTAGCCCTGTTGGCTTCCAGCTGGTCCTCTGAGAGGTTTCATCAATTTGGCTGAGGGATTTCTCTCCCTGCAAATCAGTGGATGTTTTTTTTTGGGCAGTGGGGATGGGAGAGGGCACTTGGAGAAATCCTGAGGACCCAGCAGAGAGAACTGCCAGAAAGGGTGGCTGCCTCCCCAGCACATCTGTGGTGTTGAGGAGAGCACAGTGGAACACACGTTGTGTGTGCTGTGTGGATGCGCAGGGAATGCTGCGTCTGGCTCATTCTCATCTGTTTCTCACGCAAACTGAAATGGTTTGGGAAGACCCAAATAGCAGGTAGTTGCTTGTGTTGAAGACAGAACCCAGTGTTGGTTCACTCTTCCTTGATGAAGCCCTGTTCTATAGCCCTACTTGATTTTCATTACACGTTAGTGGTGTAATAGAGATGACCCATAGTGCTTGCGGCATTTTGGTAGCCGGAATTTTAATAAAGTTTAGTTTTAACAAAAAAAACCCAACCAACAAAACACAACTTTCTCTTTAAATCCCACGCTGTGGCAGTTGTCATCCTGTGACAGTGCCTTTCACCTTGCTTGTCTCTCTTTATGGGAAGCCTGCTGACCCATGGAGTCGTTGTGTAGGTATTGCTGGCAGTAATTTATCCCGTCACACATGCGATAAGGAATTCATCATCAGAAATGCGGACTCTTATATATTTGTGAAGTGTCATTTTGACAGAAGTACTGACAGCTGGCATCCTTCCAACAGACCAGTAATTGCTTAACTGTGAAAAATGGCAGAAGATAGACAAATGTATTGGAAAAAGAAAATCTCTAAAATGCCAAAGTGATACTAATGTGATATAATTCATAACTGGTTGCTGTTACAGAGAGTCACCTTCAAGCATTCGGGTCTATTCTTCTTTTTTCTCTGGCAAGTGATTTACTTGATGACAGAGCTCAGTAAAGCTATCTGAAATCAGATGGTTTGTTACCTTGTTTGGTCTTTGTCCACCTTCTCTTGCCCATAGTTTGAGAGCAGGATGGGGTTGGCTGGGCTAAATGCATTTTACAGATGTTTTTGTCGAGTTACAGAAGAGCAGATATTAAACATTCATTTCAACTGAGGTTGAAGTGTGATTTTAAATATTTAAAGGAGTAATTTATGTAAAGGGAATTCCTACTGCTTCCTAAAATGATCATTTCTCATAATTTGGGTTTGGATATCCATATTCAATTAATCTAAAATTTCTGTTGCTTTAGACTTGCTCCCTTCATATTAGGTCTTTATATTAAAATGTGTTCTCAATACATGCCAGCAGGCCTGTATTTTAAGCTAGTTATGATTGTCATCCTTATCATACTTGATTGCTTTTTCCTAAGGACAGAAATTGTTGTGTGAGTGGCATGGGGGTGGAAACTGGAACTCTGAGCCAACGAATGTGATGATGACAGAACCAGGACACATTACCTGATCACTAAAATGATTCAGACCACTTGCAGATGAATTATTTCCCTTGTTAATTCATGCAAACATGGCCTGGGGGTTAAAGGAATTGATCTTGAGATCGGGAGGTCTCTGTTTTATTTCCAACTCCATCACCAGTTTGTTTTCTGACCTTCAGCAAGTCATGACTGCGTCAATACAATCACATTGATTTTCAACTCACGTGCATGAGGTACTTCAGTGTACCGCTGAATTGGAGCTGAAGTGGTACCCCTAAGGTTACACAGGAAGACTGTGAGGAAACCAAAAACATCAGTGGGAAGCATAAACTGCGGGGCACCTTTGCTTCCTGGATGAGAATTTTAGCCCAAGTCTAAAGACCGTTGACTTTGAGAAGTGCATGTTCAGATTTAGAAGCAGAGCACAAGGTATGTGGTGATGATGTGGAGGAAAACTGTAATGGGATTAGGCACTTGTCAAGCTGGGTTGGTTAGGTCTTGCTAAATAAATGAGCTTTCCTTTAGGAATTTTAAATGCATACAAACAAATAATGTAGAAATGTTTTTTTTTCAGTAGGAATCTAAAACCTGAGTATTTTCTGCTGAAGCTGGTTTTGGATGCTCAGTTTCAGACCCGGTATGTTTTATCATCAGTTGGATTGTTTTTTAAGTGCCAGATATTTTGTACATCAATAATTCAAAAGTTCTCTGGGCAAGAGTAACAGTTGTTGAAGTGACTCAGAGCGGAGGGAATGAAGGTGAGAGGTAGGCAGCGCTGAGTAATGAGTAGTTGTTCAGTGGATAAATTTGAGAAAGACAATAGACTTACTGCTCTTGCTGCTGCCCGATAAAAATCTGTAATTGTTCTCTTTCCTTCAAAGTGAAATTCAGATTTTACACATGGATAATTAATCCTATCTACCAGTCACTAGTTTGCTTCTGCCTTCCTTCTTATATTGAGGATATAATCCTCAATAGCACTGTTTACTCTAGTGACATTATTATGAGTCTTCCCCCATGGTGTTTTGTCCCAGCCCCATGCTTTTGATGTAAAGGGGGTATTTTTCTCCCCATCGCTGAGGGCAGACTGGTTGATCTTTAAAGATATGGCAACGCGATGTGACAGCAGTGGTACCAGCAGTCTTGCCTTGCCTCATCCCACCTGGCAGAGCATCCTGTGTTCCCTGCTGTCCCCTCTCAACACCCCGTGCTCACTGTATAATGCAACTTCTCCATGCCCAACTGTGTGATCTGGAAGGTCCAGTTTGTCCTGAAGCCAGCTGACTCTGAGATGTCATTGCTGCACAGAAGGTGACAGTGAGTTGGCTTGTGGCCGTGCTCTCCTTGCCTCCGAGCCCTGCATCACTTTCTGCTTTCCTCTGGCAGGACTCTGTGATGTGTGTGGTGGCAGGGGGAGCCAGCTGGGTGTCTGTGTGACCCGTGTCTGTTCCCTCTGGCCCAGGGTGTGGTTGGCAGGCTGTGTGGGACCTCATCCATCCAGCAGCAGTGTGGCTTCTCTCTGCCTGCCTCCCTTCAGCCGTGCGCTCCTTCTCGCTGTGGAGCACAGGCAGCAGCTCGCATCAGGGTAGGTGGATGGTTCAGAAAATATTGTGCTTTTATTTTTAGCCAGTGTAGCCAAGGCATTGGTAGTTTAACTCAAAAGAACAACCTAATAATAAACCCGTGCTTGTATTCAAAATCTGGGCTGTGTCTCCCTGCTTGGCAGTCTCTTCTTGGTGCTGCTCTCTTTTGAAGCGGTTTGGATAGACACGGGTTGGTCATGCGTTTGGCTACAGTTAGCAACATGGTACCAGCCTGTATTTTAGGAAACAGCCATAATTCAGGAAAGCTGTTGTGTTCAGTGCTGGATCGTGTAATTTGTGTTTTGAATAACCTCCTGGGTGTGACTCTGTAAATTCAGTAACACTGGTGCCTATGTAGTGACAGCAGTGAATTACAGAATCAGGTAAGAGAGGGAACAAATCTTCCCTGTAAAGGCTGTCATGGAAAAGAGAAAGGTAGTTAGAATTTGGTTAGGTTTGGTTTTATTTTTTTTTAAAGAAACTTTTTTTGGTTTGTTTATCATTTACAAGTTATTTTGTTATTTGTGCCAAATACGTGCAGCTTTTTCTAAGTCTTACTTTTTCTTTGTCATTTTCTGCTCATTTTCGTTAGGTTTTAAAAACTAACTTTTACTCTGTTGCAGAGGAGAAGGGTCATGGGAAGGGTGAACAGGTGATTAGGGAGGAAGAAGTGTTTGTTCTTGCTGTGTTCTACAGTTAATTCAGTCAAAGAGTAATGCTGGTTGCTGTGATGTCATATTTGTTAGAAATAAATCGCATCATTAGTGACCATTGCAGGTGGCCTGCGGTTCATCCTCCTCGCTCTCTTCTTCCCGTGATTTGGGGAGCGAGATGTATTTCAGTGTTTGAGGGGTTAGCATGTGGACTGTGATTTCACCAAGTGACAAGCAGTGGGGCTGGCTGTCACCCTGTGTGTGGCTAGCTTGGTGCCTGGCCTTGACGATTGCTTTGAATGGCTACTTTTTGCTGGGAACCTGAAAGCTTTCCTTTGGCTTTTATCATTCCTGTCTTGCACAGTGTACTTGATGTGGCCAGTAAAAGACCTTTTGTGTTTCAGACATTTCTCCCCCTCTTTAATCCTGTCCTCAGATTTGCTGTGAGGAGGAGAAATGGCATTGCTGGGAGGGAGCTGCTTCTCTGGAAGGAGAATGCAGAGCTCTGTCAAGCAGTGCACAGCTGTTCCCATATTGTGTCTGGATGGTGGGGAAGAAAAATGCTGTTTGGGTTTGGAAGAACCATTTTGGTCACTTCTCAATATTAAAATTTATCTGAACATCTTAATCTCTAGTTTAAAGGGAGGGAAGAAGCCTGTGTTTTGTCTGCGGTGAGCAAACAGATGCTAGTTGAAAAACATGGGAGAAAGGAAATGAAGTCTTGGGATTCTTCCTTCAGTGTTGTCCTTGCATTGAAAATCCACTGTGAAGTCTGTTGACTTTTTGATTAGGCGAATAGCACTGGGAAACCCCTGGTGCTGGAAAGCCTTAGTCATGTGCATAGCTTAACTCTGTGTTTTGGCTGTAGGAAGAGCTAACAGATGAAGAAGAGAAATCCTCATGTTTGATTGGGACTCACTGTGCTTTTGTTTCCCCTTTCCTCTCCCTGCCCTGTGTGTTTTATTTGGTGTTGACTTGAGGATAGGGATGTCTTGACCAACAGCCATTTTTTGGGATGAGCAGGTTCGGATAAGTCTCAACCCTCCCCTAGCCCTGCAGGGAGACCAAAAGATTCGGCTCCCACCTGGCCACAAGAAGTCTTCTCTGAGGCTTCTTTCTGTGCAATAGGGTGGAAATGCAACACTCCCACCCTATTCCACGTAAAGAAGCCTTGATACAAAGAACCAGCTACAGCAGGGACTTTTTGAAGTAGAACAGGTCTGGAAGGAGGTGATTGATGTTGTGTCGTCTGACTGGAGAGGGGTGTTTAACAGTTGCTGTCATGTGGGTGATATTTGGAAAGCTGGATGATGCCACCAGGGTGTTTTGAAGACAGCTGGAAGTGGATACTTATGGAGGAACTCACACCAAATCCCCAAGCACACATTATTCTGAAGAGCTTGAAATTTAGCCTAAGACAGTTCATTTGAATTCCAGTACTAATGGCATTACTAGTATGGCAAGAGGATGGCAAAGAGAGCCTCCTAATTAAAAGGACATTTCTCAGTGAGGCAGGAATTAAATGAAGTCCTCAGTGTTGGGACTAGGGTGGGCTGGTGTAGGTATTACAGGGGAAGGTGTAGGCATTAGGGCTCTTTTTGAAGGGAAGTAGCACAGCTGCAACAGAAAGAGTTAAATTGTCTTGACATTGTAAGCGGAATATACAGAAAACCACCGTGTATTTTAATTTCCCAGTAGTATAAGGACACAAATGAACATCTGCAGAGCATGGAATTAATCCTGTTCATGTGGGAGGATCTAAATAAAATCACTGGTTACCTTCACCCTGCGCTCTTTTTTGTAGTGCAATTACCTCAGAGCGATTAGCTCTGATGTTTCAGGTTCACACACATCCTCATCTAGAGCCTTTGTATCCCTCATTATTTTTGTGGGCAATGCAAAACAACAAAAAGAATATAGTGAAGGTCTTGAGCAGCAGAGTGAGTCAGTACTAGTCAGTACCAGTGGTTTTAATACGCATATTCAGCACTCATTTGAAATTAGTACACGTTTGGTGGAAGCCACAAATGCAATATAGCAAAATTGGTTTCTGCAAGGTTAATGACAGTGAGGTTATCATCCTGGGGTCTTCTAATTTTCTATTCAGGGTTCCCATTTCAAGAAAATATTCAGAGCTGAGGCAAAGGTGGTCTTCATTTCTGTTTGTGTTTGCCTGAAATTTTTGTTTTTCTGACTCTGATTTTAGCTGGAGCACAACCTTGGTGGGAAGACTCCATTTCTTGTACATCCTCTCAAAAAGTAACATCTAAAGTCTTGGACTATTTTCCATAGTAGCAACCTTGAATTGTATGAGGGGATGACAGCTCTTTGTTCAAGCATTTAGGATAGACAATTGAATGTGTGTGTGTAAAATGGACAGGAAAAACTACTGTTTATTGAGAAAGGGGAAAGCACTCGGCAGCATCGCAGTCAAACCTCTCATCTGCTCATGCCTTTTCATGACAGTGTTCCTGACCTCAAGCTCTGTCATTTTTCTTAACTGCTTTAACTGCAAGAGGAACAAAGTGCCAAATAAAAACTATAAATAAAACTAGGAGTGTCTTCTGGCCTCCCTGTGCTTTAGCTCTTGGCCTTGTAATTTGCCTGCCTCTCAAGCCTCTCATTCATTGTTTTGTGTTTGGTGTGTTTTACCTAATGTAGGGCCTGGGGGTGAATGGGGTCTGCTGGGAATAGAGGAGGGGAGCACATGGAGTGACAGTGTTGAGCTGGGAGAGGGGCACTGAGATGGCTGGAAATGGGTACCAGGCCCAGGGATGGGATTGAAGCCCTGGAAGCCTGAGGAGAGGGCTGTTTTCTGGTTCCTTTTGAGCAATTGAAAAGAAGTCCCCATACCTTCAGCACCTCCTCTCTGTGCCATCCCTTGCTCCGAGTTGAGAAGGATCCCAGGTTCCTGATGTGGTGGCCAAGTTAGGGAGCAAGTTGGGGTTTATCTTGGCTCATTGCTTTGGAAGCACAGTGGGAGGGAGCTGGACGGTGGTGGAAGAATAGAAGAGATGAGGAAGGAGAAACGGTTATCAGGGAATGAGCCTAAAAGATGGGTAGGGGTCTGTAAGGGCAGCAGCAGAGTGCCAGAGGGAATAATTTGGGGGGTTAAAAAACATCAGGGAGGAGAATATGAAGATTTCATTAAAATAGAATAGGTTTTGACAGGAAAATATTATGTGAAGAGCTTGATTAAATAGAATAGTTTAAAGCAGTCTGTTCTGGGGGGGACGGGGGGACGGGACGGGACACCAAAGCACATGATTACATATGACACAACTATTAGATGAAAAATTCACATTGTTATTGTCTCTGAATATTACTTAAGCTTTCAGCCTGGAAACCCTGAAATGAAATAGGAGAATGGAAAGGAGAAACCAAAATAAACTGCTGTTATAATTGTTGGATTTGAACAGTGTCAGAGATGGTTACAAGGGCGGTGTAGTGTATGCCTCAACATTGCTGTATCAGTGTAAACAGACTGCAAACTACAAACTGGACGGTGGCTTGTCCAAGGTGATGACAAAGCAACCTGGCTCTATCAGTGGGGACAGGCTCCAAACCACAACTGGACCACAGCTTGTGAGAAATGGTGCCTTATCAGTGTGGACAGCTGCAACCGCACCCCTACGCATGAGCCCAGACCCAGGGCCTGGAAGACTGAGGGGTCTGGAGACCTCTGAAACCCCCCTGGTTTCAGAGATGGTGTTGGGCATGCGTGCCACTGCCAGGTGGTAGGTGTGGATCAGCAGGACAGTCCCTGATAAAAGAGCAGGAGCCACGAACATAAACGGAATGTTCTCCCACCAGACCTGAAAGCACATCAGACTGACGGGACGCCGCAGATCCGTGGTGGTAGCTATCACAACTGACTCTTATCTTCCTTCCTTTCATTTCTCTCTTTCTCTCTCTGCTTCACGAACTTTTGTCGGGCAAATAAAGCCACTTGGCGCTTTGACTCCGTTTTGAGTCTTAATCCTGTTCCCGAGAATATGAACAAAATCTTGCTCTGCTTTATGACCAGCACGCAACAAACAGTAAAACATAATTCAGCATGTTACTACTCCTGAAAATGAAGTAATTACAACATAAAAAAACCCAGCGTCTGGTGTTGGGTAAAACACTAGTGTGCTATGTCAACATCTATAACGTGTATGTATTCACTCATGTATGGATGTGATACCGTCATTGATATCACACCTGCATGAATGGCTCCACATATGCACGCAAACGGTGTCCTTCCCAGCTGAATAAAACGCTTTGCCTGCTGAGGACTTAAGCAGTCTATCTCAGTAAATCTTCCTTTCACAGTAGACAGTTCAGGTGCGATTCCCAGCCCTGAAGAAGGACAGAGATCCGTTGGAGTTCACGGAGCTGAGATGATTTATCTCAGATAGGAAAGGGGTAGGATGTGACAACCCCTTATTGTAAATTTGAAACCAAACCAGGCTTTTTTCACTTGCTGGATTCTGTTATTTAACCCAGCTTTTATATATACCTCCTTGGTAATGACTGATTAATATTTAATGAAGATAAATGGACTTTTCAGCATAAAACCTAAGGATTACCCCAGAAGCATCAGCCTTCTGAGATTGTACCCTCCAGGTCAGTCCTCTCTGCCATTCAAATCTGTGGCTTGAGAAAGCATCACTTAAACTGCAATTTTTGTTCCACTTTATATTTTTAAGCTGGAAGTGAAAAATATTTTCAATTTGAATGCAGTTTTGCTGTTTCAGCTTTCAAGAACTTGTGATAAAATTAACCCACGCAGAGTTGAGAGCAAAGTAAGACTGTAATACATCACAGAATACTTCTCTGCAGCCTTGAAAGGTTAAAGACCGACAACTAACCTAAACGTTTTTCACAAATAAATGTGCTAATATTGATTCTCCAAGTTGATCACCCTCTTTGTTTTAATAATTCAATCTCTGAATGTCAGAATTGCTCCTATACAGGTGCACATGGGGATAAATAAACCAGAAGTTAAACTGGCAAGTGAATGCATATCAATCTGGCACATGTAATAGTGATTTAAATCGTGTTTGACAGTTTGTAAAAATAGCTGTAACTGGGAAATCATCACTAAGTAGATACATTTCTCATGGGATCCTTAGGAGACCAGATTTTGGGCTGCCGCTAGTTAAATGTTCCAATTTATGATCCAGAACAAAACACAGTCATTTATTGATTGAGTTTGCAGAGGATGCAAAAGTTAGGGCAGTGGTACATGGAGAGGAGAAAAACTGAAGTCATTCATACAGAGCTGTGAATATCTAGTGGCTTCGGTGGCAGCCCAGTTTTAGTAAGGGTGAATGTGGAGAGGAATAAAATCTAGGTGATGCTTACTGAGTAAAGGACTCCATTTTGTTGAAAGGGAGGTCTGAAAAGGGTTTGAAGATGATGGTTCATCATTTGGGCTGCCTGCTCCCTGGGCCGATATATAGGGCCAGAGAGGGAGAGATTTTACTTGTCCTATGGGTTCTGCCATGGCCATTGCTTCAGTGCTGTGTGCTGTGGAGGCACCCTGGTTTCAGTGAGTTGTGGTGTTATGAGGAAAGCAAGAAGAGTGAAGAAGTGCCTAGAGAACTTGGCCCAGAACAGAAAGTTAGAGGGTGCTGTGATCATAACGTACAGGTTCCTGCATAGAGAAGAGAGCTATGGCCATGGGGAGAAGACATGTGCCACAAGATCCAGTGGCTGGAAGGGAAAAGATATGTCAATTCAGATTAGCAAGAGGATATGTCTGGGTAGGAGAATTTGATATCAAATCAGTTTCCCAAGGTGGATTTTCTGCTCCTGGTGAATTCAGAAACAAGATGAATTGACTTTCTGAAGGATGAAATGTAGCTTAATTGGGCATTATTTGAAGGAAGTCTTCTGGAAAGGATGCTTTCCTTTTTTTCCCTCTGCTGCTCTTTCTGTCCTTCTCTACATGAGGGATACATCACCAGTGCAAAACCAGTATTTGTTTACTGTGGAAAAATTTCTAAGTCCATGGTTCTGTCTAGCAGTTTTGTTGCCTGTCTCCTTCAGAGTCGTGCTGGCAGAGTGAGCCTATATTTTAGATATTTATTAGTCATCAGCTGCAACATTAATAGAAATTTCATAATACATCTGGCAGGCTGTTAGTGACTGAACCTGAAACTTATTATTTTGCATGATAGTTATTAAATATTATTGTTACCAGTAAAGGTCATATAGATAGCCAGTATTCTGGAGTGTCAGAAACTGAACCTTGAAATAACCGTGTTATTCCTTCATTCCTCTTTAATGCAGAAGAAATCTACTTGTATAGTGCCCTCATGCTTTATATGCGTATCGCTATAGCATCTATCCTATGCCATATAGCATATCCATGATATTTAGAGAAAGAGTCTCAGTCAATTCAAACTTTTTAGCCTATCTAGCATCCTATTTGGTTGTGGTGCCAGTGTTATCTTTTGTATCTTTTGCAACTGCTGCCTGGTTTGGTTCCGCTTTAAATGCTCTCGTTGGGAGTAAAATCACAGAAAGATCTTTTTTCTCATTCACTCCCTTTCCCTCTTGGACACGCATTCAGGAGGTGGAGTTGGTGTGCTTGGCCCATCCACTCGGGTATGTGTGAGGCATGACTGCATTTCCTCGCTGTAGACAAAATGCATCAGGAGGTTTTAATTGAACTCATTGAAATGATGGGAGCAGTGGAAGGAGATAGAGGAAGGGAGTAGAACGGTTGAAAGATAAGCAGGCACTGAAAGCTCACTCTATTCACTGCTGTGAATGGTTTTCTTGTGTTTCGGGAATTCCTCCTTAGAGAAAGACAGATCCAGGGTGCTCGGTACCTCACTCAGGTTGCCTATAAAGCTGGTCTCTATAATGGAAATACAGATTATGCTAATTGAGATGAAGTTTTATAGTGCTAATGTGTATTTTACTCTTCTGTGTGGTGTAGTGCACTCAGGGTCTGAGGGAACTGACAATGTCCTATTCATATGTAAAATGTTTTGAAGGAGCTGGGCTCGGAATATTTCAAAACTGCCACATGAGAGGATTCTTACATCTGAAAGCAATATTATCTGTGTACAGCTCGTTGCTAACAAAGAGAGGAGAGCTTGTGAAAGCGGCTTCCCAGCCTCTCTACAGATGTATGGATCCTGCGGGAAGAAGGCAGGAGTGCTGGAGAAATTGCACAGTCTGATGGAGCTGGACATTGCCCCCCAGCTCTCTGTGGACCTAGACCTGCCCTGATCCCGGTCAGCTGAGGCGATAACCAGCTGCAGGAAAAATAAAAGGTCTTGGAAAGAAGACGATTGCATCTCTGTGTCATGGGATTACTTGGAATTTAAAAGTATTAAACAGAATAAACTCTTGGAATAAAACAGTAAAGCCCGTCTGTGTATTAATTACTAGTCCAGACATTTTGCAAATCGCAGAATCAGGCCTTTACCGTCTGTGGTACTTTTTTTCCTTTTAATATCAGCATTTGGCATTCACATTGCTGAGGAAGTAGCATCCTTAATTTGCAAGAGCTCATCTGCTTATCCACAAGCTGCAGTTGTAATCCTCTTTGCCATAATGAATGACTGCTCTGGAAGTGATTACTACAAGATTTCATACTTTCTTTCCCGCTTATCAAATTGTTCAGTGCTTTCTTTTTTTTTTTTTGTAAAGAAAATTATTGCATGTAAACCACAGTAAAGTATCAGGAGGATATGACTGCACTAAAAATAGCAGGGGCATGGCTTCTGGGGTGGTAAATCTTGGTCCATCTGGACATGGCACTAGGGCAGAAGTGAGTTGTGTTCCTTGAGGTCTGTTTGTGTCAGGTCAGGTGTGCATATTTGTGCACAATGCTTCTGCCTGACATTCAGAGACCGAAAGTTTGAGCCTTTCATTGCTCTGGGTTAAAACGACTGCTGCAGTTCTCTTTCCTGTTCTGCTTGGCTTGTAAGAAGAGAAGACTTGTGCATTTAAGTCTATCCCTGCAAATATGATTTTGTGTTTCATCTTCAATGCACATCTGTTGAAGAACAGCAAAGAAACAGTAGCTCAAATAGGCTGCAGCTGCAGCAGCTGTCATTCTCATTTTGACTGTGATTCAAGATAAATGCTTTTAAAATTACAGCTTTCTGAAGAACCTTCCTCCTTTAAAGGTTATTCTCTCACTCCCTCTTTTTCTTTCTCTTTGTTTTTTTTTTTTTAAGCAAGCTCATGCATCCTGTTTGTTAAGTAGACTGGTACAGATTGTGTAATCGAAATACAGAAAAAGAAATCTAGCTTCTCAGTTTTTAGAACAATGCAAATGTATGTGTTTTGTCTTTTTTTTTTTTTGTCCTGGACCATGGTTTTCGTTTGAACTTGTACCAGAGTGATGGGATATAGCCAACTATCTACAGGCCCGAAAACTAGGCTGATAAGAAGAACAGAGTAGCATTCAGCTCTTTGCTGTAAAGAGAACCCAGTGGCAGATGTGCCTACTGATGTTGTTACAACACATATCTAGAAATTGGAGGGAGGCATGTTTGGAAACCTGTAAGCTTCACTAGAAATTTTCGAGCCTTCCCAGATTATTGCAGTTTCATTTTGCAGAACACATGGCTAACTTGTAGTGGAAAAGTAGGAAAAAGCTGAAACAATCAAAAGATTTTTTTTTTCCCTTTGCATTTTGATATACTGCATCCACAGTATTCCTTCATTGAAATTCAGAATATATGTTTGTGAACTACATATAAAGTTAGTCACAATTCCTTAGTTTCTTACTTTTTTAGTACAAAATTTCATTTGAGATGGAAAGGAAAGGAAAAAAAAAAAAAAGAGGGAAAGGGTAACAAAGAACTTCTTAAGTTGATGTGGAGAGTAAAAAAAAAAAAAAATCATTTATTTGTGAAGACTTAGAAATAGTTCTGGGAGAAAAGAAGTAGACATTTTGGGACATCTGGCTTTGCTAATGGATTGTGTAAACCAGGGCATACACAGTGGTGAGCATGCAGATGAGGTGGTTAGCAATCCATCCAGAACTGACCTGTGAAATATTTTGATGACCCTGAATTTGCATTTCATGCCAGAGAAAGCAAAGTTGTATCAGAAAAGCTCTGACCTCTAACATAGTTTGTAGTTTGTGCCCACAAAAACTTGCTGCAGTAAAAGCAGTGTCTGCCTGTGTGTGACAGATAAACAAAACAGAGCTCTCTTTGTGTGAGAAGTAAAGCCTATGGAAAAGTCTCTTGATTTAGGTTTGTGGATAATTTCTTGAGACTTCTAAAGAAATTCTGTATGGATTAACGTTTTTTAAAAATGACTGTAAAAAAAATTGCTCATTGTTAATTAACAGAAAAGACGTTGTGCTAATTTATGCTGCATGCAGTATCCGTAGGGTGACCAAGGATCTAAGTCCCTGCATAATTTCACCCAAGGATATTAACTTCCCCACTGTGCCCAATTAAACCCATCCCCATGCTAATCTGAGAACAAACAGGATAAAATATAAATTTATTTCTGGAAATCGGTCTAAAGCAAAAAGTAATTAATATTTCTCTATTCTTTGGAGGGTATTTACAATCTTTGTAATTAGCAATTAGAGCTTAGAAACAAATGTTAAGATTCATTTTCTTGCTGTGCCAGGATTTATTCGTTTAACTTCAACCATCAACCTATCTCGAGTTGCTGGTCAGTGGAAAGGAGGGGAGCCACCTCCAGAGGCACATGGGGCAACCCATCTCTGCAGGATTGTAGGAGCTTAAAACAGAATAGACATCTCACTTCCAAAAATGAATTTGATCTGTAGCAGCTCATTTGCTTTGTGGAAGTTTTTTACCTCTTTACCTCTAGCAACCTGGCCTAGTGTGAGGTGTCCCTGCCTATGGCAGGGGCATTGGAACTAGATCATGTCTAAGGTCCCTTCCAACCCAAACCATTATGTGATTATATGATTTTTCTGATCTGTGAACTGAGGACTGTTGCTTTGCTCGTCCCTGATCCTGTAACTAGTGTCTTTGCTGCTCATCTCAGCCATAACCATTTCACCAAGATGTGAACTCTTCTTTATTTTTTTTATCCCATCATTTTTGTTGCATCCATCCACAGTCTTACTTCAGTAAGTACTTCTTGTGCGTGAGTGGGAGTGGAAACATCAGGGGAGGGTAGTATGAACACGTTAAATCAATGAACTAGGATTGCTAACCCAAAATACAGCATCTTTGTTCCTCAGGTGGAGCTCTAAAACATGGGAGCTTTGGGGATTATTTCTTTGCTATGTGCGTACATCACCCAGCTCAGCTGGGTTTCCAGTTTACCAGTTTGTCCGTGAGGCACAGTGGTGTTACGTGGGGTGAGCTGCTTGGTTTGGGTTTTTTTTTCTGGCTTGTTTCTCATGATGAGTAAAACCCTTTGCTTTTAGTTACTGCCTGGTGTAAGGCAAAATCTGTTTCTCTATTAATGTAGAGAGTAAGAATTATCTCATTCTCTGCATTTAAGACTTGGCACGCTCACATATAATACCTAATCTGATTTTTACTTTCTAAAAATAGATCTCCCGAGCTCCAGCAAAGAAAGCTGCAGTTTTGCCTTAAGAAAATGAAAGAGGCCAGACAAGAGTTTAGCCATAAATCTTTGTACCTGCGGTCCCCAGATGAAGGACCGATAATTTAGTCGAAAATCATGAGCTGAACACAGCAAAGCACAAGGCCCAAGATGTCACAAGATGTTGCTATCAATCCCTCGATCTTTGTGAACTGCTGCTGAAGGATTAGTGTTCATAAATCATTGCTGGGAGAGCTATCTAAAAGTCTCCTTACTCAGGCTCTGGAGCCGGTGCTGGGTGACAGCATTTGCATTCACTCCTCGTGCTTCTGGTTGCTGATTAAAAATTAACCCTTTCATACCACTCAGTGTCCTTAGCCTGATTAGTCTGTAGAGGGGATCATAGGAATTTTAATGAAGTTTGCAACGAGGTAGTCTTTTTGTTGCTGAGTTTCCGCATTTGCCTGTGATTTGGACTTGGCTGAAGTCTTGCAGAGCAGATTGTTGTGTATTATTATGGTAGGCTTGTTTTCCTGAAGCAGAACGAGCTATGTTACTAATGTCAAGCTCATTCAGCATGATTTTAGCTAAGTGTCTGAAAGGTATGTGGACAGGATGTTCTAAATGGCAAGAAATTCAGTCCAAGAGCCTCTGATGAACTCCGGAAAAGGACTGCTTCCTAGGATCACTTACCTCAGCTTTGCCCGGAGTATTTTCATGCTTCAAGAGTGTTGCCTGTGCAAAATATTGTCAGACTAAGCCTTGCTTAGTTTGTATTTGGATGTGAGCAATTTACCCTGAGCACAATTCTTGCTGGTACAGGTGAAGCGGTGGTTTTATAGTATCATTTACAGACGTACTCTCTGGATATCTCAGTGTCTCTGAGGAGGTGTTTAGTGTAGTATTTGAGTGTGTATTTCAATGTTTCGTCCTACATAGCCAATAGAAGTAATTGTCTATGCTGCTTTGGGGTCATATCGGAAGCCTATGCAAGAGTTTGGAAGAGAAACTGTGTCCAAATCTTTAGTCACAGAGAATCTCTGACCGTCATTATGGGTAGAACTAATTATTCTTTCTATGGTTTAAAAAATCAGGAAGTTTGAGGGCAGTAACTTACTTAAACATGGCTAGAGACGCCAAAGATGTCAGTAACTGTTCTGATGCCTCGGCCAAGTGACACTGATTTTTCTGTCTAGGTTGGGTAGGGAATGTTTATGTTAATGTTCAAGCCTAACCCAATTGTCTGCAGCTCTAGGAGAAAGTACTAGATTATGTATCTGCTCTTTGCTGTCAGTAAGATGCTCCATGGAAAGCATTAAACCTGGCCTGAAATGAGGGGCAGATGGGCATCAGTGTACTTCAGCCAGAAGAAGCAGGCAGACTCCTGTCAGTTTTCAACCTTTCATACAGAAATCAGACCAAGAAAAGGTATATATTTGAATTCTTTCTTTAAAACAAAACCAGGATCCCATCTCAACTGGAATCTCACCATACTGCTCCCAGTGCATACTTTTTTCCTCTGCGAGACAGCGTGTATCCCAGATAGGTGGAATGAATTATGTATATCAGCTTTAAGCAATGCTGTATTAGGGAAATTTGTCTTTGTACTTCAGACCAATGTAATGAAAACTTAAATATTAATGTATCCTCAGAACTTTTCTCAAATATTTGTAATATGAGACAGTTAATTTAAGAGGCAGTGAACAGAGGTGAAGTTTTTACATTTGGTCTTTGTTACAATGCAAGTAGTTAGAATAGCCCAAACAATGTAAATTAAACATTACCAAGAAGGAAAACAGTTGCTAGATAGCAACTGGGGAACTTTTATTTTACAGAAGTCTTGGAAACGGGACCCTCTGACATTTACGAGATTGTAGAATGGTGATGATATAGGTGGATGCTGAATGCACACACCCCAGATTTGAGATGTCACTTGTTTGTCTCTAAGTCCAGTGGAAGAAGTGATAATTATTTTGTGTGTCTCTTCTGGCAGTCTGCTCTGTGACCTGATCCCACACAGGCTTGTGAGAAATGGTTTCATTTGCCCTTCTGACACTTTCTGAGAAGGTGACCTTTATGGTTTTAAGCCTCTAAGAGTCTTGTTTCCTATGATCTCCCCTTCCCCTTCCCCTTCCCTGATGGTCCCAGTGTTCACATACCTTTTCAGGCCACTAATCTTCCAAGAGAAGTGCCACCATGTCCCCTTTCTCTGTAGCTCCTGATAGGGAGAGGCAGAAATTGCATTGATGTGGCTCTTGATTTTAACATTTTTTTCTGTCATTGTTCATGTGTGGGAACACGAGAGGGAATGGTGTGGGAATATGAGAGGTCTCCCAATCTGGGATAGGGTCTTGGAGGTTACCAAGGACACTATCAATGCATTCTGACAAGTAGAGGGGGCAACTTAAGCCCGGCTCACGTGTTTCCATGTCTCTAGAATGTTTACATTAGTCTCTAGAACGTCACACAAAAAAATGAAGGCTTTATACCATACCTGCTGCCTGCACATTCCCCCTCTGAACCCGTGCCCATTATTCTAGGCATGAATTTTTAGATAGATTCATCCTGGAGGTGACATCCTCTCTTGTAGATGCCAAAATCTAATAGCTGCTTTGCAGTGTGCATTTACTCTGCCGCTTGTAACCCTGCCTCTGCCATCAAGGGTTCAGCACCTGGGGAGGCGATGCTTGTAAACACATTGGTGATTGGATGATGGAAGGAGGTTCAGAACCTACCTGGCTTGGATGATGACCTGCAGTCCTGTAGTACGTTTGCAAAACATGCCTTTCAAAAGGCTTTTTTCTAATTTGAGGGATCTACTTTTTAGTTTGTAGACATCTAATGGATCAGGGCTGTGTGAAAACCTCTGGACTTTTTTTTATGAAGAGACATTAGAAGAAGGTTTGGTTGAGGTCCACTCTGTTCTTGTGCTCAGTGCACTGTAATTCACAGGTCAAATTCCTGCTTTTGCTACTAGTGGGGATGCTTCTCTTCTGAGATAATTTAAGACCTACATGTGTAGTTTCCTTCTCTCTATGCATATATACACAGATAATTATTATGTTGATAATCTTTCTGTTCAGCCGGGCTGTTTATCTTTCTCTCCTGAGAAACTGAAATTTGGTGCCTAGACAACATGCTTTCCAGACTTGCCATTAAATTAATGACTAGTGATGGCACAGATTTTAACGAGATGGGCCAAGATTGTATTTTGCACAGATCATTCCTGGAGATGGAAAAAGGTTTTGCTCTTACAGCTCTTGTATTTAAGTAACAAACTAACAATTCATTCCATTGCTCACAGTCTTGGCTAAATTCAGGGGATTGCTGATTTTGCTGTAGTTGCAGTATTAATGCTACTCGTTAGTCATTAAAGGCACTGAACCCTTCTGTCAGCTGCTTCACACACTTAGTGTGCACGGATGTGATCTTTTAATCAGTTCTGGGAGCCATGCATATGCAATACTTACTATTAGATTATAATTAACTGTAATTATGTATGGAGATCAGCCCAAGCCATAAAATGTAAGATTAGATATTTACTATGCTAATAAGAAGATTTGGTGAAGATAAAGGGCTTGAGTTTTTAATTTTCACTACAACAGTTGTGCGACAGAGTCTTCGTGAAAGTGTTGTTAAAATCAGTGTAGTTGCAGTTAATGTTTGTGTTACGGCTTTCTTATTGGAGATAGCTGTAGATGAGATTCAGGCCTGAAAGACTGTGGCATTCACACAGTGAAACACTGTCCTCAGAAGCTGGACAGTAGAAAACAAGTTGCAGGAGTCCAACGAGGTGAGTTTCTCCATAGCAAGTTTTGAACTATCTATAAACACTCCTGATAGTTATTTCACCTAAGGAGAGTTTTGCAAAAGGTGCGAGTGGGATTTCTGCTGAGGAAAGGGGAGTCTTCCTCTTTCTTTCAATGCTGCAGTTAAATTCCAGGCACAGGATTTGCTAGGTGTGCAGACAGGTGCTGTGTACAGCTGTGTCAGGGTGTGCTGCTCCTGACACCGCTGAACAGGGGACCGAGGGCTGTGTTGAGCTGCTGGGTTGCTATGAGAACTCCGCAGGCTTCTTCTAAGGGCTTTATTGAAAAAATAAGCCAATTAAGTAATACTGGGAATCATAAAAAAGATTGAACGGTTTCTGTGCCTAAGGTTCTACATTAGCTTTTGCTGGGGAGGTGGTTGCGTGCGTTTGTTTGTTTACATCTGGGAATCAAACCTTCCACATTGTGCAAATAATTTAATCTTTATGGCTGTTACTGCTACATATAAAGTGCTGCTGTGTTGATACCTGCTGCCTAAGTGAGGCAGGAAGGGATATATTTATGCACATTAGTGTTTACTGTATTTAATGGAAATGAAAAGTGAAGTAATATATTAGGGAACACCACACCAGAATTATTCTTCTTCTTCATTTCAGAACAAAGCGTCAGTGTTTCAGGATCCTGGTTAATCACAGCCTAACGATATGGATATACTGAAAAGTTCCCCTTTCCCTTTTCCCCTGCTCTGGTGTTTTAAACTGAGAAACTGTGTGGTTTGCTGTTGACTGGAAGGCTCCATTTTAGAAAGATTTTCATGTAATGATGACTACAAAATGATTTTCAAAGCATCTCTGGACACAAGAGTAGGACAAGGTACAAGGGTATGGAGTGGGACAACAAACCAGGATGGGATGGACAGAAGCTCTGTAGTCAGAATAGCTGTTGGATGTCTCACACCCTCACTTCAATGTCATATTCCTAAAATGACTTCCAGACACTGGAAGCTGACATTACTCATCAAAAATATTTTTAAAGTTTTAACCGTTTTAAATACTTTCTAAGTTAACTTTTAGAAAGGGACATTTAGAACAAAAACAAAGGAGTCACAATACTTGGCTGTTTGACTAAAAATGCTCAGAAGTTAATCAGATATTCAAACTTGTATTGTAGCCTTTAATAACATTACTATCCTAATTTTGAAGAGAATCAAAACATTTAATCAGCTAGCTTACTAAGCATATGTGTCCAACTCCTGCCACAAGACCCACAGAATCTCTCTTTGCTCAGGGGAAAAGCAATATGACATGTTATTAGATAATTACCTTTAACTGAAAAATAGATATGAAGTGAGTGAGGGAATTCGTTATGTGTACACGTTGGAACTGTGTACAGTTTTCTGCGGTTCATATAACTTGATGCATCAGTTGTGATGGTGTATTAGCCCTCTGTATTAAGACATTACTTGACTGTATTCTCTGACTCCTGGCTTGAAGCCTGCAGTGTGATGTCTGCAAGCGGTGAAGCTCAGAACCATTGCTGCAGGACTCTTCAGTGGTTTCTGGTTACAAAATGTGGCAAGAGGTGGTAAAAGCATGCCTGACTCTCCTTGATGCCTTTGGATTCCCAGCAGGATCATCTCTTCTTTCCTTTTGGTTGTGTCTTAATTAAACCTTGACGAGACGAATCTGCTCTCGCTGTGATGCCTGATAATGGGCATCGGATTGCCTGGTTCTCCTTCCATAGCTAGAAGAGCAAGCTGGGGCACAGCAGTGTTTGTAGAGGATGATGTGGACCATGGGAGATTAGAAAGACAGGCAGGCTCTTGTTTTCCTTGTGACTATAGAGGGTGATTGGAACCAAATGTCTTCTTATGTAGACTTTTATGGCCATAAAAGTCTAACTTGAATCTCTGTACCTGCTGGGACTCAGATCAAGGCCTCTCCTAGGAACACTTTATGATCCAAAATGCTCCTTAGTCAGGCCTTTAACAAAGCGGTCGGTTTAAAAACCTGCTGGTCTCCAACAGGGATGACATAGCATATGTTGGTTTTCAGATCGGTCAAATACGCAGTTGCGATATGTAGGGCAAAATATGTTACAGTGCACCCATGATTGACTGTATGTGTGTTGTGTACTGTTGAGTGTTCTAGGAGACTAATGGTTAGGCCAAAAGCTTTGAAATCAGATGTTTTTATGTTAGGTTCCTGTGTGCTTCCATATTTAGGTTGAGAGAGGCTCAAACGCTGCCTCTTGGAGATGCTGATTATAGGAATCTGTCCGACTCCTCCCTGATGATCAGAGAAGCATGTACCTAGCACTGCTGAAAATTGCATCGCTTTGGTCCCTGTGCTTGAATTTTTGTGCACCCAAGCTAGAAGTTGTTGGGTAACAAATTTTATACGAGGGGAACTGAAGAGCTTTTTTTATTTGTCAGTAACTTCCGCAATAGATAAAGGATTTAGCTCTCGGACAATTTCTTGGGAAAGTACAATTAGCAATTAAGACACAACACTGTCTAGAATCCCCTATCTGTCAGAAAATCTTTTCTTGATGTAGGTATTGCAGTAGATTACTTCTAACCAATGTTGCTAACCTGTATTAATTTCAATTTCCCCTTGCAGTAATGCGTAGAAATCCATTTGGGATGGACATTTGCTGCCGGAAAGGATCCAGAAGCCCACTCCAGGAACTGTATAATCCCACCCAGGTGAGTGTCTTGTGGCTATGATCAAACTTTCCAGACCTGTGTACAAATGCAGTCTCTCTTGAAGGTATTTTGGTCTGGTTTTTTTCATGTATATGCAGTAGTTGCCTTCATCTTGGAGAACTGATCCTGGGATCTGCAGAGTTTAGCCATAAAGTTCTACAGTGTGAGCTAAGGGCCTGATTTTTAAAGGTTTTTCATTGTATAATGATACAGACTCCTCTAAAATTTTTTTCTTAGGTGCCTAAAAGCCTTAAAAGAGTCCCTTTTAGATCTCCTAGCTAGAAGCCAAAGCATCATAAATTAATCTGATGCTCAACACACAGAATGGCAGGGTGGGCTGAGAGAATGTGACATGATACACATGAAACAAGGAGCGCGGTGAAACTGTAAATTGCAGTAATAATACATGAATATCGTTTATATGGCTTTCAGGTGGTCACCTGCCCTTTCTGTCCTGATGTGTTGCTTGTATGGAGTCTAGACAAGCACAGAGGCTCATACTCTTCCTTACACTGTGTGCTGTTTAATACCTGACAGTCTTGATGGGAGTTTAGGACAATCTCAGCTGGACTTCTTGTGAGTTGTAGGAAAGCTGCCTGAACTTTGTCCTCCCTTTTGCTTCTCTAGATCAATTTATTACTTATGCCTCTGTGGCCAGAAAGACCAATAGCATCCTGGGTTGCATTAAGAAAACTCTGTCCAGCAGGTCTAGGGAGGTTCTCCTCCCTCTCTACTCTGCCCTACTGAGACCACACCTGGAATACTGTGTCCTGTTTTGGGACCCCCAATTTAAGAGAGACAGGGATCTACTGGAGAGAGTCCAGTGGAGAGCTACGAGGGTGATTAAGGGACTTGAGCATCTCCCCTATGAGGAAAGACTGAATGAACTGGGTCTGTTTAGTCTTGAGAGGAGAAGACTGAGAGGGGATCTTATTAATGTCTATAAATATCTGAGGGGTGGGTGTCCAACGGACAGAGCCCATCTCTTTTCTGTAGTGCCCAGTAATAGGACAAGGAATAATGGGTATAAACTTGAGCATAGAAGGTTCCATCTCAAAAGGAGGAAAAACTTCTTTCCTGTGAGGGTGACAGAGCACTGGAACAGGCTGCCCAGAGAAGTTGTGGAGTCTCCTTCTCTGGAGATTTTCAAAACCTTCCTGGATGTGTTCCTGTGTGTCCTGCCCTAGGTGTTCCTGCGTTGGCAGGGCGTTGGACTTGATCTCCAGAGGTCCCTTCCAACCCCTACCATTCTGTGATTCCCTGCATGTGGGTTGAATTGGCACATTCAGGAGCAGCATTTCCTGCTGGCAGCCAAGAGGAAGTGCTGCCATTGAGAGAGAATGCCAGATGACTATTAAACATATTTATTAAAGTTTAACAACTGCCTATTATATATTTATCCATCAATGAATACATTGAGTTTCACTAAATTAGCTATTAAGGCGAGTGACTATCCCAATAAATCTAACTTGTTAGATTTAACAAGGCACTAAATGTTTTAAATACTATTTGATTACGAAGAGACTCACTATATAGTGTGCAAAATGAAGTCTGAAGTGATTTAAAGTGTTTATGTGAAGAACTGACAACAACCCAAAGATATGTGATGTCTGTTATGTAGTGCAGAAAAGCTCCATTTGCTCAGTAGTGTTGTTTTTATGAACATAGACTGACTTTCTAATTCAATTTGAATTCCGTGCATGGTTAGGAACATGAGCTTATAATACCAATATACTGGCCTTTATTGACTGACCATTATGGGAGTTAGCATTGGGTAAATGGAAAGTGCATGTAAAAGCCCTGGAGAGGAACAATCCAGTGCTATGAAGGAAAAGTATTAGCTTTTGCAGGTTAAATTTAGAGATTTTGCAGATGCTCAAGAAGGGCTGGTAAAGGAAAAGAGACTGGCTGAGTGATTAGTCTTTCTGGGGTCAAAACCTCCTTGCCCTTTAACAGCATTAAAGGCCATCCTGTGAGAAACATCCCCATCCATTGAAGGCTGGAAATCCCAGAGCCCTTGCAAGCTTGGTCAACTGAAAAGAATTCCTGAGCTTCCTGAAGCAGGGGACACAGCTGGCAGCTCCTCCACTGCCTCTCCTTCCTTTCTGCATGCCCGGGCCAAGTAAACCATTAGCATCCCTTTCCAGGGTCACCTAAGAGCCAGCCAGAAAAGTCGATGTTTGAGGAAGCACGGCAGTTCTTGCAGCTGATGTTGAACTAAGCAGATGATGTTTTTTATTCTCAAGTGTTTCCATCGGCTTGCTGACATCTGTTCTTACCAAGCTTTTACTTTTAGTTTCTTTCTTTGTTCTTAGTTGCTGTTTGTTTGCTTTTGGATGAGGCTTTGCATGATGCACTCATTCCTTGAGGGACTGGCAATGTCAGGCAAGCAAGTGTCTGCATTTGAGAAAACCGTAGTAAGAAAAGGCAGTGAGTAGAAGCTGCCTTAGAAGGCAACAGACTGGAGATGATCCCTAGAATATTTCTTCAAATACAAGGGTCATCTTTCTTTTTGCATTTTTGCCCAAATAAATGTCTCTCTCTAAGGTGGCAGTTTAGAGACTGATCTGTATATTGGCAATAGCATTCTTGTCCTCAAGAATCCAACAGTAGTTGTGAGGTTGGAGGGACTCCTAATCTTTCTCTTCAGTTTCTTGCT
Source organism: Todiramphus chloris collaris (assembly GCA_025345505.1). NCBI lineage: Eukaryota > Metazoa > Chordata > Aves > Coraciiformes > Alcedinidae > Todiramphus > Todiramphus chloris. Next base: position 5,502,973 of record JANVCC010000130.1, on the reverse strand, counting down.
GAAGCAGTTGTGATCAGCCATTTGAAAAGTCAGGTCAGAAGATAATATATAATAAATACGCAAGAAGACATGTTTGGCCAAAATCTCTCTCTTACTGATCCAAATAATTGAAAACATTGGTTGGATCTTTAACCCTTGACCACCAGAACCTGTTGGACTCTTGGTGTGGGGAAGCTGTGTTTTTCTCCTGGATGTTGATCCTATGTGTGCCATCAGAGGAACTCTTTGGCATTTGGTTTAGCTGCCTCAGAGGAACGATGGAGCTGATCAAGCAGATATTTGTAAGTTTTCCTTGTAGTTCAAAGGAATCTCTGCAATTCAAACACCAAACTTGAGCTGCTGAAAGATGCCCTACAGCTGTGGCTTTGGATTGCTACAAACTGGGTGCAGTTGTGGTTTTTTGAAGGTAGGAAACATTTGGTATTTAATGTGTCCATGTGTGTGTTTTTTTGCATGATCTGGTACAACAGGAGAACCCACCTATGGCTTGCCATTCTCTGCTATAGAGTGCATGGTATAGTTCATGTTTCCTCGTGTAGGCAGCAGTGTGCAACCACGGACTGCTGCTGTTCCTGGGAATGTCTTCAGGACTCCCAAGAAAGGAGGTCAGGAGAGTGAAAATCCTTGCTTTGAGATGGTATTAAGGGCCTGTATGTCCTCACATGGAGGATGCTTCTGACTGGTCCGTGTCAGGGCAGATAGGAATTTGGACATTGATTGAAATAGGTGCCAGTTAGGGTCTGGCAACTTTCTAAGATTTAAAATGCTGTAGTTTAACATGAATAAGATGTTTCTACTGTGTGTTCAGCATCAGGTTGCATTGCCCTCATAAAACCGGATGGAGACAGGTTGATCTACACCAGCTGAGAATCTGACTGTGGGTATTTACTATGTTGACATATAACAGCCCCTCTGGTCCTCTGCTGTTTTGTTTCCTTCTATGGAGTTGTTTGAGTTGTTTGCAGATGCCATCGTTTGTCTCTTGAATCTCTTTCTGACTTGGTAAATGGTTGTTAAAAGGAATGGAAAGGAAAAAGGAAAGGAAGAAAAGAAAAAAAAAAAAAAGAAAGAAAAATGCAAAAGCAGGAAGGAGGATTTGGCTTGGGTAAATCCAACTGTAGTAATGATTTGGAGGTGACTGAAGGGGTGGTCTGGTGGCTCAGGGGAGCTGAACATTGGAATTGCAGCAAATTTTCAGTTGTCTGTTCATAACTGTTCATATGTTTGGTGGAGGAGGAGAGGATGAATGCGTGGAGATAGCACTGAATTAGTGCTAGAGGAAGAATCCATGACAAAGCCTGTGTGTTATTTATGTCTTAGTTGAGTGTCTGGCCTTGTGTTTACTGTAAAAGTAGGAACAACACTTTTGCTCTTTTGTCTATTGTAATAGAATAGAATGTGGGAAATGTATTTGTCTGTGAACAAAAGATTTCTTCTCTAGGGCTCTCACTGCAAGATTTTTCATGAGCACTAATATAGCATGAGGGAAAGAAAAGTCAATAGAACTGAACTGGATTTACACCGAGTAAGTGGATTTCCAGGCTGTTGCCTCTGCATACATGGCAGGCAGTGTGCAGCATGTCTTTGACACTCTATTATCTCTTTTTTTTTTTTTTTTTTTTCCATATTCAGATGGAGGTCTAGTAATAAGGTGCAGAGGTACATGAAGCAAATTTTGAGGGCTGAAATGGACCGTTTCTTTAATGAGTTTATTAAAAAGCCAATTTGTATCTCTATTAAGTAGAACTATTTTCTTTCACACAGAGTTGTAAATGGAAAGAGAAAGAGGATTCAACACACAGCAAGTAGCAAAGGTGAAAATCTAGATGTAACTGAACACAGATGAAGAGTCTTGCAGGAGTGTGACATAAAAGCTTGCACTGTATCTTGGATTTTGGGGTTTGGGTTTGTTTTTTTTTAATATGAAACCCCAGGAATTTGAGCATATGGGTAGATGTTTTCAAGACGTATTCTTTGAAGACAACATATACAACTGTCTTGTAATTTGCATGACTGTATATGGTCTCTCTGCTTCAAAAATAACAGATAATTGTGGATCAGCCCATGAGCTGGAGTCACCAGAAGTTCAAAATTGGCCAAATCATGCTTGAGTTTTGCATACTTTAGTGGTTAACATTGATCAATTTGGTGCAGTGAAGGTGCCACTGAATTACAGGAAATTTCAAACCAAAATAGACCGAATGTCAAAGGAATGGGAAAAAAATTGCATCTTTAAAGTTAGAATTTGTCTTCTGCTTGTCAAGATTGACATTTAATTTTCATTAAATACAGACTGCATCATTGTTTGATGTAACTACCTAGACTGCTGAGAGGAACACAGCAGAGATCCATTCCTGTATGCATTAAGATCCAAATCCAAGGATGAGTTTGTTTCAGTTTCTAGTTCGATGTTGCCTGACTTTAATTCACAAGTCCACATGGTAATTTCACTAATAGTCACGCTGTTTGCCATTTGTTAGTTGCCTTTTCAAACACATTTCTTTTTGTCAAGGAGATGTATTTGTAGGTGGCTGCTTTTGGTGTAGCTGGAGCCAGCATGTCTAGTGGTTTGCTAAACCTGCCTGCTGAGTCATTGCTGTGAACCTTGCATTGTCTTGGTGTTATGAAATGATATTGAACTGGTTTGGAGTAGTCATTCTGAAATAACCCATTTCTTTTATTGCTTCCACTTTTTTCCTCCCCTCTTTCCCACTAAGAAAGAAAGAAAGCAGTTGCCTTGCAGACTGTTTATACATCCTCAGTAACCTCGAGCCACAAATGCTTCTTTTTAGGAGCTGCCATGTGGTTATCTGTGTCTTAGGCTGCCTGGATAGCATCAGGAAACATCAATCTTGTTCAACCTACTTCACTCAACTTTCATCTGGGTTGGTAATTTCCTATCTTCAGTTGATTTCCACTCACTGGAGTGACTCTGTGAGGAACTGTACTGGTTCCTGGTCAGCGGTTTGTGGTGGGGTTTGTGATCTAAGCTCTTTGTATGCGTCATCCACAGCACTTTGAATCAGAGGTTCAAATGCTTAAAACCTGCTGTTTCTGCTCTTGGTGATCCTGAAGCGTTGACCATTGTGCAGTTTGTTTCTGTGTAGTATGGCTTTTCATTCTTAGAAACACAAGAACCAAAGGGCATGTCAGTGAGTAGGATGAAAGACCCAGTTCGCCTGGTGTTTTGTCTCCTGCAGCAGGTGACCAGGACAGATCACAAGAAGGATAAAGAACTCATGATACTCTGCCAGCACACAACAACCCGTGGGTGATGAGCTGCCTGGGCCAGACACGTGCCTTCATCATGCAAGAAGAGCCTGAGATGCCAGTATATCAATCAAAAGTGGGGAAAAAGCATAGGTCTCCGAAGTTACCAGTTTCAGTAAGACAAGATTACACCAGCACTAGACACCAGTTATATTCTAATTTTTCTCCCATTTTCACACATATATTCTGGGTGCCTAATTTTCTCCTAGAGGCAACAATACAGATATCCTGATGTGAACTTCAGAGTATGAGAAATAGTGCCATTTATCTAAAGTACAGTATGTTAGAACATATTGATGCTTTGCAACTAAGACGAATAGTCAGAAATAACGTACGTGTCCTTCCTGAGGGCAAGTAATAGCCCAAAAGGTTTACCAACACTGAAAACATATATTTTGTGATTGATGCTGATCTTTGTAGGCAAATCTGTGCAGATCATAAGTGTTGTCAAGTACATATTTCACAGAACCATGGAATCATAGAGTGGTTTGATCATAGATTAAAAAAATCCTTAATGGAAAAGATGCAGAATGGGAAACGTAGGGAAGAAAAGTACAATTCAAAACTTTGGGAACATACTCCTGTTGGTAAACAACTTTATATGTAATTAGCCTCCCATGCTGCAGTAAAATGCGTGCTGATGAAAGAGGACCTAATTGATTTACTCCATGGATGACTTCTTATTCAAAGGCATTACTTGCTGTCGTGCTTGGAAGTCATAAACCAGCAGCTGGCCTGGGATGAAATATTACATTAACCTTAGCAGGAAAATTGCACTAGTGAGAATGCTTTGTTATTAATTACTGATTACAAATGATAAGAGCCTGTTTCATATTCTGAAGAAATGACTTGGGGAGGGGAGGGTTTCAGGTACTGTGTGCTTAATAGATCATTCATTGTGACATGATGGATGCCTTTGTAAGTCAAGAGGAATTAATCAGACAAGTATGTACAGTAACTACCAGCACTCAAGGCCAGAATTATCCCCAGGACATGCTCATTTGAGTTACTGCAGTGCATTGGGATGAATTTTTGGGCACCTGTGTTTAATAAAAGGCTTGTTACCTGCGTGAAATGAATACATATAGTTGTCAATCCAAATAGTTCAGATTTCCCTGATAGAAAAAGCAGCAGCAGAGACAGCCCTTTTTAATTTCTCCAGTCTTGACTCATATTTTATTATTTTGAGACCATATGTATTTTAATATGAAGGCTTTTTGGAAGCATAAAAGTGTGAGGAGAAAGATTCAGTAATACAGGAGACATAGCTGAAACCAAAAGGGTTGTATGTGTTGGAGGGGAAAGAGCATAACACAGCTTTCCAAAATGGATATCTGTGTTAAACAAGCACTTGGGAAGCTGGGTGGAGAGAAGACCTGTGCTCCTGTACTCTGACCCCGTGCTGTCCAGCGGCTTTTTGTGTTCAAGTGTCTCCAAATCACGCCTCTGTTGATCTGACTTATGCTGGTTCAGTCAAATGCTTGCTCTGAACTGAGTCATGTTCTAGTGGGGCACCTGCCTCTTTCTTTGCATTAAGCTCCTTTTTTTCACTCCCCACTTGAAAGTTATATACCAGAAAACCTGGATAATCATACCTGAAAATGCAGGAAGATGTGGAGGATTAAGAAGCAAAGGGCAGTAGAAGAAGATCAGTGTTTGCCAATAGGTGTAATGGGCAGAGTTTTCTACCACTAGCTCCTGCAGAGGCAGACTCCATCCTTTCTGTCTGTGCTTTAACAAGCACTTCAGCATCACTGGCTAAGTAGCTGCATCCCTGTATTCTCAGCCTAATCCTTGTAAACTGTAGCCTCTCTTATTAATGATGCAAGTATTTTGGGGGCAGTTTTCTCCCTGGTGTTGAAGGGTAGCAGATGTGGTTTTTTTAAATATCTTCCTTTTTTTTTTTTTTTATCTGAGTGTTTCATTACCAAAGAGATTTCTTAACTCTATGCAGCAGAATCATAGCCCACTTTGCAACAGGGCCAGATGATCTCTCTAAATCCAGAGAGCTCAGCTGCAACCTCTCTCTCCCTGAGGGACTGTGATGTATCCCAATACACAGAATTATGAAAATGAAAGGATACAGACATAAAACCTATCTACTGGTACTTGTAGTTCCCATATACTATGTAACTTTAATATTAAGGAGGGATAGAAGTTGTTAAATTTGCAATTATTTTCAAGAGATTAGATTCCCTCAGTCCCATTTTCTGACTTAACTGTATCTAATGTAGTACCTCAAGTCCTACAAAATGACCTGTAATACTCATTGATATTGTGTGTAATATTGATATGTATTATTCATTGACTTTTTAGCTCTGTACAATATAAATTAACCTCAGTAATTTAACCAGCTGCACCTTACCAAAGCTTTCTTCAGTAAAAGTGCAATAATCTGCTTGTCCATTTAATCAGGGAGATTCAGGAATGCTTCTCTGTAAATACTATGGACAAAGCAATACTAAACTACTGTCCCTTGAAAGATGTGTCTGGAGAAGCCATTGTGCCTTTTGGGACTAAGTGTGCTAAGGAAATTCATGGTACTGTGGGGAGGCAGCCTGTAGAGTTTTTGTACAAGTGTATAAATCATGAAGTCAAGCACAGATTATTTAAGAATTCTTTCCAAGTGAGTTATCTCTTTGCTGAAGCTTGTGTGGAGGTATAAGGTAGGTCAAGCTGGGTGCTGTGGTCTTATCTGTACCACTGGTTTAGCATACTGGAGAAGGATGCTTCCCCTCCCCCTGGGGATGCACCACGTGGTGATGGACAGGGCTGAGCAAAAAAGGTCAGCTGGAAAATAGGTAGATTGGGGATGTCTGAAACTCGTTTTGATTTTGGGCTGAGTTCTTCTGGTAGTAGTAGCTGGGAAACACTTGGGTTGACTGGGGTTAATCTCACAGGTGTGGGGGGAGTAATGATGGACTTGAGGCAAATTGACTGAGCATCCCACACTTGGCAGCAGGCTCTCAAATCGTGTACATGGGTGATACAGTGTAGTGAGAGTCTTTAGTCTCTTCTGTTGATCCTGTCTTGCATTCTGAAACTAAGTAGAAGAAATGAGCAGGATTTCAGGCTAACAGGCCCTTTATTAAGTCTCTTGTCATGGCAGTCTGAGGCTAGAATCGAGTTAGAGCCGTGGTCACTTTGAGACCTTCTGTGCTCCTCTGTTGGTCTAGTGAAACAAGCAGAAAAATGTGCCTTGCTCTGTCAGTATTGTTTGTCTGCTATCGTCAGGCCCTCGTGACAGCAGTAATTAACAGTTCACTGAATCGGAAGTATGAACCTGAGGGGCCCAGGCTGCTGCTGCCAATGGCCAGGGCATTCTCCCAGAACTGGAGAGCTGGAAGCTGAATCCCTGCAAGCAGAGGGCGAGTGCCCCCACACGCAGGAAACACCCTAACTGCTGGTTGTTGGAGTTGTTCTTATGTTTGCTGGTGTCATTGTCAGGCTGAAAGATTGGGTGTTGCAGGAATCATCACCTGGGCCAGTCCCACTTCAACTGCTTTTATTCACTAGTTTTCAGACCTTGCTTCTTACTCATGCAGAAGAGGTGTGGAAAGAAAAGGGGAAAAAAAAAAAAAAGCATTTTTTACAAGGTAATACCTGTACAGCATTTGGACACAGCAAAACCAGTGTTTATATTGTGTATGTCTTTATTTTCCCTCTGTAAAGATAACATAGTAGTAGCCATACTGGGGCCACTCAAGTAGATCTTTGTTGCTCAACCAGCCTTTAGAGGTTGTATATCCTGGTGTGGATGTGGTCTCACATTTGAACAATCCCTACATCTGGGGGCAACAGCAAAATATTGGGGCCCAGAATGAAAACAAAATTTTATTTCCTTTACACTGAGACTGTCATTGCACTGGAAGAGTAGAGTAGTTTTGTATTTTAGGTTTTCCAGCCTGCTCTCAGTGTAGATTCATTCAATGTAGTCCATTCACAACTCTGGGAGAAAAGTGAAACCTGATCTCTTGAAAACTGATGGCAAACCTCCTAAGCTCTAAAGAGGCCAAACTTCTAGTTAAAAGATCTGCTCCAGGAGATCATAAGGGAGCTATAGTTGCAACTATTTTATCTCCCTTTCCACCATTCCAGACATTCTATGCTGAAGAGTGTAAGTATGAGGTTTCTCTTCCCCCCCCTTTCTGGTAGTGACATAATACCAAACCAAAGAAAGCTGGCAAACTTACAGTGCGCTGAAGTTTATATGTATTTCTGGTGCCTGGAAAATGCAGGAAGGAGTGTTCCTTTCTTTTCGATCTCAATTCACATCTGAACAGTATTCTGAGTGCGGTTGCAGCACAGGGCTAGAAGCAAAACATTACATCTAAGCTTTAGAGGAACAGTAAAAAAAATCACAATATTCCCACAGTCAGATTGCCTGGCTGCACAGCAAATTAGCAAACCTCTGTAGCTATCAAATTGATGCCATAATATAAATCTTTTCTCCCTGTAAATGTGGGCTGTGTCTTAGATCATTTCAGACAAGAATCTGGGGATTAGTAAGAGGAAGTGAATATTAATTCAATTAGAGGACAGGAGATGAACGTGCAAGCTGGCACAGGGAATTGATATCAGGAGCTAAAGTAACAAAGACATCTCTAGCTGGGAGAGGGCAATTTTGTCTGTTAAAGTCAGGCTTGGCTTTTGCCTTGCATATATTTTACTTATGAAATGGTAATTGAAGGAGTTATATTTACATAGCAATATAGTTAATGTCATATTTTGGGAAGTAAGCCTTGATGTCAATAGATGGATGGGGAGCTGGAGAGCACATGCACAGTGGTAGCTTTCACTTCATTTAGATACATTAAATATTCATAATAAGCTCAGCTGAAGGAGAAAAGAAATGTTTCATTGAACTGGTAAGGAGAAGCTGAAATTGTTGGTATTTCTCCAAAGCATAACGTCTTGCTTAATATAGAATGAATGAAGGTTCCTGTAGTGAAGGTGAGGTGCAATATTAGGTACTTCCACAATTGCTGCTTTCTTTGCTGCAAGAGATTGTTGTGCCAGTGACATCACTCTGTAAAGTAATAACCAAGAATGACTATTCTGAGTAGTTTGTGTAGGCACAGCAGAAGCTTTTTGCTTCTTTTTTTCCATAGCTTTTGACCTAGAAAAGCCTGCATATGAACTTTCTTACATTTAAATGTCACATTTACAGCCTTGAAACAAATCCTTCCACACTGTACTTTCCAGGCATGGGCACACTGTCACTAAAATGGTTAAGTCCTGTATCTGTAGGCTTCTTTCACGTGTTCTATGCACACTCCCATTTGTACATGGTTTTCTGCTAATCAGAGTGTCCATCTGAAGAATGTAGGTGCTCTGCTCAGCTCTCTGCCTGGTACATGGATGTGAGTCTGCAGAGACACCTTCACCTCTGTTTCTGCGTAGTTCCTCTCCCAGATAGGGCTTGCTCTCTGGCAAGGACTCGGGGGCTCTGGGATAACACTAAAAACTAATACAATGTGCATATACAAATATGTGGTTGTGTATGCTTGTGTCCTGATCAGAGTAAATTTTGCAGCGTGGAAAGCTTCCCGTTGACAGTACGATGGAGTGCTCCCAAACATCCTCGCAGGGCTCAGCTACACTGCACGCAGGGTGTCTGGCTGTCAGGCTAGAAGTGATTCTGCTGCTTTCTCTGCAGCTGTTTTTATCTTCTTTACTTCATGTAAACTTGGGTTAATAAGCTGTTGCTGAATTTGCAGTTGTGTGCAGGGGAGGTAAGCTTGTCTCCTTGCCAAGACCTACTTCTCTGTACTTGCCGTTCCTCTTCTTCATTTCTCCCAGCACTGAAGTCTCCTTCTCAACCTTGATGTCTTGAGCTCTGCTCAGTCTCCCTGTCCCATTCCTACCTTTCATCTTATAAAGCCAAAAATATTTTTATATGAATTACTGTGCAGGTTTATGGTCATGGCTTTATCAGAAAGTGGTGAAGCCAGACTGTGAGAGAATGAGGGTGGATAGTTAATGTCAAAGCAGATGGAGAGACTTGTCCCTCTGAAAATTACACTTTCATGTATGTGTTTATTTTTAGTCAACTAGTACAAAAACAAATGAGGCAAAAGAAAAAAAAAATTGTCTGTCTGCTGGTAAAGAGAGCTCAATGTCTTTGAGTTTATAAAAAGACATATTGCTTTTAGTGGGAATGTAGAAAAAAAATACTGTTTCAAGAAAGTAATGGCAGTCCAGGTCTTGTGTTTATTAAAAATGGAGGGAGCTAGAAAATAGGCAGTGCAAGATCTGCGGTTTCATCTCCGGTGACCTCTAGAGAAGTCATGGGACACTGAGATGTAAATGCATTGAAGGGCTTTGTTTTCAAAAGGGATGTAACAGATCACTCTGTGCATACTGCTTATGATCCCTGAATTACACAGCTGCTGATAGGTAGCAGACAGATTGTGGGTTTTTTCAAGCATCGTCTTCATGCCTTGCGCAGAGTATCATGTCCTGGTCCTCTTTCACAGACCCACTTCAGTTTTCACCTGGGCTGTTAAATGAGTTACTGTATAAAATATTGACACTGAAGGAAGAAAACTGCCTTTTTACCCAAGCGTAAATGATCTTGAAACAAAATACATGGGATAAAAGAATGATTTCTTAAGGAGGTTTAATGAATAATTGATTTCTGATTCTCATGGCATTATCAGTGTAATTAAATCGGTGGCTAAAGTAGTAAGACAGAAGGTATCATCTGCTAAGACACCAAATCTCTCTATCTGACCATTGGCAAGGTACTGACATCTGTTGCTAAAGGCTGTCCTGCAGTCATGCAGGTTGAAGATCTGTCTTGTCACTAACAAGTCAGCCTTGCATAAGTACCGACATGATAAAAATCCATGTGTTCAATCAGTTATCTACATCCAAAAATAACCTAAATAAGCTTCCTTCTTTCCCTGCCAATCCTACTCCTGTCTTTGGAAGCTGTACATTGAAATGGTTCTGGCTTTGTGTAGTTTGTATTTGCAGTGTATGTGGGTACTGATGTGTGTTTTCAATGAACCTGGCACAGAACTGCTGGTGAATGCCAGCTTGGGTCACTCACCAAGCCCCGGAAAGTGATTGCTGTTGTAACTCCTTTTGTTCTATTAAGAAGTATGTCGAAAAACCAGAGAGGTCTGAGGAATAAGAATAGGGGATAGGAAAGCAGTCTGGATGCCACTGGACTCGGCCAGTGTGTGTATCTTTAGGAAACATACCTCGGGGATCTTATTAATGCTGACAAATATCTGAAGGGTGGGTGTCAAGTAGAAGGGGCCAGTCTCTTTTCTGTAGTGCCCTGTGACAGGACAAGAGGTGATGGTAGCAAGGTGAAACACAGGAGGTTCCGCCTCAACATTAGGAAAAACTTCTTCACTGTGAGAGTGACAGAGCTCTGGAACAGGCTGCCCAGAGAGGCTGTGGAGTCTCCTTCTCTAGAGACTTTCAAGACCCACCTGGATCTGTTCCTGTGTGTCCTGCCCCAGGTGTTCCTGTGCTGGCAGGGGGGTTGGACTTGATCTCCAGAGGTCCCTTCCAACCCCTACCATTCTGTGATTCTATGATTCTGTGGTATCTATACACATCATTTAGATGTGGTGTTGGGGGACATGGTTTAGGGGTGAACTTTGTAGAGTAGAGTTAATGGTTAGATTTGATGATCCCAAGGGTCTTTTGCAACCTGAATGATTCTATGATTCTGTGATTCTATACAGGAGTGTTGTTTCTTCACATGGGTTCTCTGTTGGAGAAACAGGGCATGGAGGGTAGTTGCAGAAGCCAAGCAAAGATAAAATCGAAGGAGAGACATCAGCCTGCAGCTGCAGGCACTGTAAATAAACCACTCATTTAGAAATTAGAGTTACAAATTTATTACAGTTAACAGTTACAGTTGCTTTATTCTGCAAAATTAATTCTGAGAAGCAGCTTCTGACTTTCCTCCAAGTAACATCTCCTGGACACTGGCAGGGTCTTTTGGAATACGACGCTCCCTTGTGTGTCCTCAGTGTCACACACACCAGCCTCAGATCCCTCATACAGTCAAGTGCCAGGGTACATTTCACTGCAAAGCTACAAGCCCGCCTTGGGTAGGATAAATGAAATAGTGGACAGCTTGCTAGGTCAGTGTGTTAGGTGTTGAAATGGTTCCGTGTCTTTTGAAAGTCATTAGAGGCCTTCTTCCCGGTTCTTGCAGATGTTGGAGCAGCCCCATGTATCACACATAAGAGGAGTCTCTTCCAGCAGCTACTGAAGTCAGCAAAAAACCTCCCCCGTTGGTTACTTTGCCCTGGGGTCAGTTCCTTAATTGCACAGACTTAAGGAAATGTTCCATTCACGTTCTTAGCGGCTCTGATTGTGTTATAAATACTATATTTAGCAACTGGTCCTGGAGAACTAACATCTGTTCAGTCATACTCAGCCACGCATACTGTAGGCCATGTCTCTTAAGCGTGGGAACATTAATGCTTTTGCTGAATCACCATAATGATAATACAGTAATCATCACCACGCCAAAGCCAGGGCAGTAGTGGCCTGGCAGAGCACAGTTCTTGCATCCTGCTGTGCTGCAGCTGTGCTCAGCCAGTGCTGCTGTCGGAGCCAGTCTGCACAGTGAGCACATCCGATACTTTACTACTGGTTTTGCTATTAGTATTTTTTGTCATCAGATCATTGTGTCTCTGATTCCACACTTGTAAAATGAGTTATGCCTGTTTATCTATTTCTCAGGGGCATATTGGTGGTATAATTATTGTCTGCACAGTGTTTCGATTGTAGAGAATGACAAGTATAATTATGAGTTAAATTGTGCATCCACCAAAACTACACAGCTGCCATGAGATGTATCTCTTAAATTCCTCACTTTCTTGAAGGCAAGCCAAGTATTTGCTCCCAACTATAATTAATTTAAATCAAGATGCACCCATATGATTTTTCTGACATGTAACATTGTGACTGTAGCATCCACCAATGCATACTGAGTCTGAAATGTTCATCTAAATGACATCACGGAGAGCCTGTGCTTGTGTGGAAGCCTTTACAGACCAAGGGCAAACGCCTTTGTCATGCACAAAAATGAACGTGCATGTGTGCATAGCTCAGCTGCTACTGAAGTCTATGAATTAGGGATGTGCTTGGTCCTGCCAACACATTTTGTAGCAGTCTCGGAAAGGTATGCTTTTGTACGCCCAGTGCTTTATTATGCATCCAAAATACATAGTGGTTAAGCTGAATTTCGATTCCACAAGGTGTAATTGCATGACTGGATATGGTTGGCTTTCTGTGTTCCAGCTGCTGAGCTTTGAGCTGAAAGAAGCGAGGGGAAGAGTAATTGTTTTAGCTCAGAATTAAGTGGCTAATCATTTGCGATTCAATTGGCATGAAATGCACAACATTATTCATGAAACACTAGTGTGTCATTGATGTGGATATAGTGTGCATTCCGCTGAACTTCACTAATTAATACATGTGGGCTTTATTGGAAAGGGTTAATGCGTGCTTTGTTGTTAAGCATGATATGGGACTATTGGACCCCAAGAACCTAGGGGTTTTAGAGACTGCCCTGCTGTTCAGAGCACATATTAATGAGGGCTGGAAGCCTTAGAAAGTTACCTTTTTTTCCCTGAAATCTTATAATAAAGTTGAAACTAAAAATGTAGCCTGAACAAAGTTGTGTCCATGCCCTGAACGTCCTTATGCCATGACAAGTAAGTCTCAAATTGCACCAGGAGTGCTGCGGGGGCATTTCAGGAAGGAGACTGAAATGCTGATGCTTGAGGTAGATCTAGGCCACTGTGGATGGGGGGACAATGTTACCACCTGCCTGACAAATTTCACCAGCACCCTCAGACCCCAGAGGCATGGAGCAGTTGTGATCTGCATCCCAACAGGCTGCACTGGACCTCTGCTTTGCTCTCTGAGCTCTAGAGAGCCAGAGTCCTGCACCTGGGGCTGTCTCTGCCTGTTCTTGCTATTGCCTGTGTTACCCTGAAATGTTTTTGATCTCTGTTCTGAAACTACTGAAAGTATGATACTATAACATAATGAATGATGATGATGAATATTAAACTGAATAGCATCTGGCTTATTCTAAATACCTTCAGATAAAAAGTTACTGTTTCCCTGTATTGCAGAAAATTCCCTTTTTGCTAACCAGCAGTTACTGCATGTCTCTGAAACAAAATTATTCATTGTAGTCATTTGCTTTGCAGCAATGAGAACTCCCGTGTTGAGAATTAAGAACAGTCTCCTATGTTTAATGCCTGAGGGCACAAATGTAACCTGTTTAAATATAATTCTTCAATTATCCTTTGAATCATCTGCCTTCCAACTCTTCCCAGACTTGATAAAATACCCTTCTGACTACCTATCAAAAAAATAGTACATCTGTTCTTTCAGTTCATTTCCCTAAACTGTAATCAAGCACTGTCTGCATAATAAAAATGAAAAGATATGTCTGCTGGAATAGCATTCTTCACTTTTATTATTGAAAAATGCATTAATGTTCCCTTATCAAATGTATCCATTTAAAAAATCGTTCCATTTCCCTCCATCTTCAGCTATTTCTTTTTTCTTTTTTTTCTTTTTTTTTTTAAATAAAGGCACAGAACACCATTTTCCCTGATCATAAAGTCCAGGCTTGATTTGTTTCTTATGGTATAATTTCATGAAACCTAAGAATGGATTATGGTAAATAAACTGTTGACCTCTCTTTTGTTTAAACATAGTTAAAAGATTATAGACCCTTAATATATCTGGTCTAAGTAGCCATTTACGTTAAAGCAGCATAAAGCAGGATGTTAGTGGAAATTTTTAGTGGAAATATTTAGGCATAGGGTAAAAACTTGTGTCTGAGGTTGGAGTCTGTTTCCAGCCTGGGTTCAGCAATTACAAAAGTGAGTGATTTATTCAGGTTTCTAGTTGTTAAGTCTCAGGGACAGGCAATTAAGCACTTTTGATAGTGCTTCCTTTTCTATTTCTATTTGGAGGAAAAGAAACAGAGGGAGCACTTCAGCTGCTCAACTTTGGAGGCTTATTTTTTTTCCATTTGTTGTAGAGGCTTCGTGAAGTTCCTTGAGTTCGCAGAGGGATGCGGACCAGGTGTCTGAGTCTGCCAGTTCCAAACAGTGTCATTCTGCATCCACTCTTCACTTTCTACTGGCATAAGGGTTACACCAGCTTGAGGACAGTGGAGGATTGGCCTAAAACAACCATGACGGGATTCCTCCTTGCAGGTCCTCACAAGGCAGCAGCAATATGTAGACACATGAGAGTGAGGTTTGCTTTCAAGCCGATTCCAGACACATCCTTCCATGCAGGATCTATCCAGCTGCAGGAAATTGCACTCCGTGGTCCAGCTCTCTATAAAGTATGAACTAAATAGTGACCACTCAACTTCAGCAGCAGAATGCAGACTCCCCAGTGCTCTGTCCCAGTGCTGAGTCAGCTGATGCGTGGGAGCTGCTGGTGTGCTGCACCAAAGGGAGATGAACAGATCAAATGGACCAGAAGATCTTCAGTGGTGACTAAACACCATTAAAAAAGTGTATAATGCCTGTTTAGCTCAGGAAGAGGGGAAAAATGCATTGGTTTTGAGAAATGTAATTAGAGATAGTAGCTTGCTGGTGGTGGTGTTTGTTTTTCCCGAAAGACTAAGATACCATGGATTTCTGAGATTCACAAGTGTGTAGAATGTGGACATTTTGAAAATCTGACTCGGGGACTCTGGAAGGCAGTTAAATCATGCATTAACCTCAGGCTTGGTAGACACACAGCAACGTCAAAAGCTAGACCTGGGGTTCAGAGCAATCTGCAGCTTCCAGGGAGGAAAAGCAAGGAGTAAGCGGTAGCTGTTGTGTGTTAGCATGTGCGATGCTTCATCAGATCAGTGAAGGAGCAAAGCACTTGGCTGCTGCTCAGTCACAGCATATATGCTTTCAGTAAAGTGGAGACAAGAGTGTGTGTGTGTTCCTCTTTGTGCAGAATTTGGCTCTAGTAATTACCAACGTTTGACTGTTCTTACAAGTGATGAAATCTTGAGGAAAGCACAAGGTCCATTAAGACTCGCTGCTTCCCCAGGCATACAGATAGCACACAGTGTGCAAGTGCTAGGATTTCCAAGCTGGTTCTTTAATCTTGAAACATCACATGTGTACTTATTTTAATATGTCTGTAAAAAAAAAAAATCACACAAAAAGACAATAATTGTGGAAAATAATATTGTATGGAAATTAGTAATTTTTTTTGACCACTGGTTTCTGGTAAAATTTTAAATAAATGATTATTCAGTAGCTAAGGAAAATAAAGCCACTGCAGGAAAGGAAAAAACCAAACAACAAAAAACCAAACAAAAACATCCTCCTGCTGAGATGCCCTTTTAGAACAGAGCTAACATCAATAAATCTTGCTTTGTGCATTAAGTTTTAATGTGTAAACAGGTACTCTGCATATCGAGGTGTCAGTGGAGTCATCAGTGAGAGCTAATAAATGCCTGTCATATGAAGAATACATTACAGAGAGAACCAAGTTAAGTGAATCATTTAGTTGCCATTAGTCATTTTTCATTAATATTTTTAATTGTACTATTACTCACTATGCATTAGGTAGGATAGAGGGGATAATGCCTGTGACGTGCTTTATCCTGGAAACAAAGGCTTCTTCCAAAATGCTGGGGGAGGGGGCAGCATCAGGATGAATGTTTCAACTGTGATCTCACCAGTGTCCTTTCTCTTATTTATTTGAAACTGTAGAAACCCAGATGGGAAAGGAAATAATTACATCACATGCCTTGGCATTATCCAGCACCCACCACTTGCATTAATGGCAAATGAATAGTAATAACTGTGCTGGAAATGGAATATCCATAAGCATGTTTAATACTGGGTATTAAAAATAGCATTTAGAAAGGAATTTCCACAATACCAAATGCATTATTCCAATCCAATGTGTTCCATTTTCTGTATATGCATCTGCTGCTGTGATCCCTTTTAGCCATAACCTTTGAAGCACAACCAAACTGGGACCAACAGTGGGGATGGAGGTGGGAAAGCACAAGGGAATTGGCCATGACCGTGCAGGTCCTACTCTGGTCTCAAGTCGCCACTTGGCAGGACTCCTTTTTCTGACACGTCTCTTGCCCGAGGGCTGGATGAAGCTGGGTTCCTGACGGTCTGTCAGCATAAAAGAGTTACAAGAGTAAAGATGTTCAATCTTACTTATGCTCATACATTTTTCCCTAGGATAACATACCTCTGCCAGCTTACACTTTTTCCTTTTAATCTGTTATTTTTCATCACTTTCAGTTCTAAACTCCGAGTTTCTGAATTATATCTCCCAAAATAATGGCATGGGTGGGCATGAACATGAAGACGTATCCTTCCCAAGATGCCGAGCAGTTAACAGATAGAGTAAGAGGCACACGCTTTGTTTGCATGATATAAAGGCTTGTCAGCATGGATTTAGGATTGCTCTCAACTTTGCATCGTTCTCGCCTTACATCAGTACTGTTTCACTTGTAAAACTACTTTCCAGTAACCACAGAGGCTCCAAGGAGAATGCTGAGGAATAAAACCAAAATTTTAGAAACTCTTGCAAATTACTTGACACTTTTTTTTTTCCCTCATCTGTAACAAAAGTGGAAATAAATTTTGATGGTTGAGTATCTTTGAAAGCTAGAAAGGGACTTCGTAATTCTCTTTGGAAAAAATGAGATGTTGCGTTTTAAAGCATCAAAAAGCTTCTGTCGCTGCTTTTGATGAGTTGTGAAATATCAGCTCCAAAACATGTAATTGTCTTAGAAATAAAATTTGCACATATTCCAACTCAGGCTAATATTATCCAGTGGGAAATGAATTCACACTGTAGAAGGAAATATATACTTTTTATTTTTCTCTTTGTGAAACAAATTATCATTGCTACTATTATCTATGTAAAGTGTCCCAAATTATTTTATTATGTATGTTCCAAAAGTAATTTATATATATGTACGGACATGATTTTTCTATTTTCTGAAGGATGCTGAACTGTCTGATGTGGATTTAACCGCAAATCAGGAACATTACAGCTTCTGCTGCCGTTCCCTGGGGACAGTCACCCAGGCAAAAGGAACAGTATCCATCCTTCAGTTCCTTGCAGCATTTTCTTTGACTGCCAATTAATGCAAGTGCCTTGAGGGTCAGGATGTGTCTGTGTGAGTGGGACTGCAACCACTACGTCTACGCACCACTAAATGACTCCTAAATTTTAACCCTGTATCTGGTGCAGAAATAACCTTTGTCTTTATTGCTTGATTTTAGAGTAAGGTTCATAGGGGTGACCCAGAGAGCCCCAGTCAGCTACTGGGATGTCGTATGAGCACTGTGGCCCTGTGGTGCAAAGCAGTGATTAGGACATGGCTGTAGGTCTTTGGGGGAAATAAATTTAAGGGATGCTATCAAGCTGCAGACAATTTGCATAGCAGATGAATCTCAGGAAAAGTGATTGGGGCACATAAATATTCCACCTTTCTGGGCTGTGTCTGTATGCTGATTATCTAGCACCAATAGCTTCTTTAATGAGCAGAAATATTTCACTCTTTCACGTTCTCCAGGGCTTAATTTTTGTAAGTGAACTGCTGATTCAGTTCTACTTCACAAAATAACTCCGTTTGGCAATAATTCAAGGCTACAAATGTGAGCTGTAACTGCCCGCTATTTATCAAACAAGCAATTACATGGAACAGTGCATCATTCCATTGAACAATGTTTAAATTCTTCTAATTGTGTTTTATAAAGTAACATCTCCTGGTTTTGCCTGTGTTGCTCAGCAGCTCTTGATACTCTGGCTGTAGGCAGCCTGGGACCCATCAGAAACTTTTGGTAGCCCCACTCAGATGGCTTTTCATGATAGTGTTTTCTCCTGGTCTTTGCAGGTTTTGAAGGGTCAAGGTTGGTGAATAAATGCTAATCTGTTTTTGTTGCTACTGAGTTTATTGATCCTGTAGCTAGATTGAATCATCCATCTGGCTCTCGATCTCTTCCCTGTGCCCTTTTCTTTACTTAGCAGCCATTTGGTACCAAGTGTTTTACTGGAGTATTGCTAGCACGAGTCCCCTTGTATATCATACTGATACATCATCTCTATATCGTTTATACTTCTTCAGATATTATATAGAGAGCAGCAGGGATTTACACCAGAGTTTACATGTTGACCTTAAGGCTTGGATGGACCACTTTGTCCTCAAAGACTACTTTAGCATCTGTATACCTTAAACTTGAAGACTGGGATATGTCTTGATTCAGCCCTGCCTTTCATGGTGCTCATGTTATTCACTGCATTCATGTAGCCCAGCCCACCCTCCTCTTGGCTCTGATAAGCGGACCATTAAGTTAATCAGTATTTGGATGGGATTGTCCTGTGCTTCCCTTGTGTGCTCATTTCTGAAGCTAGAGTCCGAGGACAGAAGTGGATGTGTGTTTTCTAGGATTGCTGTAAATAGTGCTCCAGGCAGGGACCACCACGGGGAATTTAAAAGCACAACTCTGCATAAAATAGTTGCTATATAAAAATATTAAATACACAGGACGTGTGCTCTCAGCTGACACTGGGAAGGACTTCTTGAGCTTCTCCTTTTGAAGCTCAGTTTGGGCGCTGAAAATTGGACATATTTTTATCTCTTGGTTTTCTGCCCCAGCCCTGCTTCCACTGTTTAATGGGAAACAAATGTCCAGCAGGCCAAATAACATCCACAGGGAGGTTGGTGCAGGCATTGTAGTTTCCACTTTGGTCTCTCTTTCTGCTCCCGTTGCCAGAGGATGAATGCAGTAACTTCACTGAACTCCTTGCCTTTGGTGTGGCAGTAATTGTCTGAGTCTGAAATACTCACAACAGGATTGTTTCATGGTGGAAAGGGAGAAATAGGGTGTAATCTAGGCTTTTTTTTTTTTTTTTCTTACCAGGACTGATTCTGGAGGAAGCAGTAAAATCCTGCAGAAATTTGGGTGGTGGGCTTTATTATTAACCCTTTATCACTGTGTATAAATAAGCAGGTTTGTGGAGGAGTGTGGTGCTGTTTTTACATTACTGCTTTTCAGAGCTAAGGCATGTTTCAGAGGAGGGAGATCTCATCTTTAGCTTCTGTAAATGCCTCAAGGTGGTTTCATGAATTGGGTGGATGTACAGTGATCACCATTAAAAAATTGAACGTTTACTACCAATTTAAAGCTAAACCTGGAGCAACACAGCTTGCATACAAAATGCTTCTGTCATTTAAGACACTGTGGTCTGATAAATAATGATCTCTGTAGATAGCCGTATAAATTATTATCTAAGCTCGTATGGAAAACATGTCCTTCATAGATAATTCTCTGTCTTTTGATAGAAGCCTTGAAAAACGCTGACAGAATACCATTTCTCTTGCTTGGTTATTTTTCCCCAGTATTGCAAACATTCTAGTGAACCCAAAATTTAAGTCCTAAAAATTGCATTATGCTGTCAACCCTTGTCACAAGAGTACGGTAGTTGTTCTATCAATGGCAGCTGCTACTGTAAGTAATGACTTCTAAGCTATACTCCTAAATTTGAGCAGTGTGCAGTAAGTCATATATCCTAAATCAGTTTAAAATGGAACAGAGATGAGATTGCTGCCTGTTAGCATGAGACTAGAAAGGGATTAATAAAAGCCCAAAAAAGAAGTCCGTTATTGCCGCTGCAGTCATAAATAAGCTTTATAGTTCTGTCTCGCCACCGAATGTCGAGGAACCTCTGGTACTGCAATGTAGTAATTTTCAGTCTTGCTCCTTCGCGCTGTAGAGATGGAATTGGGTTTGCCAGGTGCTGTTTCTGCTCTCTGCTTCCTGAACTCTCTCTTTTGACTTTTTTTTTGGATGAGTTGACTTGTGAGGCACCTGGCAATTACTGTTTTTGAAGGAGGTCTCATTAACAAGTTAGGAGCCTTGATGACACGCCGCGGGCTGATTAGGTGCATGCACTAAATAAATATTGTGATGTAAGGAAGGCTCAAGTGGAAACCAACAGAGAAACCCCTGCTACCTTCTAGCAACACAGAGCACATTTTAATGTATTCTTCAGAACATTAAAGGGCTGGGTCCATCACCAGGGTGCTGTTCACCTGTGAAGCTCTTTGTGCTGTATTGAGTGAGGCTCTCAGTCAGTGTTTCAAGGATTTTTATTGCACTCCTCACTGTAATTTCTGGGCTCTGCTGCCTTCTGCATTCCCCTGGCTTCATGCACTGCTGGATGCTGAGACCTTCATTCAGCAGCGTTCTTAGGCAAGTGCTGAGCTTCAAGAGAGAGCTTGAATAAATTGCCAATTTGAGGCTGGTGTGGGGAATGCTGTATTACTAAATCTCTGTCCTTTTTACATAAGATATTAGCTGTAGTTGCCGTCTAACAATCTGACTGTGTGGGTGAATGCTGAAGAGGCAGTGATTAGGGAAACCAAACTATGTGGTTGTTCTTCCTTTGCTTTCTTCATTATTCATAAATTCACAGTGTCTCTGTAGTTAATAATTCTCTATACTCCTGTACAGCCTTCAATCAGGGAATCTCTAGTGCTGTGTGAACATCAATGAATTAACATCCTCTCGCCTTGCTCTGGGCACTTTTAATCCTGGTACAATATCTTGCCCAGTGTGCAAGTGTGGTCTGTGCTGGCCTTGGAGCATTCTGCTTTTAATTTTCAAGGTCATTAGTCCGATGTACTAAAAGCAGCCATCTAACCTTAAAACAAAACACATGAGCTAGTGTGTAATTTAAATTTGCTTCTTACTACTTTGTGGGAACATTTAGTAACCAAAATCAAAGGAATATGTATATATTGATGTATTTTACAAATCCCAGATTCAAAGAGGGGATTAGCAGAAAAAAAAGTGATTAACTCTGAAGTTTTAAATAATTGCAAAACCAAAGAAGGAAATTTGAGTTTAATCTTTAATGTAGAACCTCTCTCTCTACCACTCACTGTCTGAATGACACTAATTTACTCCTTTTGTGGCAGCATGGCCCAGCGAAGGCTATCAAGAGGTGATTTATTAAAAGAGATACTCACTTTGTTTTGTAGGGTGCTATTTGAGACTAGTACATACTCTGCCTGTTGTTGTCCTCTGCTTCTTCCCAGTCTAGCTAGCAGAATGGATTACATGAGTGCTTGCTAATCTGCTGCAGGCATTGTTAGTTGGGGTTTAGGTTAATGTTGTGATGCAGGTAGGAGGGGAATTCCTTCTCACCTTGCCTGAAATGGCTTAGAGACATCAACCCACCAGACCTGATGGAGCTTCTGGATGGTGCAGATGGGAGCAAATGAAGGGTGCTGTTTACTTTGTGCTTTGGAAGTAAAACCCAGTGACTTTTTGTTCTCCTATACTACACGGTTTATTTACCAAAAAACCCTTGGTTTTCAGGGTTAGATTCACAGCACTGGCAGAAGGAGAATTACTGGTGGGTTTCTTTTACCTTATAGCTTGGTGGATATATCTAATGTCTCTCAATATTTAGGATGTAGCATCAGGTCTGTGACTTGAGGACTCTAGTTTTTTGAGTCAAGGCACCTTAGATCATCTTTCCATTAGAGTGGATGTTAATTATTTGTACAAAATGATATGAGCACAGAGGCTGAGCAGGCTACAACCATATTGCCTGATAGCTAAGCAGTAAGAGTGAGTGAGTGGGAGAGAGACAGTGCCATGGATCATCCCACATATTGTTCTCTGCCCTTTGGACTGAAATGGTAGCCTTCATTTTCCTGACTGCTTTGGTTTTCTCACGTGTGACAAAAATTGTTCCAGCTTTGTGTTAAAAAAAAAAATTACCTGATTTGGTTAAAAACTTCACATTTTGCACTGGGCAACAATTCTACAGATGTGTTTCTACAGCTCTGGGTGTTTGTTACTAATGTACTGTTTTAAATAAAGCAATGGATATTTGTAACAGATATAACAGAAAAATGTTGGTCTAAGAGATTGAAATAAATTAAGTATTACTTCAGAGAGAATGTACAGATTAGGTCAACTGAGTATCCTTAAATTAATGGAAATCTTCATTCTGGAGTTGCCTCTGGTCTCCTGATTCCATCAGTATCCCAGCAGCCTTCCTACTGAAGTTATGTCCTATCTACTAAGTTTTCTAGGCTTATTAGGCAATGCCTAAGTTTTAAGATTCGCAGGTAGGAAGGAGAAAAGTCATAACCATTAGAAATCTCTCCAGTAAAGTAGGTAAATTTTCTGTAGCACAGAGCAGACTCCCCTTTGGCAGGATTTGAAGCGATCAGAGTATTAAACACTGAAAACTGTAGTTTGCAAAGGAGGATCAGTTTAGTCACTTCGTAAAGAGGAGCTATAGCGACTGTGCTGGCTGTCTGTGTAAAGGTTTAATTTCCAGCTTCAGCTTTAGAAGACTTTCACCTCTCCCTCATGTTTGATTTTCTTCATCAGCTTTTGCCTGATGCCCTTTAGTGGGATTGTTTAAATGCTGCTCTAACATGAACCTGTGCATGCCTTCATCAAGTAAGGTGTTTCTTGATGTCAGGTTCATTGAAATCTCTGCCTGTGTGCCTGATCTCGATTGCGCTCAGTTCGCAAGGTGGTGTGTCGCGTGATTCATTAAATGCCTGATACCTGCTAGGCCTTTTCAAGATTGACTAAATAGGCATGATGAAAATGTCAGTAATCTTCCCCATAAATGCCAGTCATTTTCTTATCAGCACGCTTCTGTACAGCTATTGTGTTTCATTTTTTTTTTCATTTTCTTCCCGCTTAGCTTTCGTAACATAAAAAAGTTGCAGCAGTAGCTACAGGTAATTCTGCTGTTCCCACCCTGGAAATTACAGCATCACAGGATCTTTTATCTCTCCTCTGCTTCTTGCTCCCACTTTCCTCTTTCCCTCTCTTTCCCTTGCAGTGCAGCCAAGAGCTTGATGCTCCTGAGTCAGCGGGATTTTGTGTACAAAGGTGAGGCTGCTGAGGTCAAAATCCCTTCTGTACCTGAAACATGCTACTGAAGTTTGCCAAGTGACTCATCTGGTACCCTCTACCTGAAGACTGTGGTGTTCACCAGTGAGAGTCAACTATGGCAGCAGTTTCAGCACAGAAGACCTGAGTGCTGCACAAAGTGCACACTGCACGTGGGTCGCTGTCTCCTAAGCAGTTCTTTGTGTAAAAGGAAAATTCATTTATTAGCGTTACAGCTGAAACATCATGTATCCATAACCAACGCAGGGTTCTCAAAGAAACAGCAGTAACATTTGGTGACAAATCTTAATGTAAAGTACACTGTTCACTGGAGTCCTCCTTTCAAATCATCAGCTTTGCATAAATCTGTTACTAAGAAAAATACACAGGTGGAATAAAATGACTATTAATAAAAGCTCCAAGGGTAGTATGTAGATTTTTATGGCAAAAGCAAGCAGTGCCTGGAGGGATATAATTCTTCCTTTTGTACATACACATTCTTTCTCTTTAAAACACTGAGTTTATATTCTATAGGAAACAGAATTAGTCCTGCCTTTGCATGGGCTTTATAGTCTCCTTAAAGTCAGTGGAAGCATTTATGGGAGAGCAGAATGGGCCTACTTGTGTTTTATGCTTCTGTAGCAACTAGACTAATATGTGTTACTAATATGTATTTACTAGAGGTAAGTATTAAAGGCACCAATTCTTCCAGAAATGGGAGAATAAATACAGAGCATGCTTCTGTACCTGTAATATATGTTGGTGACACCTGTGAAGTTTAATGTTGTATTATCTGTAATTAATATGCACCAGTACAGGTTAGGGGTTGAACTGCTAGAAGGCAGCTCAGTGGAGAGGCCCTGGGAGACATCAGGTTAACCATGAGCCATCAATGTGCTCTTGTAGAAAAGAAGGCCAGTGGTATCCTGGGGTGCAGTAAGAATAGTGTGACCAGCAGATCAAGGGAGGTTCTCCTCCCTCTCTACCCTGCCCTAGTAAGGCCACATCTAGAATATTGTGTCCAGTTCTGTGGGTTTTTCTGAAGGGTGGTAATGTTTTTAGTTACTACTCTGAGCATAGCTTTGGAGTGGGCAGGTTGTGTGGAAGGGATGCTAGAGCCCAAGGCTCCTCCCTCGGGCTGTAGCTGAAGGCAGTGAGCTTGCTCCTGGTAGAGTAAGTTGGTATTATTCTGGCTTGAAGTGTAGAGTGAAAAAAAGACAGGTAGAGGAAAAAAACATAACTTATTAGTTTAGGTTGAATGTAGCATCTCATTACAGCTGGAGTTGTCGCTGTGTTGCTCCGGGGGGACTCCCAGTTCCCCATTTGTCAGGATTATGGACCTCCTGCTAGGAAACACCATTACTGAGAATGCTTCCCCATTTGGCTTATCAGGAGCTTACAGAAGCTCTTCCAAACATGCTCCCCATGTAGTCTCAAACTCATTTGGTCTTCATGCTGTCTAAATTACATACTCTATGGTTGTGTTTGCCAATTTGGTATTAATATGAGAAAAATAGCAGTATTGTGCAGGGAAAAGAAATCTAGTTTGGTTGGCTTTGGGTTTTTTGTATCCTAATCTATTTCAGGAAAAGTCAGAAAGTCGGGACCCCACTTTATGGACCTTGACTTAGTCCACCTCTTAATAAAGCCTAGAATAATATATAACTCTCCAGTTAGCATTTTGCCTGTACAGTGTCACTGTTCTCTTTTGCCTCAACCTACTTCAATTTCTACTCTCTATCAACAGCAATGTTCATCTCTTCTCCACCTGAGGACAGATTAAAATTAAGACCTCCCAGTTTAGACTGTATGATTTAACCCTCTTTAGCCTGATCAATTCCTGTAAAATGAAGAAAATTATATTAAGCAAACATTGCTAGCTTATTCCATTTGGATGATAAAAGTATTAAGAACAAAAGGTCATCTATTTAGCTGACATTAATAGAGGTATTAGTACTGAATGCCTCTACACATGATAACTAATACAGAATTTGACCTTTGCTTTTATATTAATATTTGCTTTTCTCCTGCTGCTTCTGGGAAGATAAGTTTCTTCCAGCCTAGTATTTGAAGTCTTAGTGTTATCTGCCTACCAAATGCTAATTATTGTTATTGTTAATATTATGCACTTACAATAGTGCATAAAAAGTGCAAACTGGGTAAAAATTGTGCTTGTTCAAGAAAAACTCTGTGTTGTTCTAATGAATCAGAGAGAAAGTTCAACAGTCGACTGAGACAAGTGGTATTGGGGGCTACATTGACATTTCAACTTCAACTGTTCCTCCAAACTTTCCATTTGCATGAAATATTTAATCCAAACACATGACTTTTGGTTTTAAATGACAGCTGTTTCCTGTTAATGTGCACAAAGATACCACAAAAGCCACAGGAATTTCTGTAATGAACTTTTAAAGTCTCCCCCCACTTTTTTTTTCACCCCGGATCTCCTGGTGAGGATAACAGATACTGCCTTTGCATTACTATGTAAGAAAACCAGATGATAGCTTTACCCAGAGAGAGCTGTAGAAATTTTATGATTTAGTCTAAAAGATGTGCTTGAAGAAAAGGTTGCTTTTAGGTTTCTACTCATGCATTTAAACACTTGTTTAGGAGCTGCCAGAGCTGAGGTCTGCAACCATTCCCTGGCTGGAGGCACTTTGCTGGCTACTGGCACCCTCCTGGGCACAGGAACAGCAGCAACCCCCCTGCCCAGCAGGCAACAGAAGTCCTCTTAGGGACTGTGGTGGGACCAAAATGGGGCTCTGGTTATCAGGCAGGCTGCAGTTGTAGCATCCAAAGAGTTAC
This sequence comes from Todiramphus chloris collaris, assembly GCA_025345505.1. Classification (NCBI taxonomy): domain Eukaryota; kingdom Metazoa; phylum Chordata; class Aves; order Coraciiformes; family Alcedinidae; genus Todiramphus; species Todiramphus chloris. The sequence continues at coordinate 5,476,967 of JANVCC010000130.1, read as the reverse complement.
TGAGAACTACAGAAAAGATTGACATGCTTGCAGGCAAAGCCGTTAAAAAAACCCCTCCAAACTTGCTTCTTTACCTAACTTCTTTCTCTCAGCAAGCCCAGATTTAAACACAATAAATGAAAAGTAGCGATTAAGTCATGTCCTGGAATGAGAAGAAAAATACGATCAGCATGATTAACTGTGGGTAGCTCTTGCCACTCCATAATGAAATAAACTGGATGGGGAAAAATAGCAGAGGCCATTCCCTAAGGCAGGGAGGAGACAAGGGAGTAGAAGACAAATGAGTATGAGCTTTCTCCTCCAGAAGGGAGTAGAGGAGTGACCATTAAGCTCTGCAGCTGTCCTGGTCCTGCAGCCTGGGAGGGGCATGGTGAGGGAGTCCAGGAGAGCCCTGCATGGGGAGGTGGTGGGGCAGAAGCGTTGGCACTGATAGGAAACTTTCATTTGGGTGTGAGCTGAGGGGAGATGACATGCAGACCTGTGGGACAACCTGGGATGCAGCTCAGAGGGTGACTGGATGGGGTATTTTCTCGTGATCTGTCTTCCCATCACCTTGTTTGTAGTCTGCTGCTCCCTGAACAATGAGAATGGATTTGCTAAGTTTCTGTGCTGTAGCTGTGCCACTGCTGGAGGTGCCTGTGAGGAAAGCCGTGTTGACCAGAAGGCTTGGGGTTGCCCTATGTCTTTGTTAAACCACAAATATGTTGCAGGAGGATTTGGGAGTCAGTTGAAACCGTGGCCTGTTGTATTATGATCTCATCTCATAAGCAGGTGAGCCAGATGAGAGGTTCCCATCCCTGTGTGGGGCAGTGAAGCGTACAGAGATTACATTGGGTGCTGGAGTTCACAGAGGAAGCCAAGGGAAGGGTAACAACTGAATCAAGGTCTCAGGACGACTGTTCTTTGCCTTCAATTAGTCTGTCGGAAACACGCCATAGTTTCTTCTACAGTGTATCAGTAATTACAAAAGCATACACAGCAGCCTGTCTTTGGAGGGATGCCCAGACAGGAAAACAAAACTGTTTGTTAAGCAAGTAATGGGATTTGTACGAAGGCATAATAAATGAAATTTGTGTTAAAGTAGCTTAGTAGGTAAATGTTGGTGCGGGGAGGCAAGGCGTACTCCATGCAGTGGGAAAATGCAGTAGTTACTATTTTATTAAATTACAGCCTGAACATCCCTACTAATTTATTAACAGCTCTTTTAGTGGTTTTCTAGGTCTGGAGAAATAATTACTGTTGCTGGCAACAGATGCCACATCTGGTGGTGGGGAAGAATGTAGCACCCCTTTGTTACTGTATTCAAGCAGAAGCGGAGCGTGCTGCATGTAGCTTTGCTGCACAGTGACGTGCAGAGCGGTAGGTAGTGTCTGTCCCTGGCATGTGCTCATCTCACTCTTTTGAGGGAAAAAAAATAAAAAAGCAAACAACGTGTATAGATCCTGCACCTTCTTTTAAGGAAAGCAATAAAAAACTTGTACTACCTGCTCTTCTCCGTGTCTTAGGTACCTGCAAATAGTTTATTTCTGTTAACCCGCTAGGGGGGATTGCCTGCCTGGAACGTTATTTAGCACTCTGTATTATATAAAGATGAGCCCATAAAAGGTGAGGGAGACCAGATGATGGATTTCTCGTGTGTCTGTGTGACAAAAGGTAGCAATTTTGGTGGATTAAATGACTGCCTTAATAGTTGCTTTACTAATCCTGGCAAAGCTGTAATTGCAATGACAGACCTGTCCATGTTCTGAAGGACATACTGAAGTGTGGGTGTGTTGCAGCACATCCCCTTAATCTGTCCCTTGCCATGCCCCTGGTAAATCTGGCCACAAGGACCATTCCTCAGCAATGATGATGAGCTCAGGACCCACCATGGCTGCTCTTGGCTCTCCCATCCTTCAGCAGGATCATGTACCTCTGCTCAGTGAAATTTGAAATAGAAGCATCTTGCAGGACCTCTGTACAGAGCTGAGTCCTCTCTAGCTGCAGGTAGAAGTTGCAGCTAAGTTGCAGGTGGAATCTGCTGAAGGTTTTCAACAGAAATTTCCTGACAGTTCTCCAAAACCCACTTTTCTATTCAGTGTCATTTCCTTATGCGACAGCAGCCTTTTCTGAAGGAACACCCTAAATTACTAAGAAAGTTGACTCATCGGTTGCCTTACTGAAAAATAATCTTTAATTCATGATCTGTTCGCAGAGGGCTGGATGCTTACTTAGCCATGGATTTGAGGGGGAGTTTGGCTTGTTTAAAGGCTTCAGGATTAAGCCCACTGGGTTTAGTTGACTCTCTTGGCACACAAAAGCTTAGGAGGCTGATAAGGCACACAAGCTCTTTTATTAATGCATTATGTCTTTTAAAACTTACTTTTTGTCTGTGATACAGTTGTCAAGGAATAAAAACAGTCTTGAAGAACAACCAGGAGAAGCAGCAAACTAGAGACAAGCTATGAGCTGTCCCATGCCTCCCCAGAGATTCTTGGCATTTTGCAAAGTCAGACACTTAAAGGATTAAACGGTTAATACAGACCTGCTGATAATAAGCTGGGCTTGATTTAAATCCCTCTTATTGTCAATAAAAATAATTCTCATTGACTTCAGAGGTAGACTTGAGATCTGGACATACACTTGTAATGCAAGGCAGTGTATGTGTATTTGAAGTAACTGGATTGGACAGTCCTACACACAGGTTGTCTGCTGCTGACAGCCAAAGTGCTGGAGCATCACTTGGAGAATTTCTCTGTTGCTTAGGAGAATGACAGGTGCAAACTGAGGGGCTGGAGGTGACATTTTATTTTCTGTAATAAAAGCTCTCAAAGTATTCAAAACTGCCTGTCCAGTTTGTAACTATCTAACTTCCTGCGTTGTTTGTTTTGCAGAAAATAATATTGGGAAACTTGTCATATGTGTTGTTTCAATGTGTTTTTTCCTTCCCAGTCCTAGAGGAAGTTGTTACTGATAATGTGTTCCAGCAGCTTAGGAGACTGCATTACAATAAGCTTATGAGAATCTTGCCTGTCATTAAATCTCCATGAAAAATCATAAATTGGATTTAAAAAATCCAGTTTATTCAAATGCTTACATTTTTGAAATAACCTTTAAAAAAAAAAATGGTTGTAGTGTGTGGTAGGTAAGAATCTCTCTTCTAAGTGAACAAAAATGAGCTTTACCATGAATTTGAGCTAAAATATTTTAATTATTTTCCTTCCTACTTCTACATCTGATTTGAACTCTGCAAGGGATAAGGACAACACTCATGATCTCATCCTTTGTGGGATACCTCAGGAAGTGATGTAGCCCTGGTCTGGTTAAAAGGGAAAGGACAAGGGTGTCTGCAAATGAGCATACGTTCCTGTCTGTGCCCTGTGACCGTATGTCATACGTCTGGCTTGTGTAACTGCAGGGTGAATACCTGCATACAGAAGCAGCTGGGAAGTTCAGACCTCTGTCCTAAACCTAGATTTGGATTCATTAGGTCATTCTTCTTCTACTGTATCCTGGGGAATTGTCTCAAGTAAAAAAGTCACTAAAGCCAAGGTTAAGGGTTTTATGATTATTGCAAGACCACCCACTGCCATTCCTGGCAGTTCTAACACCAGTGTTATTTGCTCATCCCACGGCCTGAGAAAGGAGAAAGCAAATTCTTTTGAGTGAACCCCCAAATTTCTTTTCATCCTCAACAACTCAACATGGGTGGAAAAATTTGCTTTTTTATTATGTCCGTGGTGAAATGTGCAGTTAAAACCAATTTCCCCAGAGCTAGAACAATTTAATGGTGATTTATGCACTGAAGCAGGTCTGACATTTAGATCCCTACTTGGTTCTTTATTGTAATGTTATCACCCAGGTCACCTCTGAATTCAGGGGGGAGAAGGCTTTTTGACTAAAAGTAAATTTTTGCAAAGGTGTTTCATTTTTCATCAGTGATGCTTAGGATTTTGTTAAAAGCAAATATCCAGTTAAAAATCCTCAGCCCAACACGGCGGTCAGCCAGTGAAAGATGGAGCTGCGTGTTTGCAAGTCTTTATGCTTTCAGCCCCATAAGGGAAAGTATATACAGCAAGTAAAGCGCTCCACCACGATCATTGCAACAGCTTCACATTTGGGTTATGGTAATAGTCTAACGATGACAATGGCAATCTCAAAGCAGGTCAATTTATTCTGCCCAGCAGCAAGGAATGTTTTGTAGATGAACTCAGAACTGACATCTATCAGAACAACTGTAATGTATGTGGGGAAGAGAAAGCTGTATATTGATGAAGCAAATTTCAACAGGGCATGCCAGACACCTCCTGAATGGGCTCTGGGTGTCCAAATTGCTCATGCAAAGCCCTGAAAGTTGCCCCATTGACATGTGAGAAAGGATCTTCTAGATGGAGTGGAAAAGACTGTGGAGATAGTGTTTAGTTAAGCAGCTGGATGCTGTGGAAATTATTAGCATTAGTACATTCAAGTCCCAGTGTCCTTGGCAGTTCTTAGTCATCCAGCGCACGACAAAGTGAAACACTGGTATAAATGTGTTAACAGTGAGAGCTGAGCATAATAGCAGGCATTGTATTCTCATCATGCATTCAGCAACACGCCGTAAAAATTATCGGAGGAATATGTCAGCAGGATGTAAGCATTTGCTAGTCATCTGTCTTTTGGGATTTTAGCCTGGCAAAGGCCCTCGGTGACATATCTTCTTACTTCCCAGCATCCATACAACAAGTATTTGAATATTTCCATATAATTTGTTCCAAGGGGAATATAGAGGATGTGAGAGAGGGAAAAGAGACTGACATTCCTGTTTTAGTTGGAGTAGAGGGTTTTTTTTTTTTTCCTCCTCTCCATTAGTAAATTGAAAAACACCATCAGTTTGGGGGAATATTTGATATGAAACAAGTAGTGGATATGTCATTACAGCATTTTTCTTCTTCAGGACTCTGCCCACTGGAGCCCATAATCCCAGCACAGAGGCGTGCTGGCTTCTTTGCTTCAGCTGTCTTAACACCAACCACTTGTTTAGGGATTTTTAACAGTGATTTGAACTCCTGGTTCGTGACCTGATGCAGAAAAATTGCAGGTGAGATCCTGGTGTATCACGAAACACCACCTGAAGATGCGTCCTTGTCTTCCCCTGTTGAGAGAGGTTTCGTATGAGAGAAAGCAGATAGCAGCTTCCAACACAGTGTATTGTGTGCTGTCAGGCAGTGCACTCTGCAATGGAGGAGTCCATCTCCATCTTGCAGTGCTCTGAGCAGCATTTTAAAGGCCCCTTTCAGTAGTCTAGCACAGCTTGGTTGCCACAGCTCGCAGCACATGCTGGGCTCCACAGGACAGCAGTGGCCAGGGATGAACATGGAGTGAATAAGGCAGTATCTCATGAAGGTCTGATGGAGGAACGTTACTCTCAGCACTCTTAAATAGAGAGTAGTTTTTTGTAACCCAGGACCTCTTGGGGAGAGGAGGAATAGGAGTGTTTAGGATCGGATGCTCTCTTGACCTGGTATTGTTTGCTCAAGTTTGGAAACTTGGCAGCCTCCAGCTTTCATTAAATTTTGATTCTTGTGTATTTAGAAAAGGGTACAGGAAGAGGTACAGCAGTTTTGGCAGAGTCTTCCTGCTGATGATTAACTCTACATTTTAATATGTCTTTTATGTTTTTTCTAAGGTAGGAAAACTTTGTAGCTCTTCTTCTCATTTAAGTCTTTTGCTTTTTGTGTCTCTTCAGGCAGCTGTTGAGTTTGTTCCCACTGCAGTGGTATTTGCCTCAAAGAGCACATGCCCTGGCATTGCAAATGGGCAGTGAGCTTGAGCTCTCTCTGATGTTTTGGGGAACAGATAAATGTTTTAGTTATCTGCCACAGTGATCCTTCACTGATTGGCCTTTGTGTCTGTCCTTGTGTGGAAGGAAGCCTTTGCTTTACCATAAGCAACTTAGCAGCTGCTCTGCTCAAATATTTTGATTTTATATACACACACTTTCATCTGTCTCTCTGCTGTTTTTCACTTCGCAGGACATCTTTTCATCCTTTCCTGGTTTCCACGGTGTCACTTTCTCGATCACCTGTTGCATACCATAGTGTTTTCTTTGACTGCTAATGAATTCCCATCTTATTGCAAGTCATCGTGTCCTGGAAAGCTGTCAGCCAGCATCACCTTGCCAGGCAGGCTCTGCAAGTAAGAAGTAGTAGATAAAGAGGAATTGAAGTGAGGTCACTCAACTTTGCTTTCTCATTCATTCCTCTAGTTCCCTCACACTTTAGTAGTCACAAGTGGTAATACATTTTTGTTGAGACCAATCATAATGGGATTTTTATACATCTATGCAGCTGTATGTTTATATTGGCACCAAGGTAGGCTTACTGAGTATTTTACAGGCCAAAGAGCTAATTTTGAGAATCTGCTAACAGCATTTGAATGCCCCATTATAATGCCTACATTTGTAAATTGAGGTTTTGAGTGGGTTTGGTTTAAAAGCTGAGGGAATTAGATGATCTTTAGACCAGTGCTGCAAGTTTAGGCCCTAATACCAAATCAGTGGAAAATCAATGCGTCTTTCCATTTGCCTTAATGGACTTTTGGATCAAACCCATATTCTTAAAAGCATTTGAGTGCATGAGTAGTGTCAGGTTTTTAGACAGGTTTTTAATTTGCGAGCCTGAGTGGTTGCTGGTGAAACCTTAGGTATGTAGACAGCTGTAGATGGGGAATTCTGCCCCTGACTGACTGAACCAGAACCCATGTAGACTGGTATCCAGAAAGGGGGAAGCCCTCTCCAGCCCAGTCGAAAAAAAATCAGATGCTTTTCTTTTATAAGGAATTTATTAATGAAATTATACTTTATAAATATTATTGTAAAAAGACAGGCCACCCTCCTCCTTCCTTAAAGAATGCTGGAAGTTTGAAAGAAAAGATTTCCTCTGTGTGGCGGTTCAGTTCTCTAAAGGTTGAGCTGTGAGATAGTGCTCTGAGCCTACCACTGCAGTTATACAGAAACTGACTTTACTGGAGTGCCACAGGGGCTGAAAGAGTATGAGCAGAGCCCTGAAAAAGATAACAGTAAGTTTCCCTGTGTTAAAAACCAAAAAAAAAAAATATCAACAGAAGCACTACTAATCTACATCATTATGATGTAGATCCTTCAAATGCAAATGGTTTATTACTTTGCCCGTACAATAAATTAACTGCAAAAACATCTCCTCACATTCCTTATGTTTTAACCTTGGCCTTGACTGCTGAAAATGTTCTTTATTTAATGCTTCAGCATTCCTACTCCTTGGCAAGCTTATAGTTGAGCACAGAAGGGGAATTTGATTGAAAGGCTGTGCTACATTTAGGATCAAATTCTCAGTGGCCAGTTCACTCAGGGTGCAGCACAGCTCAGTGGAGCTAAGGAGGTAAGGTTTGTGGAAGTTGAGGTTCACTCTGCCAAAAAGCAGTTGCCTTTTTAATTAGTGCAAATTGGTGGAAGTCTTCTCCAGCAAGTGCCTTGGTGATCTTGTCCTCCGTTTGTGTGAAACTGTCTCCAAGAGCAGCAGTGTCTCTCAGACGTGTTGAGCAGCCTCTAGGAGCGGGGATCTGCCATAAGGTGTGGGAGAGCAGCTTTGCATGCTACATCTTGCACCTCCTATATATGGATCAAGGCAAATGTGAGATAATACGGTTCTGCAAAAATGTCACAGAATTTTTAGTGCCCTGCACAGTTCATGTGTACGTGCCCACGACGTAAGCAACTACCAGTGCAATACTTTGTAAAGGGTCTTCTGTGTCGTGATCTTACATCTTAAGTTCAGGTGTTTTAAGTCCAGTCTGACTCCTGCTGGATGCTTGATGGTGCTCTTTTTTTCCTTTTACCCCCTCATTTGTATAGGCTTTATGTCAGAAATCAGAAGCAATTAAAGAGAATATAAGATAGTTGTATGAACAAAGTCATTGCCATTTGAAGCTTCCTGTGTGACTTTTACATCTCCCTTTGTTGCATTTGATTGTTTAGCTTGAGGCAGGAAAGGAGGTGAGAAATTTGCATGAAGGTGGAATTACTTCTGCACTTTCCTCTTTGAATTTACATGGGCTACTCAATTTTTTACTGAGGCCTAAGGGGTAGTTTCATCAAGGTCCACTTAGGCAGGAGACAGCACATGAGATCAGCCTTCCTGGCTCAGACAGATGCTGCATATGGCTTCAGTGCCACACTGGCTGAGGATGGAAAAAAAACCCCACACTCAACTTCAGGAATACAAGAGACTTTGACAAGGTCCTGGCAAAATGCTCTTGCAGTCTGGCTGCTGAGTAGGGTCTAGCTTACATGTAGCCCTTCAATAGTCTAAAGGAAGCCTGGGGAAGTCTTGGGAGTCTTCTCAGTTCTGCCGTGATGAAATATTATCTTGGCCTCCATCCTGGAGTGCTTACGTGCTTTGCCAAATTTGAGCTCTAAGCAAACAGTGGACCAGTATCACAGGCATGTTCCTCATCTTTAATCATTCTTGTGTATAAAGAGCTTTGATATTATTTGGATGGAAAGTTCCAGCTGTGAAGAGCAATCCTTGCTCTTATCAACAGAGTGTTTGCAAATCCTGTCAAGCTTTCATTTTAGGGCGTTTACTGCGTTGTCTTCCCTTGAAATCCGAAGTGGTGAAGTGTTCCAGCACTTTTGCTGGACGCAGAAATACTTAGGAACTTCCAACTGGCTGCCTAAGTCCACACAAAAAGTTAGTAGTAGAATAAGGAATTCCACCAGGTTTTTCCTCATCCCAGATTATGTCCAGAGAGCTGCATTACTCTGGCTCTAATTGTACAACCACAGGGTAGTAAAAAGCAAGACGACTGTAAACTGCTGTTTTAAAAGCAACTTGTAGCCTTTCACAATTACCCAGTTACTTCTTTTCAAAATATTAAAAATCTAACTTTCAGTAAAAACAAGGGCTCAGGGAAAGGTGCACATGGGAACTCAATGGGCAAATTACCTTAAAATTCACTAGAAATTGGGTACTTGAACTCCTTCCGTTTCTTCTGAAAATCTCAGCCTTAGTCCCTCCATTGCAGTGGGGTTTTCTGTAGTCTGGTGAAAAATTGTTCCCTTTCAGAGCTAAGTAAATCCTAATGATTTAAATCCGTCTTTTACATGTGTTTGGGGGCAGGGGGAATGTTTGTTTATTTTTTATAGGATACACTAGCTGGCTGTCCGGCTTCCACTGGCACAGAGAAACGCAATGAGAGACCCCATTCAAAACCAGTATTAGCCATGGATCAAGGCTGCGGATTTCATAAAATACAGAAGGGAAGATTGACCACATTACCCTTCTCTACTCTTTCTTTTTTTTTTTTTGTGGTGGTGGTGGTGGTGCTTTTTGTTGTTTGTTTGTGATTTTTTTTTTCGCACAACTTCAATTAAGTTTTGAACAATTACCTACATTTTTGGTTTGATTGTATTAGTTTTCCTGCAAGGCACTGGCTCTGCTTCAGTGTGGGAATCTAGAAGTTTGCCAACACAATACACCAGAACTGAACATTGAAGACAAATCTGGTTGTTAAAGGGATGCTTTGTGTTTCTTTTTGTCTTGTCCCTGAGCCAAACTGTATCTGGGTAGTTGGAGAAAAAAGGCCTGAGTGATCACCAGCAGCATCGATGTTCACCTGATTTTTGCACATTTCACTTTGCAGCCCAGTTTATTTGCAATAAAGACTTTCTATGGAGGGTTATGTGGCCACCCTGTCATACAGTCTGTGCCTAGCTTGCATGCTTTTATACGGTTTCTGGGCAAAAGCCTTATTTTGATTAGGGGGTTTTCCCCATTTTTTTGTTAAAAGCTATTTAATCTTGCAGAAAGCTTTGGTTTTAGCTGTTGACAATTAAGACAGCTAGTTAAAAAACACTTCTGGAACAGATCTTGGCTTACTTTGAGGTATTATGTCGCTTCAGAGAAAGCATGAGCAGATCCTGCTGGGCACAGCACCACTCAAAGACCATTAGGATCCAGCATTGAGACTTCCTATTGCGATTGAAGCACCGCAGCCCCGAGCCCATGGGAGTAATGCAGACTTAAGCTGTCTTCACATCCTGCTGTTCTCAAGATTAGTTGACCGCTCACCAAGCATATGTCAGCCTTCCCAGGCTGGATTGCTGGGAGCAGCTGTAGGGCAAAGAGAGAAAATTAGGGAACAGTTTGTCTGCACAGATTAATACAGAATAGTCATGTCTCACTGGCTTGCCTCTTGGTCCTCTGTGCAGTGTGCTGTCTGGCTGTGCCATCTTGGAGGCATGAGGAGTCTTAGGTGCCATTGAATCCATGCCTTCAGTGAGGGGCTCAAGGCTCGGATGAGCTTTCTGCCATGTGGTCCTTCATGCAACTACAATGTGCCCTGGTAGTCTCAAGGTCATTTGAGACATTGCAGAGGATTTCATTCGAGTTGAGTGGGCTGTATGTAAACTCTACAGGGCTCTTTACTGTTGATAGCTTTCTCTTTGTTCCTTCCTGAAATTACAACAAACTCAGTGCCATTTTTTTTTCTTACCTCAGTCATTTTCTTCAGCAAAAATCAGAGAACAACTCCTTTGGATGGGTGGAGAAAGCAGTTCTGAGGTTTAAGTGCTTCATGCCACCTCATGTCTTTGAGGTTGGCTCCCTTCCCTCCTGCCTTCTGGTCCCCAGAGAGAGAACCTTTGCAAGCTGCAATACCCACCAAAGTCCCTTTGCTTCTGAATTCATTCTAATCATTTATTTACAGAAATTGTCTTTTCAGAAAAACCTGCAGGATGTGCCCCGAGTACACCTATGTATTTTTAAAGAGCTTTTAGCTGATTCCCCTAGTGTGAATGATGAGATTGATTAGGGGAATAAAGACCTGTTAAAACAGAGAAGTAAGAGGTCATTCATTATGTTATACCACCACGTACTGCTTGGTTTCCAGCTATTAAGAATACATGAGATACGGGGCTGTTGGAAGTGGACACACAATCCTTACTTTTATAGTAACATAGACTCTAGCTCATGTAATTTAACAGTGTCCTAAAAATCCTGCTTATATTTTACAAGTTCCCACTTTGAAGCGTGATACTGTTAGCACTCGAGACACAATGCGCATTAAATTTCAGCACTTGTTAAATTACGAATAATTGTCTCCACACTGCTCAATTTTGTGTAAGGAAAGAGCCAAGCAGGATTTCCACATTAACCATCTGAGCTCGGTTGTGCCTTGCCTGCCGAGTAGCAGGATGTGCTCAAGTTCCCCATTACATTTCCACCGCTTTTTGGGATTTGTAGATATTTCTTCCCAGCTAAGGAAGTTTAAGGACTTTGGGGTAACCTGTTAGAAATGTGTGGGAACGTCTCTCAATAAGCAATCTGTGGCTGCGTTGGCTTAAGGTAAAATTTAGCATCCAGGCAAGCTTGTAGAGGAATAAAGACGTGCTTTCTTTCTCCCAGCAGCGTGCGGAGCTGGGAAGTGAGGGTGGAACAACACTGACAGTGTTCCTGGACACGCGGCTGCCTCCCCTGCTGTAGTTTTCCACAGTGGCAGAGGGCGTTGAGCAATCTGTGGAGGCAAGGCAAGCCTTTAAAGGAAAATTATGTGCATAGAGAAAAAGAAAATAAGGCAGGGTAGTGACTCCCAAGCCAGCATCTTTGCTGTGTGCCTTCAGTCAGTCTCCAAGCAACTGGCAATGTAACAAGGACACAATGAGTCAGACTCAAACAGTGCCATTTCTGCACCTTCATATAGAAGTCTGTATATATTCAGTCTCTAAGAGGTCAATCTTAGCTTCCTTATCCACACTACTTTATTAAATGCGAAGAGCTGGCAGGCACCCGGCCACCCTGCAGGCTCCTCAGACAGATCTCCAGCGGGAGTAGCGGGGTTGCAGGCTTATCATCCCCCCCTTCTGCCAGGGCCTTCTGGGAAATAAGTCCCTAATAATAATGAAAAATAATTTCCCCTCTGGGAAATAAGTCAAGGCTTCGTGCTGCGTGCATTCATCTTCCTCCTGTAGATTTGCAGCTTGCCTGGGCTTTAAAAGGTGGAGGTGCACAGAGTTGGGTAATGACTCGTCCGTGAAAAGAAGTCCCTGAACTTTTGAGCGCGCACGGGGAGCATACACGGGAGATGCACAGTGTGCTTGGATTTACTGGCCCCATCTTGGTGGCAGTGTTGGCAGTACCTGTGCTTGGCACGGGTACCTGTGCTTGGCACAGGTAAGCGCTTTGCTGAATGCCTGGTCTTGATGGCGGCGCAGCTGCCGCAGACAGCCCAGCTCGCCGTGCGGCGGTAGGAAAACACACTGGGGGATTTTCATCTATTTTAGGTGCGTCACTGGAACCGACTCAACACAGATATAATAAAAGCACACTTTATAGCAGAGAGGAAACTGCTGAAAGAGAATACTGTTGCAAAAAAAAAAGTATGAAGGAAATTTCCACTGTCGCAGAAGCCCAGCTAGTTACAGCCTCTGGAGGGACTGGTCAAACCCCAGTACTATTCTTTCAGAAGATGTCAATATTTATGATTTTTTAAATTTTTTTTCTTTACAGTCGGAACACTGTGGAGGTGATTGATAAGTGTAAGAAATCAGAAGTACAGTTTACATTGGCTTGGGTCTGAAAAATGTTAGCGGGCACATGTACAGCCAATGACTGTCCAATGACTGGCACTGACCTGAGGGCTTGCAGGGAGGCCTTCAGACAGGGGTTCTTGATGTCGCTTCAGGCCTGGCTGTTGGCTTGACCACCGCTAGCTCTTGTAGACCCAGTCCTGTCAAAAAGCTCTAGCTAAAAAGAGCAGGGGGAAAGAAGAAAATTAAAAACCAGTGTTTATTGTTTGCTTCGACTCTTTAGCCCCTCTCTGTTGGCAGTAATTGCAGCAGGCTGGTAATGAAAGCCAACCCAAACCAACAGCACTGTGGAATTCATCACTTTTAATAAAGAAGGCAGTCCAAGCACTCGAGATCCCTGCAGTATTTTTACTGTAAAAAAAAGCGTCTTTTCACAGTCGTCATTGACCCTCAGCTAATAAGTAGAACCAAGAAGCCCCCAGGGAAGAGCCCTGATCTGCCAGCAGTGCAGGCAGTGCCCACTTTATGGCACCCTCCCAAGATCTCCTTGGTGGGAAAACCACGTGAAGTCAGAGACTCCCTTTCCCTTGCAATGGGAGGTGGGAATACCTTGGTGAAACCTCAGGATTTTGGCAGAGGTATAACCCAAGCCTGCTCTCTCTGTGGGATGCACTGGCATTGCTGTTAGCTTTTTATGGGAATTAATCATCAGGCCCTCATGGTAAATGCAGTGGTATGTGGCCTCTCCTGGCCAGTGCTGGACTGCTGTGACAGTTACAGCACATCACCCCTTCCAAAGAGAAATGCCCCCTTTTTGTCAGGGGTTGTAGCAGCTGAGACAGTAATCCTAATTTAGGTAATCTCTGTGTCTGTTCACCTCCATGTATTATGTTTTCACCTGTCTGACTAAGGTTTATAATTTTCTTTTCTTGGATGATGCAAACTTTTTTTCCTTTATCTTGGGTGTCAGTTAAAAAAAATGGTTTTATGGAAAATAAATATGCCTTTTGAGGAAACAACAAAAAATAAGTTTATGTATTAAAATAGAAGACTTTGCTTACTATAAAACACCCAGCTGTGAGGTTGACTCAAAATAGATTTGTTAACCATACAGTCTTGATCCAAACCAAAAGATTATACTTCAGGGATAAAGATTCACATTTATTTTGTAAATTCTTCTATGTGTTCTTTCAGTCTGCTGGAAAAAAAAAACCCCAAACCTATAATTTATTTTACCTTTTCACTACTTCTTTCCCCCTCCCCTGTTTTTTACATTCACCTTTAGTCTCCATGATCTATAAAAACAACCCTAATTCTTTTCTGCTCTGGCTAAACCAGTAGTTATTATAAACTAGAAGAAAAAGCCCCTTTCATATTGTTGATATTGGATGTTTGTTTAATTTCAGTAGGGCTTTCTAAAGGTGTAATGCAAGTAGAGTTTATTACTCTTTGAGTCTTTAATTGCTGTAGTAATATTTTTTTACAGCTCCTTATTTTTACATTTAAGAGTCCCCAGACACTTTGATTTATTGGCATTGGTGAATGATTGATAAATGATTGAGGTTTAATAGAAAAACTGAAGGCATTGTGTGAAATAGAAATGGTGCCAGAATGACCATGCAGGACCCACCAGTATATTTAATGTGATGCATACTACACAGCTGCTTTAAGCTACAGCCAAAGCTACCACAAATATCAACTGTTCCCTGGGAAGGGACTAAAAATGCAACAACAATGAGAGTGGGGGGTTTTCCTTCTAGTTAGAAGTGTGTCTTGTTCTGTTGCAGTCTAGCTTTTCATTTCAGTGTCTCAGGGTGTTTATTTCTGGAATGTCATAACCATAAAAAAAAAAAGAATGGTTACAGGCAGGCTTTTCACAGGCACCTAAAGCAGTTAGGCACCTAATTTCTGTGATGTTTCCGTGGGAGTTGGTTATTTTTGTCTCTTTTGCTCCTTTGAAATAGCAAACAGGGGTTTCTGTTTCAGGCTTGGTGAGTGCACACAGCTTCCATCCACTGCCATCAGTTGCTATTCTGCTTACAGACTGATTTTGGGCTCAGGTACCAGGAAGAACCTGTATTTTTATGTTACTCGTATTTTAAACCTAAATTCCGAACAGTTTACCCTTGGCAGAGTAAGCAGTAATGGGTATTTACTCCTGGTTATATGCAGCAGATGCTTTCTTTAATAAAAAGCATCTGCTGGTAGCACTCTGCATATGTAAGGAAGCATACGTTAAGTCACTTCAGGTTGCTTTTCTTTCTTGACATCTTACAATATAGAAAAGTTGGTACTTTAGGAGGAGAAGCACAGGGATAAGAGTGAGATGACTGTGTTGGAGAAGGAATGGGAAAACACTACAAGAGCTGAACAATGAGCATTCATTGTCAACCTGTCATGTGCCCATGGGTCATTACTTAATTCTGAACTTTTAAAGCTCTTGCTATCCTTCCCTGTGTGTATGTTTGGGCAGGCAGTAGCTCCTGGGGCAGGCAGTGGGTGCTTCTGTGGGGCCAACGGCTTTGTGTGCGTGGCAGTGTTTCGTGGAGGTGCACAGGTAACTGGGATGTTCCCGCCAGTGCTTCTGCCTGCTCGATGAACAGATCTGATTCAGGCAGTGCCGGGCAGGGCAGGGAAACCGGGACTACCTGCTTCAGCAGGAGTCCCCCACTAAAACGAACAAAGCGTGACGCAGAGCTGCACCCTGACAGGCGCCAGCTGACTTCAGCCAGGCTCTGGAGCCAGCCCAGCTACAGCATATGTTCGCAATCAGAAAGTCATTACAAATTCACATTGACGAGTTACTCAGCTTGGAGCCGGTCTCCGAAACTGTGCGCTCCAGCCGATGCAGTAGCTCAGGCTCAATGTTCCTGGTAATCTTTCCTAATCCTGTGAAGCTGCAGAAGCAGGGAGAAGGGTACTTGCTCTGTTTGGATTTTCATTTTCTTAATCTTTAGGGAATGATTTCCTTTCCACCAGGCTTGGCGCAGATGTCTTCTGAAGGGCTTAGCTTTGAACATCATCTTCCTTGGCATGCATTCTGATGAAACTCAGTGCGGAAAAAATAAAAATTACTTTTGTCCCTGCATTAATCATGTGGGCCAGTGCAGTCATCTGGTTTGGCCTTAGATTTTGGTTGCTGAAATACATAGGAAGCAGGTCATCTGTATGCACCTTAGAAGCTGAGCGAGGTGCATGTTAACATGCGATGAGTTAGATCGGAACAAGTTTATTGTGGGTTTATGCAGCACTCTGGCAATGAAAAATAATTTGATACCAAAAAAGCAACAAATTAGAGGTTGCGGTAATTTGCTGTTGGCAACCACACTTGCACTTAGGTGCAGCGTGATTGACAGGTGCTGCGGCCTTTCCATGAACACTGGTGCCACTTGAAAGCACAGTGGGCTACACCCTTCTCTGTGGGGAGTTCGACATTTCCCACTAAATATTTCTCTTGGTCCTGCCCTTCTGTTACAGAACATGTCACGGGCACCTGCTTGCCGAGGGAATGGATTCTCTCTGGTGGTCTCTGGTAACAAATCAGATGGGATTTCTTTCTGGTTTCCTACACGACGGCTTTCACCAAAGGTGGAGATGTAACTGCAGTTTGTACTGTCCTGCCTAACAAAATCTCTGTGCCACCATGCTGTCACTGCTCTTCCAAAGCTGCAAACAGCCCGTGAAGAAACCAGAAGAGAGACGTCGGAAAATATGATTGAGAAGTCCACTTTTATTTCATCCCAGGGAGAAATCCAGCCCTGGAGCAATTACTTAAGAAACCAAATTCTTAGCAATTTCTCTGTGGTGTGACAGTCTTTCTAATAATGAAAATCATTAAGTAGTCAATCCTTGCTCAGAGTCGAGCCTTAGATAAATTAGCAACTCTTCAAGGCACAATTTTGTTAATCGCCGACAATTACATACTTTGTTTTTACATTAGGCCAGCTGTACTGAAAGTTCCTCTGCCTCTAGTGCATTTTCCATTTTTTAATGGGCTTGGTATTAAACCTTAACAATCAGGAGCTTGTTTTTATGTTGGAGAAAGTTCAGTGTGTGATCTATAAAATCAACTGGGTAATTTTAGCGCTTTGGTATTATTTGGGGAATTTTGTTTGTTTGCTTATGAATCCCTTCTTCCCTCATTTTGGTTATTCAAGTACAGCCTTTTTGACTTTGAGGTTATTTTTACATGACAAAACACTTACTTGATCCCAGAAAAGATGCTTCTAGTTTGGTTTAATGCAGGACAGAAAAACTTGGATGCTTACTTTTGGAATATTAAACAGTTTGATAAGGTGTGAAAATACGGGGTTTTATGTTTATTTGCAGATCAGTTAAACGCAGTATAAACCAGTTTCTGAGTTTATTTACTCTCATGCATTCGCTCCGGCACGCTGACTAACCTCACTTTTGGGATATGGGACAAGGACAAACACAGGACTGTGAAAATGAAGTGGGCGTGTTTGCCACAGCTGAACACGAAGTTCCCAAAGTTCAGGACGTGTAAAAATATGCAGTAAAAACACTGATGGCCTGTGCCAGGCAGACAGTACCTCTGAGGCGTGGGGCTCCAAAATGCCTATAAAGCATATTCTTTCCTTTCTTTTTCCTCTTTAGAAAGGGAAATTGGCACAATAGGAAAACTCTCTTGTTCCCTGAATTAAAGAGAAGGTGTGCAGCAGCTGAGGGCACCATGGCTATCAGGTGCAGGTTGCTACTGGGGGAGAACTGGGTCATAGCAACTCAAAGCATCAATACTGAGCTCTGCAGGGGTAACATGGGCAGGGAGGTCCTCAGCACTACTTAATGTCAAGCTGATAGTGACCAAGCTATGACTTGTGGTGTCCATATCACAAGTGGAGAACCGAGGTCCCAATGTGCCAGGTCAATAATGCCAGGGTGAGCAGATGTTCCGGTGCATCCCAAGTGTGCTGGGCCGTTGCTTGGACTTCAGTGAACTTCTCTTGAGTCTGGTCAGCATGTCTGTGTTTCAGGAAAAGTGTGGATAATTCCCCAAAGTAACAGAGTAAACAGGTCCAGGAAACGGCATCCAACTGCTCTCACAGCCTAGCTCAGTAGTGGGAAGCCAACTGAGGCTGCTGATGGTTGGACTGACTAATCCTCTGGAGCTGCCACCAGCAGAGATGTGGTGACATGCATGAAGCGAGTTTGGATGCCAGTTGTTATCACAACCAAGTTACGTGCTAGCTGACACCTTTGCCAGCTTGGTGAGTTCAGACCATGCTGGTGTTAGTATCTTCTGATAGTGGTGAGAGAAAGCACAGAGGTGCATTGCCATGCTTTCTGTCCCAGCATCCTTACCCCAGCAGTTCTCAAAAAACCCAGATACAAGCAGGAGTTAAAAATTAAGTGCCCCCGGTGAGAAGGGATCTGACTATATTGCAACACTGAAGCCTTACTCTTCACCAGCATAACCGTTCTTTTTGATACCCAGTGTAGGAAGTTGGTGCTCTTATATCTGCGTAATAAACTTATGGTTTTCTGAGACCCTCCATAAAATGAAACCTGCTGTGGATCTGGTCCAGAGCCCATTTGAGTGAATCACATGGACTCCTATGGATTTGGCACAGTTTACGAATCAAGCCCTGTAGCTTTCAGTGTATTACAAACAGAAAACTGTTACTATTTTCATGAGTCAGTGTCTCTTAGATAGCTCTTAACAGGGGAGCGGTGCCTTCAGTCAGCGCTCTTCCCCGAGGAATTACCTCTTTGCCCCTTCAGAAAAGCAACTTCTGTAGTTCGGAGCAGGTTTTTATTTTTGTCATTCCCATAGTTAACCATTTAGCGGAGAAACCTAGTGGTTTTTTCTCTCTCCTTGCCCCAGTCCTTACCGTCTAATACGGCAAATCTCTGCCATGTGATGAAATCAGGAAGAGTGAACACACGTTTGAAAGTGTGTGTGCGGGAGAAAGATAACCTCCTGGTTTAGCAGCATGGCAGGTGGCCTACTATTAGATCTCCAGTTAAAGCACTAAATCATGTTAATACTGCAATCTGAAATTTTGTTCGTGGTGCATCTGTTAAATCATCCCTTTAATCTTTTTTACTTCTACCAAGTAATTTGGCCAAGAAAATTCTGTGCAACTTCCTCCTCTATAGTTGTCTTCACTGGTTTAATTGGAGCATATTTTCAAGTCACGTATTTTACATGTAGCTGCAATATAGTTTTCAAATCCACTACTCATTTTTAATTTGCACTACAATTGTGCATCAGGTCTCTGATCTAACTGGCATATAGAATTACTTTGATTTTCCCATTGCTAAATACTGTTGTCAGATTACAGTCTTGAACTAAAGCCTGGTAGGATTAACAAGAGGGGTTTTTTTTCTGACTTCACTGGACTTCACTCCAAGGGGAGATGCCACTCCACTTCTAGGGGTCTGCATGCAATCAGTGCTGAGTTTTCCCTGAGTTTCATGTTAACTTAAGCTTAACTGATGCTAACAAAAGCTTTGTTCTGCTGACTCTGGTTGTTATTGAGGCTGTATGGATATTTGCGAGGGGAAAATCTTCTACCTACAAAAAATTCATGCTTTACCTATTTGAATATTTGACTATTCCCTGGAATATTCCTTCAGGCCTTTCTGGCATAGTCTCATCCTGAATCGTTGGCACACTCCATAAAATTATGGTCAGATCAGCGAGTCTTTCCCTTAGGTCCCAGTGGAGTTATCTGACCCTCTCTCCCATCCGAGCAGGAATATTGCCAGTCCTTTGTAAGGAAAATCCATTCCTGCTCTGTAGAAGGAAAAAAAGTTCTTGTCTCTTCTTGGTATTTTTAGATGCACTTTAAAACCTGTCAGTTGATTAGGTGTAGATTGCCTCTTACTCTGTGCTTCTACAGCTTCTGGCTCAGTGAGACCTTTAATTTTTTGGGCATCATGAATCTTGACATCTTTCTGGGATGATGGAATATCATTGCCTTCATCTTTCACACTCGAAAATCAGGTAGCTTTACAAATAGCCAAAATGAAAAGACGTCTAAGACTTACTTTCTTCATGTCATCCCTTTGTTGCTTTTGCACACCCGTCTTTATTTGCTCTGCAGTAGCATCTGTGTGCCACAGATCTGGGTCCATCGTCCTGGATCCAGTGCATAAACATACAGAAACAAAAAATTGTTCTGGCCTAGAAAAGAGAAAATTTGTGTAGTATCTTACTTGATATTTTCAACAGTGTGTGGGGTTTTCTTCTTTTCTGGGTTTTGTTTTTTTTTTTCCTTTCTAAAATGATACTGAGTTTCTGGTTTTGTTTCAGAAGGGCTTTCCTCCTGTTTCAGCACGGAGTGTAAGCATCTCTTCCGCTGCTCTCTACCCTATCCAGTTCCCCATTTGCACTGTCAAACTGAGAAGTTACTGCTTCACATTTGCATTCTGGAAATGTCACCGCAGCCTGCAAGGCATTAGATTTTGTGAGGATTTGTTCAAACGTTTATCGCTGACTGCTGCTCTAGGGGAATTGGAGTTTCAGCTGCTACTGGCAAAGGAGATGCCAACAGGCTGCCCAAGTCCACTGGAGGCTGCAGCTTGAAAACATCCTCTGCTGCCTTACTTTTGTGTTTCGGCATGCTTACAGATAATTAAACAGATCCCAACCAGTGAATATTTGTATCCTCCAAGCTCCACGTCCTTCCCTCTATGCCAGCAGCGTGGTTGGAGGTATGCTGCCTCACAAGCGGTCTTAAAATGTGACTTCTTTATAAGAGACAAAGCATCACCTGCAGTAGACAGTGTGTTCAGGCTGAAGAGTCTTATAATGCAAGAGCCGTGTAGTGAGGCAGGCTGGCAGGTCTCGCCCAGCACAGGACATCACTGTTTGGCAACGCAGTAACTCACTGGAGCACTTCAGCCAATCTCTGCACCTCGGTTCCCTCGGCTGTTTAGTGTGGATAGTGGCGTCTGCTCATACCAGGGAGGCTTCATGAGAACGAACAATGGATTTACAAAGCACAATGGAAAATGGGAGTATTTAGGTAGACGTTACTTTTATGACCCCTAATGATATAAACAGCGATTCTCTGTGTGCGCAAAACACTGTCACCACACCAAGTAAAGCACCCACTGGATTCTTCATCAGTCAGTAGCAATAACACTGTTTTTCTTTTATATGGCATCATAATGCAAGGATCTGAGCAAAACACTCCTGCTGTTAATTAATAACACTTAATAAACCCCATGGGGTAGAGGGTCATTATTATACAGGGAGGGAAGTGGATCTTCAGAAGGGTTTGGTGACAGTCTATTGTCACACCTGGTTATTAAATTGCACGTCTTCTGGCACCCTGTCTTGATCTCCAGCAACAGACACCCATTCAGGGCTCACATGGAAAATGACAAAAAGCAAGCTGCTAAACTGATGGGCTTTTGAAAAGTACAGATGTGGGGCTCTGTCTTTGTTAGCAATGATCCCTAGTCCCTAGAGATGGGTTCCTAGTGCCTCCCGCAGAGTCAGAGGCCCCAGTGTGATGAGGACCGCTTGTCCGTCTAGGGGACTATTGGCCCAAAGAGTTCCAGATGCAATTATCTACTCTTAAACATCTTTTTGCTAACTGGTTACAGTGTTAAACAGGGAAAATTGAACTGTCAGAGAAATGATGCTTGAAACTGCTCTTTGGAAAAGCACAGCAATCTGGTGCTTCTGGTTTCATGTGGATTGGCATGGTAACAAGCATTATTTCTCCCTTTACTACCTCCCTCCTCCCCCAACTTAAACTTTATGTCTGCTATAAAATGTTGTTTGAGAGATGCTGTCACATCCCTGACATGATGATATATCGCAGTAGTAGCACAATAGGGATTGTAAGCGTCTGGAGCACAGGAGAGATCTCAGGAGCAAATCCAGAGGTGAAACCAGTGGAAGATTTATTTTGCTCCCGTACTTGCTTTCTGTCGGAAAGAAGGCTCTGCTGCAGCGCCACTGAATCACTCCTTATAGCCAAGTTTTATATTAATGGCTGGCTTGAGTCAAGCTTAGCACAAGAAGCACTTTATTGCCTTCTGTCTGAGAGACACATTAACCTTGTTCTTCTTTCATGTTATAGGGTCAGCCCCCACTTACCCAAACAGCCCAGAAGCTGCACTCTGGATTCTAGGACAGTGGCAAGCCCTTGCACCCATTCCCTGTCCGTTGCTGCTCTAAACTTTTTACTGCCAGCTGCTGCACAAGGTCATTTTGCCCATGTGTGCTGAAGGGACATCTCTCCATTGATGGAAACTGGAAGTTGAGGTTGTTTTTCTAGAGGGAGCTGTTAGCTGACAGGGCTTCTGCCTCTACTGGCATCCAGAGGCGTGTCAAGAGAGAGGGACCTCCTGCCAGATTCATCTGTGGCCCAGCCCCGTCCTCAAGTGCCACTGTGGAACAAGGAAGGGTGGGATGGATTCCCTTTTTATCTGGTGTTGGATTTTGTGTGCTGGGCACAATCTTTCAAAGGGTGGCAGCAGGAAAGTTATTTTCTCTGAACTTGATTGAAAATGCATAGGTTGTCAGTTGCTCCCTTAAACTCTTAGTGCAGGCCCAAAGGTCCACATTTCCCAACCATCATTGACTCCCAAATAGTAAAAAATGAATGAGTTGTGTGATTTAGAAAAAAAAAAGCCAACACCTAAGGATGTGTTTGCTTTTATTTCCTGTTCAGTTTTTAAGCCCGAGGACATGCTTTACAGATCTTTGTGACTGCAAACATCAGGGAAGTGTCATGCTTTCCCCCATCTTTGGTGACTCATGAGAGTCTTGTTTAGGTATGTCAGCTAGGTAGGTGTGTCAGCTAGTTAGCCTAATCCATTATCCCAGCCACTAAGGCTGTAGGAACATGCTGGTATTATGAAGCTTGCTATATTATTGAAGCAGCTGGCAGCAAGGCATTCCCAGATCCTGGGTCTTCAAAATGCAATCTGTGTTTGAAAAACTGAAATTAATTCCCTACAAAATTTTCTTGAATCTCAAGATCTCTGACAGAATGCTTCATTTTATGTGAGTTCAATTCTTGGAGATTCACGTAGCTTTAGAGGCTGAATTATAACTGTTAGCTCTCTCATGCACAATCCAACTTTGACAAAACCAGTTCATTCATAAAGGCTAGTTAGAGTTTGGGGTTTTTTTTTTCTCGTGTTCTTACTTTTGTCCAGATTGACTGCAGGAAAAAGTGACTGTTTTGAAATAGATGACAGTCTGAGTAATTCCTCAGATACCAAAAACACAATCTGCAAACATCGGTTAAATCAATGAAGCAGCAAAAGTGCCCGATGCCCAGGGAGGTCTACAGCAAGTTTGCTCACCTAGACTTCAATCATACGATTTTACCAGCAGAAATGGAAGCTTCCACAGACAGGATGTGCAGCCTGTGCTGGCTGTGTGGTGCTATCAGACCCTTAATAGGCTGCAAGCTGTTTTCCAGTGGGATGTTGGAGCACGACTGCTCTGCAAAAGGACTTGGAGCTAAACTCCCCAGAGCAGTGTTTGGCTGGTCATTTGGACTGAAACAAATGCCACATTGAAATTACCCCTCCTCAAGCCTGCAAGATTTCAGGCAATCTTGCTTTTATTTTTGTTTGTTTGTTTATTCATGTATTTAAAAGAGGAAGGTATTTCAGCACTCATGAAAAGCCAGTACCCAGCAGGACTGAGAACAGCCTGAAACGATGCTGGCAGGCGCTGGGCATTTCCTTCACCCCACCAAAGCACCCCAGGCTTTCCTGACAATAGTCCTATTCCTCTCCCATGGCCCTCCAGAGCAGTGATTGAAAATTGCACCTCTGTGTTGATTTCATGTTGTTGTTTTTTAAATATAGAGGATGTATGTGTTTTAGTCTTTATTAGCCACCATTAAAAAGTAAATGAAACAAGAAACAACAAATGAAGCATTTATTTCGAGCAGGGCTGAGTTAAACAAATGATCAGTCCTTCAGCTGGAGGGCTGAATATAGTGGTTACTAAAAGCAGACAAGAAAACATACAAAACTGCTTTAGAAAAAGGAAAAGAAAAAAAAAAAGCCCGAGACAGCCGGAAACAAAGAGTTATTCAGTTGATCAAGTGACAGACGCAAGTGAGGGGGACAAGGGGTGCAAGACCTTGGGAAGAACAGCATTTCATTTTAAATACCCCAGCTTAAGCTTGTTCACTGGAGAGGAGTTTATATTGAAAAAGGCAGGAAATATTACTGTGCCTATCAGCAGTGACAGGGCATAAAGAGCAGCAGTGTTTGATCAGGCTTTCGCAGGTAATGTAATGTTTCCACTAGGAATTAAACATAAAACTTTTTTAGGTTTTATAATTTGGGGGAGGGAGGCTAGTAACAAACAGTGGTTTAGTGGATGTTTGCACACTAAAAAGATACATAATCGTGTTATAGCTTTATAGAGGCAAGGCAAATCCCCAAATCAGCATACAGATCTGTATGATCTGTGCCAAAGGGCGGTAGACAAGGACACAGGGCTGTAAGAATTTCCTAAGTTTTAAAGGCAACTCTAAATGCTGAAATGAAAACCATAGCATTGGTAGTATTAGTATGACTCCATAATTTGTACTGGTGTGCTCAAAGGAAGATGAGGGCATACACCATACTCCATACAGCCATGTCTCCAGTGGATTGTATCTGCTAGAGGCTCCTCAGAGTCTGAACAAAGAAGGAGGTGCAGGACTGAGACAGAAGTTCTGCTGAGGCTCCCAGTGTGGCCCAGGATGATGTGCTGCTGGCTAGCTCCTGCACTCAGTGCTGGAACTAAACTTTCAGAAGACCAAGCAATGGCCACAGGGAAGGTTGAAGATTTGCAGAACCCAGCCTTTCTATCTTGGTATTCCCTCCCCTATAAATGCAGGAAAAAATCAAGCAC
Organism: Todiramphus chloris collaris; assembly: GCA_025345505.1. NCBI lineage: Eukaryota > Metazoa > Chordata > Aves > Coraciiformes > Alcedinidae > Todiramphus > Todiramphus chloris. Next base: position 5,452,593 of record JANVCC010000130.1, on the reverse strand, counting down.
CTGAAAGGCATTTATTTTTTAAAGAATACATGAATGATTTAAGACTTTTAAACTATTTTAAATGAATCTGCAGACTTTCAAGGGCAATTAAAATGTTTTTTATGTAGCCCGTATCAAATCCATGACAGGTTGTCTTCAATGTTTCATTTTAGAGTTGGTGGGTGGCCTTTAAACTAAGATTTCTTTTCCAGCGGGGACTGTATGATAGCAGACTGAGCTGAGTGACAGTGCCAGGAGAGGAGGAGCCCTGGGCTTATCCCTGCCCTCAGTTTCTTCCCTGCCTGCAGATTAGCAAACAGACAAACCACAGGGTTTAGCCTCTCTCAGTGCTTTGCTAAGCAGCAGGGATCTCTTGAGATACCCAGGCTAGCTCTGGAAGGGCTGAATGAAGTCCAGGAGCCATGTTCCGGCATGCAAGATAATTGGACTACAATTTCTGCACAGGTATTGTTGTTTCCTGTGTTCAGGTTGCCGGTATAGGCATCTCTGCATGGTACTGTGTTGCATTATGGAGAGACCATAATGTCTCTGGAGAACCTCAATGTGGAGACAAACTAGGAGGTAAGGCCTTTCTAAAACTGTATCTGGATATGCATCATCATCCCTTCCTGCACTGAGAATCTTGGCCCTTAGGATCCACCTGGTTCCCCATGGGAGTTTCTGCTTGAGAACAGGAGGATGCACAGAGCATGTTCTCCTTTCTCCCCTGACCATCACAAGCCATAAAATATGTCTCAACACCATGGTTTTAGATCTACAAGGTAACAGGAGAAGCCAAAAGCATGTTGACGACAGAAGAATAGCCTCCACCACAAACGGAGATGATAACATCCATCCAGCTGTAGTAGTTCAGAGAAGAGATGTGAGGACCAACGAAGACATACTAGGAGAACCTGTCTGCTTTGTGTTTTTTTCCATGATTGCTAAGCTGGCTTCTGGATCACCAGAAGTATTTTCTGGTACTCATGTGTTAATCTTTCTAAGTTTAACATAGAATTATTTGACCTGGCATTTGACTTCCCACTGTAGTATTTTTACTATTTGGCTAGTCAAAAGCATATGCTAAAAAAAAAAAAGAAAGAAAGAAGAAAAAAGCTAAAATACACAGTGAGGGCTGGAGGATAGAATGACACACCAAAATAGAGAGAAATACAACAGACTGCTTTTAAGCTTGTGCTTGGCCATGTAAATAGTAATACCAACTTCAGCTGAACTGTTGTCATGATAACAGCTAGCTCACACTGGGCTCTAATGGGTTTGTCATCCAGATAGACACAGAAGAGATCTCAAAGGTGGATATGTCTGGTGGCACTGAATTTTAAAGTTTTCTGCTCCATAATGGAGGCAGAACTGTGCAGAAAGCATATCTAAAACTTAGGGCAAAATTCTGCTCCAAAATAAGTCATTAGTAGCCCTTATAATTAAGAACTGCAAATTATGTTTCTTTAGAAGACTCAACTTGCATTTCTCCTTGCCTTTTTAAATAGGATGCAGAGTATTTAAAATCTAAAAAAGACCAGCATATTTCCCTAGGTATGTCCATACTTTTCTCACTAAAGATTTCCATTTACAGTTTTTGAAATATTGGAAAGTATGCAGAAGATGTAGGCTGTGCTTTTGCAAATCCCAGCCCATGTCAGCACCAAGCAATTGCCACACAGGAACCTTAAATTGGAATTATAACTGCTTTGATAGTAGTTGAGCTGAATACTTGATGTCTTCAGCGTGTTGGCCAGTTCAACAAAATAACAGAAAATGTATCTAAGGTGAACAAAAGAAAGCAGTTTCCCAAGTGAAATGAAATCCAAAAAGAAAAAGGGTTTAATTATTTTTTTTTGTTCCTCAGTCCGAGCTGAATGATTTTTTTCTGGAATAGAAAAATGGGGTTTTTTGCATGTTAGTTTTCTTTTTTCCACCAGTGTCTTAAAAATGTTTTTACTGATTAAAGATTTTGACTACTTACCCACTAAAAATATGCCCTTTTTGATTGAAATAGTTTGTTGAATTTCTGGACAGATTTATTTGGCCTGAGGTATATTTTTATGGAAGAAGAGTTGCCACAGGAAATTTTTCCTACTTGCTAGCATTTATACAGTCCTTTCTGCTTCCCTGGACACTAGATATTTGTTTTCACTTCACTTTACTTTGTTTTCTTTAGGGAGAAGATGGAGGTGATTCGAGTCTTTTTAAATACAGTGATTATAATTCTATGCAATGAGCAAAACGTTTGTTGTGTTGCTATGTTCAGATGCTTATACTCTCGTGTATTGCTGGACTGGATAGGTCCTGGCATTAGCTTCTAGACCCACCATCTATAAAATTAAGCCAAGCTTCAATCAGATCATCTTAGGGCTGTTAAGATTTCCAACCTATGCTATCATATGATGAACCTGCAATACTGTACACCGTCATTTATTTAGATTAGAAACTTTAGCACAGTAACATATCCCCATCACCAATACAAAATTTGATACTCTGCTAAGCTGGTGTTTCAGTGAGTTGTTCTCATCTGTGCAGGCTCCAAATGAAGCAGGCAGCAGTATGTGCATGTACATAACAGCAGCCCTCAGAAAAGATCATTTCTAGAAGTGCTTATCTAGTCACTGCTTCCACAACTTGAGAGCAGAATGAGAGCATCCAATTTAATATAAAAATAAAACCTAACAAGAGGGGCTGTAAGTGTGGCAGGTGAAAGAACTATTTGGGAGCAGTGACATTATCCTAGTTTCTTACTTTAATACTGCCGGCCTAGACATAGTGAAGGCTGAAAAGTCCTCAGTTTTCTTCTTCTCAAATATATAATATGTAACAAAAGTGGAAGACAGAATTTCTGTGAGAAGTGTTATCCTGTTTTCAGCACTGGTTCGATGTAGATCTGTTGTCATGTGTCAGACAGAGACTTGGGTTATTTCATTAGCTTCTTAGTAAACACAGTTTTGGTATGAAGAACATGTGACATTATATAGCCTACATTTTGAAGAAATCTTTTAACTGCTCAGGAAGCGGCAACTACGTTATTCTTTGACTTCTCAATAGCACTCCGTAATGTTTAAGTTCTTCTCCTTCACCTGTGACTATGGTTAGTTAAGAAAAATAAGCTTTATGCAATTTGATATAAAACCTGTGCCAGGGTAATCAGTGGACAATTCACTGGTGTTTTAAATACGAGAGCAAAACAAGTATTTTCCAAACTTAGTTTCCATGGCATTTGGTATCTTGAGACTGCAGCTCTGGGCAAAGGATGATGTTATTACAAAGGGCTTGACGAGTGCTGCTGGGTTGGGACGGGGCGAGAGGCTTGGGAGCACTTCCAAATCCTCCCCAAGGATGGCTGTCAAGAGGATGGCTGCTGGGATGGCCGGCTCGTGAGGATGATATCTTTGCCAAGAGAGGGGTCCTGAAACCTATGTAACTCAGGAACTGTTTTCAGACTCTAAAAGTAGATTGTGGTTTCAGACAATAATATTATTCAGCAATGTGAATAGGAAATTGTTCCTGCCTTTATACAGGTGCATGCTGCCTCTGTGGGCAGTGCTGCATGGCAGAACAAGTGGTATTTGCCCATTCACTGCTGGATTTGTTTCACGGGAACCCCACAGTGCTGTAGAGATGTTACAATTCCGAGGATGAAGTCCAGATTTAAAAAACCCCATGCGGGGCCCTCAGGGTGCCCACCAGCTAACTGGTACCAATGTGTGGAGCTTGAACTGTTCCTTCTCAGATGTTTTTGCAGTTCTGAGCGCACCATCTGTGCCTGCCCAAGAGTCATACAGACACTTTCCTCGGCAGACCTGGCTGCACCCATGCAGGCTTGTGTTGTGTGCCTGGATATCTCTGTTCGCTTGTCTCGTGGCTCTGCTTTGGGGGTTGTCACCTCGTCTGTATAACCACATGCTCCCCAAGCCATCCCTTGACCCCTCAGACTTTAGAAACCTGTGGCTTTGCTGTAATGTAGAGATTTTTATCTGCATTTTAGGTGGGAATGGAGGCTTACACTGAAATAGTTAATAGACCAGTTAAACGTCTCATGTGAATATGGTTACACTCAGTAGGTGCAGGATCTATTTAACTTTATAGCAGTAGGAGCAGAGGGCTCATTTGGATCTCGTGTCTGCATGTGCATAATCAGCTTCTGCTTGTAGGCTGCCTGATTAGGCATGATCTTCAGTCATTACTATGTCCATTTAGTGCTTCTGAATCAAAGCTCTATGCACATGTGTGGCAATCTCAGTCCTGTGTATTCACTGGATAAATATATATTTGCCCTCTCCAAATGCAGAATGTGGTGTGCCAGGGACACTTAGTGACATTTGCTCCACAGGTGGCCTACCCAATTCTCCTTTCGATCCGCAGGGGAATGGAGCATCCCCTGGGACAGGCTGGTCAGCACGTGGTTGCACTACTGGGACAACCTAAGCAGGAGCATCCCTGTGAGAGGGATACTTGCTGCTGGGTGGCAGCTGCCCTGCTGGCATGGTGTGATGGGGGAAAGGCTGAGATTTGAGAAGCTGACAGGAATGGGTAAGAAACAGGCAAAGGAGACTGCTTCAACCACCAGCTCCAGCCTTAGAGAAGGCTCGGTCTTCATCCTTTCTCCAGCTGTCCCCGCTTCTCCCCCTTCCCCACCCTCAGACCATTTTTCCACACACTGAAAATGTATTTGTTCTTCCTTTTGTCTTTACCAGTGATTGCTGAGGGAGGGAGGCTGGTATTTTGTTTTTAATCCCTCCAGGAGTGCAGTCCTCATTGATACTTGCCAGGTCTGAGCTGTTAAAGCAGAGATGTTTTGAGCTGAGTGCAGAAATGTCTGCGGGGGGAAAAATGGGGTGGTTGGTTTTGCTTTAAAAATAAAATAAAGGTCCCACTAAAATTCGCCCATAGGCCAAGGAACAAACATGATAAATTGCAGCCCAGAGGGTAATTCTTCTGGAAAGGTAAAATCATCTAAAAATAGCACCTTAGAATGAAAGTGCTTCATTGACAATAACTACAGTGTTGCTACGGTGATGCTGGAAAAAAATGATCGTTGATACTCAGACTGCCACAGAACTGCTCCCCCGCCCTCCCGTGGCATGAATCAACTCCTAGTATTAAAATTACAGACAAAATTTGTGTTATATTTCAGGTTTTTTCCTTGTCTGAATGCTTCTCTCTTCTATTGCATGTCCCGCGGACAAATGAAACACCATCAGAGAAAGGCATTGAAACCAAATTTATTGGTCAGCTCTGTGTGATCTATCTACATTTTGTCTCAATTGCAACTCGATGCTATTTCTTTTTATCAGAGCAGCTTGCTTCAAGAGCAGGGAGCCCGTGGTCTGAATGAGACCCAAAGATAATAGCTTGATGGGACTGCTCACAACTTTTTTTTTTTTGCCTGCAGCAAGACATAGCACTGGTGAAATCCCAAGTCTTCTGTTTCAACAAGTTCAAGTTAAACACCTCCCAAGGTACACACTATCCTGCTTTGTGAGGATTATGAGAGATGAGAAAGTTGAAACTCCACATTTCTTTAAAGAAAACACAGTTTGGCAATAAAGAATTTTTCTTTCAGCGTACATATCAACAACAGAAAAGCTGGGTAATACCTTTTTGATCTACTCAGCCCATTCAGGCCCAGTTTGGGGGATTTGAAATGCAGTACAGCTTCAAAACATTTGTGGCTCTGCGGAGACTATATTTGGAGGCAAGTAAAGCTTCACAATCTTTTGTGTAGCAGCTGAAACCTACTTAACCGTCTGCCCTAGGTAAAACTGGTAAATGGCTCTGTTTATACAGCAGCTGCATCTCAAATGTGATCCGTACAGCTGGCGGCAGACCAGTTGCAATGTAGATGATATTTTAATTTCCCCATCAAATGCTGTCTGTAATTTGTGGGGCTTTCCTTAGACAAGTGAAGCAATATTAAAACACACAGCGGGTACTGTATGATATTTTCTGCCTTCCTTGAAGAGCCCAGAGTATGCCAGTTACACTGTAGACAATGTTCTATGAATGTGAAAGAAAAATATATCAGTATGTTCTTAAAAATTAAGTTTAATTTCTAGCTGCATATAGAGTTCTTGTTTCTGACTTTTTTCATGTTGATGTTGGGCTGGAGCCATCAGTATGAAAAAAATCACTTCTATGTGGCACCTACCCTTACCTAAAGAAGATACAGAATCAAAGTCAGTCTCATGGGTTCAAGAAGCTGTGTAATTAGCTTTCCAGAGGATTTGTGGCCCTCTGAAGCTAGGAATTACATTTTATGAGGGGTAATTTTAAGAGTGGTTGACTGGCAGTGTTGGAGGATGGAGTGTTAAATGGCAAAGAAACATGTCTTTATTAATTGGCTTTCTCTAGAACAATTATTGGGCCAAACTGCAAACCTCCTGTGGCAGGGGGGTTGGAAGTAGGTGATCTTTAAGGTCCGTTCCAACCCACAGCATCCTATGATTCTGTGAATTCAGAGGACATGGAGGCACCTGAGACTTTGTCATGTTATATAGTCTTTTTAAACAGTGACTCAAACTCAGGGTTTGTGAGCTGGAAGGTTTAGTGCTCTGGTATCTGGTATTCCAGTGGTGAGGAAGAGCAAGGTAATACAGGAAAGTGAAGCTAAGTTTAGTTTTTCATGCTGGACACACAAAGATAATGTTGGGTTCTTTTTGTGATGAAGTGCTGAGTGAAGGGATTCGATTCACAAGAGCATTTCAGGAAACTTATAAAGGATTTCATAATACTTTCCTCCACATATTTATATATAGCGTATTGCTTTTGTTCAGCCTTGCACAGCGTTCAGATACGAGAGGCTGTGTTTAGAAGGTATTGTGATTAAGGTTTAAAGGGCTGCTCATCCATGCTCGCTGAAAATAGTGAAAGACTTCCTTTGACTGCAGCAAGCTTCAGATGGGGCTTACAAGGCGGGAAGCTGAGAGACCTGCCTCATACATCCCAATGCTCTGACACAGATTGCCCCAGCCGATAGAGCTGGTAATGCAGAGCAGAATTTGCACTCCTGAATGTCATCCGATGCTGATCTGCTTCGCTGCCTGCGGATAAATGGAGAGAAGCAGTATGTCAAGGCACAGTAAAATTTGGCACAGCTGCCAAGGTGGCATGCGGAAGCTGGGAGCTGCGGCGTCCTGTCCGAGGAAGTGGTTTCTACTTCTGACAGCCTGAAGTTCAGCGGGAGCCTTGCACAGAGGCAGGACACTGCCAGGCAGCTGCTGGGTGGCATGATGCTTCTTGGAGAGGCAGCTTCCCCCAGCCACTGCGGAGGTCCTGTTGGTCTGTCCTGCCTCTAATTTGGGAAGGGGCAAAGTATGTCCATCACTCTTCCGTGCTGCGCTTGCTTCAATTACAGCCTTCTTTGCAGCTCTGTAATGGAGCTTTGAGAACTCAAAACCAGCATTTTAAAGGGCTGGGAATTCTTGAACAGCTGATCGCTTCAAGATATAAAGGTGTCTGTCGTGGTGGACCAAACTATGTCCTCCGTGTCAAAACTGGACAGATTATGAAATTGCATGTTTGCTGAGCATTGTGAGTACATCAAAAGAAAGGTCACAGTGGAAACTTTTTTCCTAACTGGAAACTTAATTCCTATTAGAGGTCTTGCTGGTTTGAGGTAACATTTGCATTCTGGCAGAGTCAGATTCCTGAACCAGCTTCAGGTAGGGTTAACCAATTCATCTCATTATTTTCAATTTATTTTACAGGATCTGTCTTTTCGGAACACAGGTAATACAAAACCATCTGTCATTTTACAAAGGGGCCACAGTTACAGCTCCCTGGAATCATCACCTTAACGTGGGCTAGAGTTGCTGAATAATTTGTGGATGTGTGAAAGAGATTCTACAAATAAATCATCCAGCCTTTTTGTTCTGGAGAAAGCACATGCTTAAGGAAGAGTAGGCATCTAGGATCTGCTTATTTTACCTCTGGCAAAGCAGCTGGTCTGAATACACGCTGTGTAATGATAGATTCCTTCGGGATCTCTTGGAAGTATATTAAACATCATCTACATATTTCTTCTCCTTCCCTTTAATGATTTATTGACTTTTGTCAATGTATATCATTCCTTTCTCTTCTTCTTTGATGGTGAGTTTTTTTATCAAATGACTGCCCTATGATGGTCTCTTAGCTCTGCTTACAAGTTTTTGAAACCAAACATTTGCTCAAAAATTTGTAGAAGGTACTGCAGTGTTATCTCAAGGCTTGAAAAGCTTTGTCCATCCTTGGATGAGTAGGTCTGAAGGAAAAGTGATTCATAAGAGGGCTTGATCTGTGATTGCCTCCAGGAAATGGGCAACAGAAACCCTTTGTGAATACAAGCCACTGAAGAGTTAACTCTGAGCTTTCACAGCAGTACAGACAGAGTATTTTTCTAAATAGAGGTACATCAGATACTTGAAGGGAAGATATGAAATGGCATGTGAAATTCAGTTCTTTCTGGAAGGCTAACACATAGTCTGTGTCCTTTTTGAAGACCCAGAGAAGTCCTTTTTACTAGTAGGCTGCCTCTTGTGAGAGTTTTCCCCTCTTTTGTAGCCTCGGTGATAGCAATCCTTAGAAAAGCACATGCATATACATATAGAACATGTACCCGACACAGAGCTGTGTGCTCACCTCAGCGTCCCAGTATGGAGTGATGTTTTCAGAACAAACAGCAAAGACCCCATTGCCTGCAGTGGGCCGTGGCAGTACATGCTCCACCAAAACACTTCCCCTGTCTAGCTCAAGAGGTACCCTCAGCTCTTCCACCCACTTCAAAGCAGTGCCTGGGCATGGGGCAGCCCTGGTTCAGGCAGGGGTGCAGAAGCAAAATGGGTGAAAGCTGAGCACCTTTCACTGGGAACGATGGGTCTCAGCCTCCGTTTCTGCGTCTGCATTATGCTCTACGCTCCTCAGTTATTTCAAATAATGGCAGATGGAGGGCAAGTGAGGAGCAGGGAGGGCATGACCTAGCCTCCCCCTGCCCTTAGGTTGATGGTCTTCTTCCCTTGGAAGACTGCCACAGGCCCCGTGGTTCTGTCTCACTTCCTACAGTAATTACCATGGCTGACGTTAAGGGCCCATAATACCCAGCGCAGAAATTGCTGTGGCAGAACCATTGCATTTTATATCCATTGGGATTAAATTAATCTGTGTTATGCTGAGAGCTCAAAAAGTAAGAGGGACCCTTTCATACATTTCAGCCTCATGTAGTAGAGGTTATCTAAAACTTGTTACTGAATCTTACTGTACACGCTTATAAAATAGTGACCATGAACCATTTGTCTGCAGTAAATTCATGTAACGTACCATGCTTATACTGGGGTTAGTGGAGACTGAGGACCATGTAAACAGATGTACTTGAGAGTGATCTCAGCCTTGGCCTGAAAAACAGTGACGTCTCATAGAGTGAGATGTGGTTATGTTAATTGCTGGTCTTTTAACAGCTCTGGCTGCTGCAGTAGATAATTCCCAGGTGTATGAAATATCATCCTCGTGTCTTATGTTTCTGCAATTGGATTCGTGTAACAGAGAGCTTCAAGTGGGCCGAAGACTGAGATTTTATCTTCTCTGCAGCATCAACTCAGATGATTCTTGAGTCCTTGACCACACACAAAACCTGCTGTTCTGGACATGAGGTGGGGCAACAGGCCCACCTGGCAGTACAGTCAGATACTCCTTTGCTTTCAGGTCCTTCCTGCAGCAAGGGTCCTGCAAGGACCATCCTCCTCTCAAGCAATGTTATTCTTATATTGCCTCAAAATCTTCTGCTGTTCATAGTCTGCCCGGAAACACAAACAGGCTCTCACCCTGTTGATTGCTATAGATCTGCTTCAGGAAGCCCAGGTGGTTTTCCCCTCCAAAGCTTTGCTGTGTTTGGTGCTCTGTGTGGTGTACCCATGAGGATATACTATCTCAGCTGAAGTTTTACAGGATGGCCACTCTAAACCAGCTTCAGCTGAGCAAGGCAGCCAGTCACCTGGGTTAGCTCAGCAGCAAAGGCTTATGTTTGGTGGTCAAATCCAATGCAGATTGTGGTGTTGTCTTGAATGTGGCTTTTTCTTAATAAGAACAGTGAACAGGAATATAGATATAGGTCAGGCTTTCTGTTGTAGCTTGTAATTCTATGTAAATATCTGTAAATCTTATGTTCTGGCAGAGATCCTGACAATGCAGTAGGTCTATAAGCACTTAACCTCATGGACAAGACAGAATAGTTTTGCTGTGACCCTTCTTTGGTGTAAATGTCTTTCTCTAGCTGATTGCACCAACAGCAGAGGCCGTCTGCCCTCTTGGGTTAGGCTTTATCTCTGAGTTTGTGGTCATTCCAGTATCACTGCTTTCAGCCTTGAGACTGGTTATTCCACTGGAGGCAGTTGTTCTAAACATAGTCATTTTAGCTACTTTCCAGAGGGGAAAAAATACCTTTGCTGAAAGCCCTCTTTTTGTCATTCTGTCTTAATAAAACTGACTTTACTCAAGCTTTTGGAGACTACAGATCCACAGTTCAAAGACCCAGGGCAGATGCAGTACAGTTAAATACCTGATCATTGAGCAGAATTGACAGTGAATAATCCCTGATCAGTCAAGTCACTGGTTGGTCTGGAGTTGGTGTCACATTCCTGCCCTAAGTTCCAAGAGATGTAACAGTCTCCTGGTGTTGGCCTGCCAAAGGTGAACTTCATCTGAAGGGAGTCTCCCTTGAGCAGTAATTTACTTTCTACAGCTAAGCTATATCTGGAAACATGTTGATCTTGATTTGACTGACAGGTCTATGAGCCAGTTTTGTGAGTTCAGCTTCCAAAATAACTGTGTTTGATTCCAAGAATAAGAACTCTGTTGTTGCTCGTGACACTAGACCTGCTGTCCACACTCAAGTAATTGACCAAAATAGTCAGCATCCTGAAGATCATGAGATTTTGAGCCTATGTTACTGTTCTTGCAGAGAGAGAACCTCTTTGTATTCTGTAAGAGTATAGTGTGTTTGCATGTGTTTCTGTTGGTAGAGAGCTTAAGGGGATTAGAAAAAGATCATTTATCATGAGTAGTTGGCTAAAGGAAGTATTTCTAGGAAGTAACTGTCTCCTTAATCTTTGCGATTTTCCTTGTATTGCCATTTCTCAATATTTTATTTTTCCCCCAAATAATTTAATTTAGAACACATGTGAGGATGAGTCTGTTTTCTCTTTGGAGCCTCTCCTCTCGCCTTAACAGAATGGTCCCCTGACTCTTGTTAGTTCCATTGCTGTTAAAAGTCATGGTCATCACTGACTTTAAGTTAAATAGTGCTGCATGTATGACTGTGTGAAAAAAAAGTCAGTCTCTCAGAATGTAGGAAAGAGTAGGATTCAAGATGCTTGGTAACCTTAACACAGTCCCTCTGGGTCCTATAAAACAGACTTTGATTGTGTAGTTATATGTGGCCCAAGGGCTTTTCTAACTTGAGCCGAACTAATGCGTAGATGAAGCCGATAGCCAGTGTGGCACATGCTTCAGCTTTGCTTCCTTGTCGCGCCCAACATCCTTTCTTTGCACAAGAGCCGTGAGCCCTGTTTGGCTACTGTTCGATGCATGGGAGCATTTGCTACCATCTCTGTGGCATTCCCAGTAGGTTGTAAGGGGAAGTTTCCTCCCAGGATGCAGTTTCGCAGACATTAGACAAAAAATACAGAAAGCAGCATATGGCATTATAGTTCCTTTCTTGTCTACCATGTAGGCAATATGGCCTGTAATTAAAGCACAGTGTAAACCTAATATTTTGGGAGAGCTGTAGCTAACTGTCTCAGTAACTCAAGAACAAATCTGTATTTATGCACCCCTAGCATTATTTTTCAGGGCCTAGAAATGGGCTTTCTTTGAAGTGAAAGTTTAAGGAGACAAGCTGGGTAGCCTTGAATCCCTCCCAAATTTCTATTTGTTTGAGGCTGATGTTCCTGTAACAAGGATGTGAATGCACTGTCTGCATAAGTTATGAGAAGACGTGATTTTGCTGTCACAGCTTGATGATGTAGAATGTCCCTTGCGTGAGGAAGAGGTGGACAATGTGACTGCTCTCAGCCATGCCTTGCAGCAGATCCCCTGCTGGAGACCAGGGGCTGGCTAGCAGGACATTTGGCACAGGAGAAGGACTAGTCAGATGGTGCTGGCTCTCCTTACTCTTGCATCTGGCTGTCAAAAATCTCTCCATAAAGGAGCAGTAAAATACATGGACTGCTGCCCAAGTGTGCGATTGCTGCAGTATCAGAGGATGCTGTTTTCGGTTTGCTCCTGGGGGTGAATGTGGTTGTACGTATCGCAGTGTAGGAAGAGCTGGTCCCTGGCTCTGGAGATTGCAGCTAAAGCCATGATGAACCTGACCAAACTAGAATATTTCTTGTTGTCCTGAACTTTGTTCAACTTAAGTAATTCTACTGACCTTATCACCTCAAGCAAGCCCTTCTCAAGCATATCAGCAGCCAGTTTCAACAAAACTTCTTCCAGGAAGACACATTCTTCACAAATACATAATTCTCCATCCCTAATTTGGGAAAATGTGAGCTATGAACACACACTATATAATAGTGCAATAATAGTGCAATATAATAGTGCAACACTATTTCTCGGTCTGCATCTCTGTTTTGTGGTGGTGCTTTGGATAACAAAGCTTTTCTCAAATAATTTCTTCAGCTTTTAAAGGGAGTAGCAATGGAGGAAGATGGTAGTCTGGGAGCTAATACTTTTTACGGGACAGAAAGTGACACATACCACATAGCAAGATTCTCTGGAATCACACATTTGCCCTCAAAATGTGGGGATAATTGCACTTGTGTGTTGAGAAAACTGTACCAGTCACGGTAAGGGACTTTGTAAGGGACGCAAAGATTCTTAGCACATTACAGGGGATTAAGTAACTTTTTCTATTACTTTTTGTAGCTATTTCTTAAAAAGCAGAAGGCACAGTTCTGCAAAGTGGCAGAACAGCTGCTTGATTTTCACAACTAAGGATAGGCTTAATGTTAAACACACACTTAAGTGCATAGCTGCATCAAGATGATGAGCTAAGTTGGAATCTGATATTTTCCAAAAATTGCATGTGTATAAGAAGACCTTTAATATGTGATCTGTTCAGGCAGCTAACTAAATCAGTTGAATGCCAGTTCTTGGATGTGTGCTCTGAAGTAGACAGTGCCTGTAATGTCCATCCATACAAACAGCTCCCTTCTCTCTCCTGAATGAAAAGAGAAGCTTATTTCATCTTACAGGGTGATGCCAGTTGGAATGCTGAATGTCTAAATTGGATCTGTGTTACTGGCTATGTCTCTGATCTGCTTCTAAATCAGTTGTGATGAGAAGACTTTACCTTTATGAAAAAAAAATAAATGAAAATCTGCAGTTGCACTTTGTCAAGTGAGATTGAAAAGGAAGCCCAAAATAGCCAAGCACTGCATCTCTCTGTGTAATGGTCTGCATAAAATGGATAGTTAGCATTTAATATTGGGAGATATGCTGGTAGCAGTGAAAGAGCTTTACGTTTAGACTTGGTATAACCTGCTAAATTATAATTTCCCAGCAAGGAAAAAAATATAGCCATGCAAAATTTAGCAGGATTTATTGCTGTAGTTGTTGTTGTTTCCGTGATTGCTTTTGTTGCCAAAAGTCCAGTTTGATCTAGAACTCTCTGCATGCACTACCATACCAGATTCAGAGTACAGTAATATATATGGAGGTTGGGTTTTTTAAGCTTTACCCAGTGGATTTCTAATTCTCTTGTTAACTAAAGTAAGAAAAATGTCTCTGCAGCTGCAGAACTGCATTAGTGCAGGGCAAATACTGTTCCATTCTCTGTAGGGAGAGGAGGACCCCACACAGGCATAACATGGTGATGGGCAAGGGAAAGTTAGATGGTGAGATAGGACGTTCACACCATCTAATGTAGAGCTTAGCTCCTTGGGGCTCCTGGCAGGAGGTTTTGAAGGGGTGGAGGAATGTTTCTGGCCATATCCTGAGGTGTATGTCAGAAGGGATTGCTCACCATCCCTGTGTCCCCCAGGGTAACAGAGCTCTGCAGCTGGTGGCATCAGCTGTGCCAGCCTGGCAGCCGTGTGGCTGGAAGTGGATGCCTCTTGGCAAGGCTCAATAAGACGGCTTGTCATAGGATCCAGGGTTCTACACTCTCCAAGTCCTGTGTTGCTTTTCAGCAGAAGGATGAATGATGCATCCTCAGAGGACCCACCAAACCTGCAAACAACAAATAAGTCATTACAGTAAAGTACAGGGAAGCAGCAGTTCAAGTCCTTTTTTGCTTCCTGTAAAGAGATTTTGAATCTATGATCCAATGCTTAGCAGGTTCTGGTGACATTTACTGAATTTGCTGTGCTTTGGATGATGCTGTACATTGCAGCTTCTCAAATGTACCGTGCCAGCACCCTGCATTTTGTGCTGCCCAGTGAAGGGTGATGCAGTGTGGTGAGCAGTGGTAATTCCAAACTGTAAAGAGCATTCAGAAAGCAGTCAGTAGGTCCTGCATTGCTGTCATGAACTGCTGGAGATGAGAGTCTGAGACAGCAGACAGTTGTTAAAGTAAGGAGAGATGACAGAGGAGCATGAGCCAGATCGGCAGCTCCTGTGAAGCCTTAGTCTGTACATCAGCTGTCCAATGCCTCCTCCCCAGGAGCAGGGGTTAGGTAACAAGGATGGTGTTATTGATGTCTCATCTGGATGCTACGCATGAGGGAGGTCGTGCAAGTTGCATGAGAAGTCTAGTTCAGATAAGGTATCATTACAGCAGGCTGTTACCACAGTGTGAAACAGGCTCTCGACTACCATGAAACAGGATTCTTGTAAAGGTTTAGCATCTAAAGCCCAATATTACAATGGCATCCAAGTGAGTAAATGTAGGGCTGTATCTAGCATGAAAGCTTACCTGCACCGAACTAATTACAGGATCAATATTAAAACATGAATCATGGTTTTGTGTGATTTGTATCAAGAGTAACAGAAATAAATCAAACAGCATGGAGTATTTAATCTTCTAAATGCTGGGAAAATGCATATTATTCTCCATGTCAAGCAGTGGTAGGAATTGCCAGCTGCATTTTTTACGAGGGGAAAGCTGTAGCTAAGGGTTAATGTTCCTTGCCCAGAGCTGCAAAAGGGACTGGTCAAAGCAGCATTATTCCCAAGTACATAAAAAAAAACAAGCCAAAACCAAACAAACATTAAAATTCTGGTTTTCTCCTGAAATGTACATAGCATCTGCCCATTCTGACTTTGGTGGGAGACAGTCAGGGTAGGAGATTTTCCTTTTCTACCAACAGCATTGGGGTGCACTCCATCCCACTGCTTGGATGTAAACAAGGAGCATGCTTCTAGGTTGCCAGTTACGCTCGTTTGGTTTCTTTATGCTCACATTTGCCTTTAACTGTTCATATTGTGGTGGCTCCTGCCACCTAGTCTTTGGCACCATCCCATGTGGCATCTCCTGCCATCAACCTTATCCTATGTAATAAATATAAATATGTTACGTTTCTAAGTCACTTCCAGCAGTTATTCCACAGAGATCTTCCTGCATAGATTCTCCAAAAAACCTATGGGGAGACAAAAACCAACCAACCAACCAAGTTGATTTAACTTGTTTAACTTCTCACAGGGCATGGTTATCAGACACCAGGTCATGTGCTCAGCCTGGAGGAGTAACGTGCCTTCCAGTTAAGGTTGCATGAGAACCTCTTCCAGGAAGCTTCATGAGAACTTCTGAAGCTCACCATGTTAGACAGTGCAGAGGACTTAACATTGACTCTCGCCACTAACCCTGACATGACTGGGGCCTTTCTGTCTAGCTGTCAAAAGCACCCCCAGAATGAGTATGCTCCTTTGTGAGACTATACGATGGTAATGAACACTCTGTGCTGCTGAGGGGGTTGTCAGGTACCAGAGGATGGCATTTAGGAAAGTGGGCATTGTTTAATGATACCAATGATACCAGCGGAGTCTCAGTTATCTGGTGCCCTCTGAGCAGGACTGCTTGGTGGAAGGTTTTTGCACATGTATTTTGGACTTCTGTGCTTGTATCGAGTTGCTTCTAATTGTATAAACAAGAGTTACGACATGGAATTTAGTGGTATTATTGGCTAAGCAAGAGTTAATTATAAGGGATGTAGGGTACTGATTTTTCAGGCTGAAAAGGAAAGATTGAGATGGAGGGGTGTCCCTTAAAGCAATTCTATTTTATCTAATGCTGCCTATGTGAAGCATATCCAAAAAGCATTGATTTTTCCAGTAGAGGTTGTACTTCATTCACCTCATTTACCTAAGTATTCTTAAAGGCAAAGACTTGGTAAATTGACTCTGGATAATAAACCAGTGGAATTTGAAATCTGTGGTATGCCAGGGTTAACTGGCTGGAACTGGGGGAGTATCTCCATCCTGCTTCTGTGACTCCCCTGTCATCATTCATAGCAGTGTGATTGGCACTGATTTACAACTTGGATTACTCAGGTGAGTTTTATAAATTTTGCTGTTCCTGTCCTCAGTTCCTCACCAGTCTTCCAAGAACGTCTCCCAGACTCCTCCTTCACCCACTTCCTCAGCTGCTGGAATACCTGGACATAGCAATGGAAACCGCTCATGCATTCCTGACACGGAAAGCTCCTCCTAGGACTGCTGTGGAAACTTGCTAGATGGAGAGAGGTTATCACAGCCTAAAGGCAGCCTTCAACTTGAGTTATTGTGGGACTAAATTAATTTTTTTTTTCTCATATACGTGAGGAGGGTTTATGTGTAGTCAGCTAAAGTCTTTGAGCTCTTTCTCTGCAGGTTGCATGGGCTGGCCATGCTGCAGATCATTTAATCACTAATCCTAATGACTTGCTGAGAGCACTGCTTGCATTTGTGCTTTGTGAATATTGCTTTGGGCAAATAGCTCCGCCATGCCAGAAAAATGGGTGCATTAGAATGCATGAGATTCATAAAGGTTTTGATTAAAAGGTTAAGATTATGGGCAACATCACCTGTTTTTCTCTAAAAAAAAGCTGAAGACCAAAAAGGCTTCAAGTTCAGATGCGTATCAGGGTATAAACCAAAATGTTTTGCTTTTTAGAGCAGAGAGAGAAAAAGCTTGGGATTTAACAGCAGTCAAAGAGAGCCAGGTTCCTCTTTGGCACAGAGATGAACTGCAGTGGCACAGATTGCTTCCCTGCAACTCACTCCCCTTGCCTGCAGACTAGGATGGCTGTATCCAAACCATCCAGATGGCCCAGGTGGGGAAAAATCCTTGAGCTGTACCCAGGGACTATCCAGGAGAGGACTGCATAGTGCTTACCCTCGAGTGGACAACACAGACCAGCGCTCACATGCAGAGATGAGTTTGTCCAGCCTGGTCAGTATAGAGAGTAACTTTGGACTTGAATGGCTTTCAGCTGAGAAAGGCTGGCATAAGTAGTGCACTGAATTAGGTAGCTTCATCAAGTGGTCTCAATATTTAACCCATTTTACCACGACGGCACAGTTTATGACATATTAGTGGTGAGGTGACCGTTCCACTAGTACCTCGGAAAAAAGAGCAGGACAGGACTGACTTTTCCAGTTACCCCAAGACTTGCTATGCTGTTTTAATCTAAGGAATTCATCCTGTCGGCCAGCTGAGAGCATAGGGATCCAGCAGATCATGAAGGGGCATTCAGTGTATCTGGTAAATGGATGGAACCTAACCTGGAATTGCAATTACAAGAGGTGAAGCATCGTGAAGGTCTGTTTTTTCATTCCAGCACTCAAATACAGTGATAATGGACAACATGCTCAATCTCTCCTAGAGTTAGGTTTTTCATTACATTTCTAATGAAGTGCTGATTACCCTCTGCTAATTGACATGAGCCCTGAGCAGGCAGAAGCAAATGAAAACAATCTGGCAGCTGGCTGCTACCATGCATTGATATGTCCAGTCTCTCCTTACTGCTCATCAAATGCAGGCTGGTGGCACACCAAGGATGAAGTGAGGTGACGGTGGTATTAGAAGGTTTGTGCCATGGATTTCACTATTTAAGGTGTCTGTCATCTTTTTCCTTTCATTCTCTTCTATTTGCAAATTATTTGAGTTCATTTCTAGTACCTGCTTCACTTGAATTTTTGTTTGCTGACTTGTCTGGAAAAGCAATGGTTTTAGGCAGCCAAGTAAAATAGAGTTGTCCTCAAGTCAACTGTCAGTGAATAGATTTTGTATCTGGCTTGGTGGGTTTTCATGAGAGTTTTTCAAGCTCAGTTCCTGTTTATGTCTATAGGAGTTCTCTGCTTGCTTCCAGGAACAGGGTTTTGTACAAGCTTTTTTGTTTAAAATAATAGGTATATTGTATTTATGGTATGTCTATAGCTGAAATGCAAATACTGGATGAAATATTTCTATCTAATTCTGAGGGTAGGCACCTCACAGCTTTAGCAAGATTGACCTTTCAGTTGGACCCCTAGTACTTGGGATTGACTGCCAATTAAGTGGTTGCTTTGGTTTTAAATGAAGATTTTCATCCTAGGCATATAAGCCCTGGTTTCATCTTGAATCATCTTAACCTGACTTTCAGAAAGTCAGGTTAAAAGCCTAGTGCTTGCTGAAAATTAAGCTGTTTTATCTAAAGCTGATGTTTGATGGTTTGTTACCCACTTTAAAATATATAGGACATTATCTCTTACAGTGTAAACGCGGTGGAAAATGTCACATTTAATAAAAACTGTGACCTCATTCTCAGCCTTGTTTTAAATTAGTTTCATTATTT
The DNA here is from genome assembly GCA_025345505.1 of Todiramphus chloris collaris. Classification (NCBI taxonomy): domain Eukaryota; kingdom Metazoa; phylum Chordata; class Aves; order Coraciiformes; family Alcedinidae; genus Todiramphus; species Todiramphus chloris. Next base: position 5,433,880 of record JANVCC010000130.1, on the reverse strand, counting down.
TACTCAATATATTATTTATTCATGTATTGAAATATATTTATTCAGTGAAGGCAGAGATATTTTGATTAATTCAAAGACTAAATGCTCTGTACTTCTCATGCAAATTGCCAAAAAAAAAAGAGAAGGTAAAACTCTCTTTGTACTCAGGGCTAAATTCATCATCACAGTGTAATGAATGCCGCTGCTTGTGCACAGTCAAGTGAGGTTTCATGTTATCATGAATCTCTCTCCATGTCTTTTATTATCATAGAAAAATTGAAACTCGGCACATGGGTTATATATCTGCTCAGTGCTTATTTACAGACCCCATTTAAATGGGAAGTAGAGTAAGTGGTCAAAGGAGCTATGCCAGTTACACAGATAGGGGTTGTGGGATGACTCCTGTGTTTCTTTGCTATTATTTCTATAATTCTGCCAGGTTTGCCTTTTTCAATTGAAATGTAATATTCTGTTTTAAAAAGGCAAAATGAGAGAGGTGAGATTTTCAAAAAGAGCTTGCCATTATATTAATTAATTTCCCACTGATGTGGGGTGTTAATCTCATTGACCTGGCTTTGGTGGGAGCAGAGCTCAGGCTGATGCTCAGCACTATTAAACACGCAGAGCAGCAATGTGCTGAGAAGCTTCCACAGTTTGACAGTATATCCAGGCTCTGGGACTTTGAGCAGGGAAAGACATTAAAAGGGCTTCAGATCAGGCCTGTTATTGTCAACCAAAATTACTCATAGAATCACCATAGACTTGATTTTGCTGAGGATAAAAAAGCCTGGTGAATTTGGTCCCTTTTAGTTTTAATATATATTTAGGGCAATACATGTACTTTCTGCCCCCTCAGTACTGTGGCTGGGAGTCAGCCCAAACCAGGGCATTCGCAGACCCCCTTGCCTGGGTTCCATGCAGAGTGCCATTCACGTCTCTGGTGCGAGGGCCAGTTCCATCCTGGGCTACCTGCCCGAGAGGCTGGCAGTTTTGATCAGATCCTCTTTGTGGACATGGCTGGAAAAGGGTCCAAGGTGCCTCTTCGCTGTGCAGTGTTGTGCAGAAAGACTGACAGCGGCACGGACCGGGCGCTTTCCTGAGTGCCTTCCAGAAAACAGGCTGTACCACTGCAGGGTGAAAATTTCACTTTCAGATCTCTGTACTCATCTTTCTCTATCATGTTGTATTCGGTCCCCAGGAGGAATTTCCATTGATATGAACTGATCCTCTGTGTGTTAGGGATCTGAAGGCAGAAAATTTGTGCTCAGATTGCCAGACTCTATGCAGACAAAAAAATGACAGTCTGCTGTAACCTTGTACAAATTGCTGGTAGAAACAGGGGGGCTTTTGTTCTGGCTCTCCATAGATCAGGCCTTAAGCACCAGTCTGAGGGTTCCCACATCCTTGCATGCAGCACCAGGCAATATTCTATCTTGTAGCAATTTTGTACCACAATATGGAAATTAATGTAATTATGTAATACAGAAATTTCCATCAGAGGCGCCTGTTCCCCTTACCTATGATAAGGCCTCCTTGCCATACCATTTTACAGACACGCTGTAGTTCATCTGAACCATGAAGTGCAAAGCGGCTGATTTTTTTGATCAAGGTCTAAATTAGAATGTTGCAATAAGAGCATTTCTCTTTCACTTAAAATGTGGGTATTTCTGTACTGCATTAACAAGATTCTGCATTACAATAAATAGTTCTTAACATATGAAGCGCGACAAGACAGTAGCTGTCTAGTAATAGATAACATAAGCTGTATCAGTAACTTGGAAGTATCCATCTGTGTACTAAGGCATGTCCTTCACATGGGATTTGCCCAAAATAAGAACTTTCTGTTCCAAAAATCTGGTTACAGAAATTGGATTGTTACTGAGAGCATGAAATACTGCCCTGGCATGAACTTCCCTTCAGCTCCTGATGACTGAAGAGTCAGAAAACATGACCTGCAAGGTTGGGAAAATATCTTCAGGTCAGAACTTACCAAACCTCAATTATTATGTTCTTCCAAGTGAGAGAGCTTAAAACAAACACCAGCGCCACAGGAGGCACCTTCAGTCTGTTGAACTAGACAACAAATTCTTCTCAACTGTTTGCAGTCCTCAGTCACATCACCATGTAAACTTTCAGGACTGGACTCATGCTTAGGATATCAAGATCATTGCCCTTGTCATTTTTGTAATTCCTTCTGTGTGAAAACTATGGTGTGAAACTTAATAATAAAACCTGTTGGCAGCTCTCCTAATACTATAAATCTCCCTCTTGTGAGTGGGTCATCTGCTGAGCCCTCAGCATGGTGCACTGCATCCTGCAAGGATTCTCATAACTTCCTCAGGTGGGTATTCTCAGGATAGCTACTGGGCAATTCCCATCATTTGAGACTGATGAAACAGAGCAGCCCCATAGAGGCACAGAGATTGGAAACATTTGTGGAATTATTTTTATTTTTTTACAGAAGTCTACTATGCATTCCCTCGTTATAAAAAGTATCACTTTTCTCCGAAACTGCTGTTGATGCACTAGCCTTAAGGCGTTTGAAAGAAAACCTTCTTTCATACCTGGCGTTGCCATGAAAAGAACTTTGCCATGAAAAGGCAAAGCATGTTAATGATATTTGTCTGTATTCTCACTGTTGCTCATTTTATTTGTGGTTTAAGTTGGGTCTGCTCAGTTTCTCCATTACTTTTATTAATCATTGCAACAACGCTTTCTGGTCTCAGCTAGCAGTCTACCCTTCACAGCTCTGGAGACTGCACAAACACAGTGGAGGAAATACTGAGTTCCTTGAGGTCACTGACAAGCTTGATATTAATGTTCATAAGGCCCATGATCTGAACCACAGTCTTCATGCAGTGAAATCTGAAATGGTAAAAATTGTGCTGTTATTTCCAGCCTTGTCAATGGCAAACACATTTTTCGTTGAGTGTTGGACTCAATAAGAAGATGAAAAAGTGTGTTGCAGAAAGGGAGACATTGGAATAGAAACTAAGAAACCTCTTTGTTTTGCTTGTCTTTTTACTTTGGTAGAGTTACCTCCTTCAGAAGCTGCTGTTAATGACAGGAGACTGGGACACTGTTGGGTGTCAAGCTTGGCTGTGCCACATGCCGTATCAGCTTGACCGAGTTTCACATTTATTGAATGGCAATAAATGACGTGCTTCACAGTGAGTCAGCGAGTTTGTAATTGCGGGGTCATTTATGCTCCTGCACAGACATAAGCTGTCTGCTTCTTCACAAATATCCCCAATGTTAAGGCTGCTGCTTTATGTTTGGATGACAAATGGGTCCGGTCTAACAATGCTTTTGTTGGCATTCACCTCTTCAGTTTACAGCAGAGGGAGCGCTGCCGAGTGCTCTTCTTTAATCTCTTTACGTAAAATATGTGTTTTCTCTTTGAAGGTCTTTCTAGGTTACATATAAAGGATAGGTTCATTTAACTGCAGTGTAAATTACTGTTGTCTAGATTTAGACTTTCAAGAACTGAGTCTGGGAACAGTCTGTGGTTTCTCAACGTTGTTGAGCTGCAGAGGGAGCAAGCTTGCATCATGCCTTTGACCACAGCCAGAACTAATTGAGTGGTTTCTTTGATATAATTAGAGCTTGCTTTTCGTTTTAATCACTTGCTATTTTTAAAGGTCCAGGAGAGGAACTGATTTACAAGTTCTCTCAAACTTCTCCTAAGGTTCAGGAAGGCCATGAATGCACAGAAGGCGGGGCTGTTAAAAAAGGCAAAAGGAGGGTATCGAGCATGTGCATTTTAAAAATACATCTAAAAATTTCCCATACAAAATTATATTCGTTATTCTTCGTAAAATCTGTATAGCTCTTAGCTGCCTACTGAATGACTTTAGCATCCTTGAACATAAAATTTTGATGCATAAATATTTCAGAAGGTGTTTTCTTACGGTGCTGGTGAATCTTTTTAATTATCCTGTTTCTACCCACCCCATCTGATCGCGCATGCGGAGTTTTTTAATTCTCCATGACGTGATATGTTACATCCCTGGCTGCATTCCTATGATTTCACATATCTGCATATTTTGTTAATTTGGTGGCAAACCTGTCAGATTGGCCAGTTCTGGAAAATCAGGTGGTTGCAAATACTCAGGGGACCGTGAGTCACAAAACACCGGGCCTGCTTTGCCACGGACACATTTGTGAGTTTGGCTTTTCCAGCATGGCCAAGCTCAGAGGACAGGTCACCATGGCTGCCTTCCCCAGATTTGGGGCTCGCGAGAGGCTGGGTCAACCACAACTTCAGTCCTGCTATCCATCTCTCCAGATGGTTGTGGTGGCCTTGGTTAGATGAAGGGACCCATTGCTGCTCCTTTCCAATGGCACAACAGGGAGAATTGGGCTCTTTCCCTGCCATGGCTCTTCGCAAAGGTTAAGGGACAGCCCAGAGCCCTCCTCCAGCTATGCGTCCTGCTCCCACTGATGCAGCACTAGACAAGGGCATTCACCAGCTAATGCCACAAAAAATCATCAGGAGTCAAGCACAGTTCATGGATTTTCTACAACAAAACTAATTACAGACGTTTTTGCTGAGTGCCAAATCCATTTTCCCCTCTTCTGGGAGCCATTTAATAAACTTTATGTTCTGAGGTAGAATGAAACTGCCATAGTGTAACACAGTGTTTTATGCATCTTCTCTGCACTCTAACACCTGAATTTTGCTAATAGCTCAGTGTGGATTTTCCTTTTCTTTCTAAATTACTTTAACAGGCCTGAAATGCCCCATAACTTGGCATTTTCCTCTAGAGGCTCATTCCTTCTTCCCCAGGAAGAACCTGTTATTTCCAGGAGCAGTTGTCTATACAAGTTTGTCACGCAGATAGTCGTGGGCTCGAGGTGGAATCAGGCCAGGTGACATCCCTGCTGTGCCATCATGTTCACACAAACCAAAGGGTTGAAGGTCGGTTAGTATCATCCCGGCTTCACCACCCCAGTGGGACACCGCATCCCATCCCCTCACCGCACCAGGTGGGAAGAAGAACCCTGTGGGACCTCACACAGTCTTGACCCAACATTTCGTTGGCTCCAAGTAAGGGTTCCTCTTAAATCGGTGCTGGGCACTGAGGGCTACTCCTGTGAAGATGGTCTGAGCAGAGGGTCTGCATGGTTTGTACCATAAGTACACTGGGGTGAGGACACGCTTGCTCCTTCCCAGAGTAAATGCTCTTTGCAACATGATCTCTTGTGAGAAAGGGATGCCCCGGTTTATGTGGTGTCTGTAACTCTGAGCCTGGGGACCCAGGCTGCAGTTGCACTATCTAAAGGCCTTCATCTGGGAAGCACTAAAAGAAACCGTGCAGATGGTAAGATTTTCAGATTTAGCATCTCTGTTTATATTCCTTTCACAGAACCGTAGGACTTTGTTAGTAAAAGTCCTTGGGCATAAACCAGAGCAAACCATGCCTGTAAATGAAAAACAACCCTACCTGAAATGAAAACCCTGTCCAAGAAACAAACCCACAGAGAAACAAACTCAGAATTGAGGTTGTCACAGTGGTTTTCATTCAGCCTTTTTAGATTGACCCATTTCCCCACTCATGATCTTCTGGCCATGGATACATTTAATGAAAAAAAAAGGAAAACATAAACTTTAGGAGAATTCTACTTCTCAGTAGAGAGGCGCACTAGGATTATAGAACATTTTCCTCCCAAAAGCAAAGAAGTTTTAAAAACAAGACTGAGCAGCGTGCTGAATGTAGCACACTGTGATGCTCCACAGCAAGAGGAGGGTCTCTGGGTGAAAACACCTTCACTAGCTCACACCTCTGACGGGGGAGGATTTTCAAAGGCTCCCACATGTAGTTTCAAAAATAGTCATCTCCATGAGATGCAGGTAGCACCCTCCAACTCCCCACAGAAGACTTTAGGAAGCACCATTGTCCTCTGCTGAGCAGAGAAGCCGTGCAACTTCTGCCAGTAACGCTTCGTCCCCATAGCACCTCTCTGTGCCATTGGGTGAGCGGTAGGATTACTGTGGGGGGTGATAGTTGTGGTATGCAGCTCTTAACAACATCAGAAATTCCCCAAGTGTCAAATCAAAAGCTTTTGGAAATCAGGAGGAATTTTTCCATTGACTTCACCGGTTTTTGGATCAGGCTATATGTGAGTTTTGGATCTATATATGAGGGTTTTTTGTTTTGACAGTGCCTGAGACAGAGGGGAATTAGTTTCTTGATCGTACAGCACCAGATTGCAGCTCTGCATCTTGGTTGTTGTTTTTTTAATTCAGAACAACCCTGCTTTTATTAGGTTTGTGTTATCTCTTATTTTACTACAATCTTCTTGCATTTCATAAATATTAATTCCCCAGACAGTCTCTTTTGTTTAGTAGTTTTCATCTATCACAGGCTTTTCTGTTTTCCTTTCCTCTCTTTCCAGAGAGATGTCATCCTCTTGTCATCAAAAGCAAGAGCTTCTCAAAGGAAGCTCTTCACCCCAGAGATGTAGGAGCAATATTTTTACTATGTATCATTTTTGTTTTCTTCTCTGTGATCCTTCCCCTTTGTTTTCTAATGCCAGAGACAGACTCTCATTTCACTTGCTCCCTTGGAGGGGACTGCAAAGATTTAAAAACATGTTCACCAACTTTTTTCTCCTGTCGTCTATGGACAGACATTTTAGACTGTTCATTCCTCTTTGTACCGATGTCGAGGTACCAGACTGCTTTACCAGGTGCCATTGAATCCATCCCCGAGAGCGGTTCCCAGGCAGCCTGTGGTTTTGTTACTGGTTTTTTTCTCACAGAATCGCTCTAACTGCTTGTTTTCCTTCATGCTTTCCATCACCTTTGCTGCTGTGTTTCTAGTTGTCTTTAATGCAGATGAGTAAGATGTGGTAGGCTGAAGAAGGCAGGCAGAGTTGTAGGACTTCACTTAAGGTGTACCCACTACCCAAATTCTTAATGCTACTTCTCGAAATTGGACTGGTTTGGTTTAATGTTGTACACCTATTCCAGATAAACTGTATGCTTCTCACGTCCCTGTTTCTTGCAGTACACCCAGTACTTTTCCAGAAGAAAAGCAAATGCTGCCTTTTACTTCTCACAAGGACCTTTATAGATCCGTGACCCTTATGGTTTTCTTTCTGTAACACACAGGTTGATTTTCAGGGGTGTGGCAAACTCATATTATCAAATTAAAAAACAGAGCAACATATGAGACCCTCCTTTTTTGTATTTTAAGTGTTTTTTTTTTTTTTTTAACCCTGATACAACATTTTGGAGTGCTGAATTTTGATGACTTTCTATTAGATCTCTGTGTCACGTAAGACAGTTGTTTTGATAAATGGAAAACTCTGTGTTACTGCAGTCCATGCTATTCATTTTCACAACAGGCAGTGCCAAATGTCTGCTATTAATTTCTCATGGACACTAACATGATATGGAAGTAACACCCAAGGGTGAATCTCGCAAGTGTTGGTCAGGAAAGAAGTAACAAAGAGAGAAAGGTGTAAGTCTAAGCCAAAGGCTTTGAATATCTGTAATCTGCTGATACCAGCATTTTTTACTGCCACAGTTTCTCAACCTGAATTTTGAGACTCCAGTTTAAAATGTTTACTTAACCTTTATATAACTGGGAGGACTAGAAACTTCATGGAGGGAAAATATATAAAGAGATACTTTGTTCTGGAATTCTTCCAGAGAAGTACTAGGAACCAGGGCTGAAAAGTAAATCCAATCCCCCATCTGAAGAATCACAGAAAATGGAAAGTCCTGGTAGCATTCCATTGCCTTGAACCCAGCAGAGTTGCATGTGGGCAGGGAAGAGGTGTTGGGAGAGGACAGGGTTCAGCTTGTGAAGATGGCAGAAAAATGCAGCAACACTGGGGTCCTTCATTGTGGCTCACTTCTTACATCTGGAAAACAGGATTGATGCATAATGCTTTGAAGTTTACAGATGGAAAAAGACCAGATAAGTACTGAGTGTTATTTTTATCTCGGACCTCAGTCTTCAATAGTGGCTCCAGATGCAGCTTCAGGAAGAATTATCCATCCTGCCAGCACCTGCAGATCCCTCTGCAGTTTATCTGAGATTTATTTGGGATCCAGCATTTATTCCCATTGAACATGTACATCTGTTGCCTTCAAGTCTGTAATGAGGTAGGTCATAGCTAAATATGCCCATATTTTAGTGGACTCAGGACTGCTCCCCTACCTTGCTGTAGGGAGCTGAGAGATCTCAGTACTTCCAACAAGCTGTCATTTTAAGGTACAGTTGAGCTCCTAAGATTTACTGATCTCACTTGATTTATAAAAAATAAGTGGTAAGGGGAGGATGAGAGGGGACCAATCCTGTCTGCAATATTGGGGTGCACGAAAAGGAAACAAAAGATATTATTAGGCTGATGTGTAGGCTCTGCATAGCCTGCCTGGCTGTTCAGCACCAGTTTTTCTCAGCTAATCTTGGCAAGTGTTTTCTCCTCATGGAAACGGTATAAGCAAACCTGTAGTTTATCTCTGCTCAGGTGGTCCTTCTCTCTCTGGAGCTGCAGATGAGAGAACATGAATCATTAAAGGCAAAACAAGAGCAGATGTTCTGCATCAGGTTTAAACTAGTAGTGTATGGTAACTACTTTATCTCAGTCTCCTAAGTACTATGTGTGTTTTGGAACAGCTTCTTACTCATCCTGTTTAACATTCATGTCTTCCTTTGAAAAATGTTTGCATCTCCCCTCTCTGCTCCCAGCCCACCATGGGTTTGAAAGTTCAACTTGAGCTCCAAGTGGTATTGAGTGCAGCTTGCAAAAGGGATGCTGAAGGGGATAAATGAAGAACAGCTAAGGAGAGTGAGGAAAGAACACTGAGAAGCACAAGTGGAAGAGAAGTTCAGGCAGGATGAAGAGTTTAGGCTAACCTTAAAATAACTGGGATTGACTTGGACCCTGTGTTGCATTAACCTGGGACTTAACACAGTGGTGTTAATAAGGTGAGTTAGTGAGTCTTGGCCACTTCTGAAGAGCACTGGCATGAGGAACTGAAGTTAAGGGGCTGGCACTTGCGTGTGCATAGAGGTGATGGTGAGCTGGAAGAAGAGAGCACTTATGAGGACGGAAGAAGTTGGATGAAAATACAGCTTGTTCCTGGAAGCAGTGAATCTCACATACTTCTTTCCCCTGTGAGCAAAGCTTACTTTTAAGCAAACAAAGCCAGACATAAAGTTAGGTCATGGAACAGGAAGGTGAGATTTCTAAAAACTGTAGGAGATGTTGGGAAGAGGCTTTATGAGACTTACCTGCTCATGCTAGGTGGGATACACAGCAGCTGGAAGACACATGGGGATGGATGACAGGAATGGATATAGGGTTTCGGACACCCTATCACAAGCATTTACGTGTGGTCCTTGTAAATGGACCTTTGCATGGTGACCTGCTCCAGCTAGTATTAACCTCCAGAAGGGATTTAGAAACAACAGGATAAGCAGCCTTTCATGAAATCAGTTTTGTATTTGAAATGCAAATCTAAAAGGGTTGAGAGCAGTTGGATGCCGTTGTTAATCTCTAGGTCAGCTGTGCTGACGCATCTCATAAAAGGCAGGATACATTCAAAGAACAAAATCCACTGTTAATTATCGACGTGTTGTGGGAGGCATTTGTTCCATGGAAGCCTCACCATGGGGTGAAGGGCACAGCAATGCTTGGCAGCTCTCCCTGCCTTGCAAAGACAGGTCTTGCAGCAAGCAATTCTGCAGGTTGGAGGTAGAACCATTAGCTCTTCATTCATAGATCCAGTGGGTGGAAGTTACTGCATAGAGAATCTAAAATGACAGCTTTCTTAGCTGGAAACTGTAATTTAGGTTTAATTCTCCTGTCAGGCATATCATCTCTTCCCGCACTATGTAAACTTGTCACATTTTGCTGTTCCTAAATTCATGTCACCTGGCAGCTCTTGAGAAGGACAACCTCTGTTGAGTAAGCCAGAACAGCATCAATTCCCAGTGTTTCTCAGGAGCCATCAGGTGTCTCTATTGTCTCAACTGAAATCATCAGAGAGGGGACAGCGGTTCCAGGTACTGACTGGCTGTGGGCACCATGGATGCTTCTCATACCACCCTACTAAGCAAGATCAGCAGCGGTGCATGCTTTCCCTCCACTGTGCTACTGAATTTTTTCAGTCCCACCTACTTGCACATGAGAATATCTTTACGTGCCTCACTGCTACCTGGAAGCACCCGTGCACCCTATTCTGTGACCCACAGAATCCAGTGTAACA
>JANVCC010000130.1:5151365-5422716 GCA_025345505.1 Todiramphus chloris collaris | reverse complement strand
GGGGGGGGGGGAATATGATGTGCAGTTTCTTTCAGGGTGTAGTAGAGGGAACGGTTTCAAAAAAATACCCGCCATTTAAAGAAATACTAAGAATTTGTTCTTCCCTTGTACATTGACATTTAGTATGCAGTCCCTAAATGGATCTGTTATTAGATGAGACAGAGAACCCTTAGAAATTGCAGTAAACACAGCTGTAGAGATGAGGAAAATTAACAAGGCATCGTGCTAATAATTGTACCTTCCAGTTGTCTCTTAAATCAGGGATGAAAGTTACTTTCAACGCTGATCTCATGCTGCAGCATAAGAAAGCTTAATGTGGCAATGCTTTAAAGTACAACCAAGACACTTTTAGGTTTTTGAGGATTTAAAGACTACCTAGGCACGTTTTCTGTCTTTTACTGATGTGCTGAGGTCTCTCCCACTGCAAGTTAGAGGGACCCAGGGAGACAGGAAGTTTCCAGTGAGGGCCTGGTGGTTGGATCCTCAGGTGTTGGATGTTGTTGTCTGTGTAGAGCTGGCACAGTGGATGGAGAACACTGGCATTTGGGAAGAGGTGTTGGTGGCCAGCAGAGAAGGCAGCTTTATGCAGATGCTCTTTACTTCGCAGAGAAGCTTGTGGTGGAGTCATTTGTGGTCAGTTACTGGCAGTGAGTTTCTTTCGGTGCACAAAGAATGAAACATCTGGTTTTATAATAAAATCCGAAAATATTAAAAAACCAAACAAATCCCTCTCCTGTGCCATGGTGCATCTTCAGTCTTTTCCTTTAGTCCCTCTTTGGGCCTAATCCTGACAGTATTAAGGTTGGACTAAACGACTGCTTCTGTCTTGTGTGGGGCTGAGGGTTGGAATCACTGGCATTTATCTCAAGGTAGAAGAAATCAGACCTAGGAAGCTATTGATGAAACAGGCTTTCCATGTTAACCCAGAACCTTGTTTCTATACTACTTTATTCCACAGCAGGAAGGTTTCCTGGGAAGCCTGTTGTAATTAAGATTATAAATGGATGCTAGCATTTTAATAGGAAAAGTCTTTTGTCTTTTCAAGCAGGGGGTCATCTAATTCTTTTTATACAGCAGCAGAAAGGTGAAAAGTTTCCGGTTAGCTGTAATTAAGGCTGCAGAGAATGAGCAACCCTGGTTAGTTGCCTTCTGTGAACATGAGTGAGCAGCACGGACAAATGTGCCAGGAAAAGTTACCTTGGAACAGCACATTTTAGTCTGAGCAAAATATAACCTCACCAAGGGGAAGTAAAAGAAATTCAATGTTAACATGTTTAGTTGAGAAGAAAATCCATTATCCAGAGGATTTAGGTATTTTGCCAGTCCGTGTCCAGATGAATTAATTAAAATCCTTACAAGAAAAGAGTCATACGGAGATAGGAGATGAAATCTGTTCTTGTTTCTTCCGCCAGTCTGCTGGGGGGTAAAATCAACTCTTTCCCATCTCCTCTGGGCCTTTGCAGCATCCAGTTAGACAGCAAGCAAACCTCAGGAAGGAGAGCTTACAGCAGGGTTATGCACTGTTAGGCATGATCACACCTACTTCCAACATCTTACTGTTAAAAAAAACCAGCATGGCATTTCTTGCTGGGGGCCTGAGCCTGTACCCCTTGTTCGTGGAAGGGGGGAAATGTTAGAAGGGGACATCCTGCAGAGTCCCACACAGAGTGCCTGCCCCCCAGTCATGGAGGACAGGGACTCAGTACAGCTAAAATGTAATTGTGGGGTTCCCCTCTCCTACAGCGGGTTGCTAAAGCCCATGAATTATAGGTAAAGAAAACAGCTAGGTAGCAACTATCTTCTGTTTTTCCTATTTGCGTTTCAAAATCTTTGGAGCAATATTGGTGCGTTGCATGCTGAGTTAAAAATTGGAAACGTATTACCCTGATTTAGCATGGGACTGAGTAAATTGTATTCAGTTAAAATAACAGATATCCTGCTGAGAAGAAAATAAGTATTTCTACTTGACTAGGCGACACCTAAGCTGCTACCCAGAGGTACGGGAGGAGGATTTGTGTTACCAAGAAATCCATTAACATCAGCTGCCAGATCAGAGCTGCCAGGGTAAGCAGGGTGGCAATTCCAGACACCCAGGCCTCCTGTATCTCCTCCACCATGTCCTGGACAGGGTCTGTCGTGGTGGTTTCTGAGCTCCTGCCTGATCTCTGCCCACCCCATAGTTTGATGTTGGTGCTTTTTCTTGAGGGAGGTTTTGTTTGGAGTGCTAACTGGCCTCTCTGCCTGTGTGGCTCTGCAGCACTTGCTGAAAGCCTTGCTCTGGAAACGTGTAAAATACCTAGGTTTGCAACAGTGAGCTTAGCTTCCAGAAGCCATCGTCACAGGTTCATGAAGCTTGAAGGACCCAGAAGGAGACACCTGATCACATGGTAGGATCATATGGGTTCTCTTGACGCCTTCTTGGGCAGGTGGTGGTTCCCAATGCCTCACTCTGTTTCAGCACAGACATGTCTCATCCATTCTGTTGTCATTTTTCCTACATCTAAACCAAGTCTCTCTTGTTTGCTTAATAACTACTTGACCTAACTACAGTGAGTCCAGACAGAAAATTATTCTCTTCCTTCTTGTGGAATTTCTTAGGTATTTTTGTATTTACATACCTACTTCATCCAGTTTCCCCCCTCCGCCCAGTTTATCTCACTCCTACTACCACAACAGCTTACAACAGATAAATAAATGTCAGCTTTTCCATTGTCTCCTGATGTCAGCTACATTAAAATGCACTTTCTCATTCTGTTTTTTAAAGTCTACTCCCAGCTCCACCCTGGCTGACTCCATGCATCCCCAGCCCAGTGCTCCTCCTGGTGCATCATTTGCAGATGTACATGGCATGCCTTTTCCTAATGAGTTCCCAAGCCTCTCCTTGAAAACAACATCTACGGCTCCTGCAGTAGAGATGTAATACCAGACTGCAGCAGCTACAGGTCACTCCCTTGGCTTTGAGCTTCCTGACGCATTTGCTTTTCTCCAGGCTTCAGTTGTCCCAGACTGTGATTCATCTGTGCCTTGATTGCAACCTGGGAGCTGTGAGATAAACACTGGAAGTCCCTTTGACCCTATCTACAGTCCCTGGTGACTTGGTGACAGTTCTGCAAGCCCAAACCTTTCTCAAGCATCTGCAGCCAGCAGTAGCATATCCTCAGGAAGGAGCTTTCCCAGGCCAGGCCAGGAGCAATCAGCTCCCTCTCAGCCAAGAAGATCAAGTGCAGCCTCTGGTACTCTCAGATGTGGCATGCTGTTGCATCCCACCGCCAGGTCCCCACTCCCTGTCCCCCACCTTCATGAGAGCAAACTCATTCCTTGCTGCTGTATGTCTGTCAATCACCCATTAGCATAATTAAGTCCACTGAAGGTGATGATAGATAGGGGCTCCTAAGGGCTACTTGACACAGCTTTGAGTGGCCAGTGATTGTAGTGTAGAGGTGAAGCATCCATGCCTGGGGACCAGGAAGGGTTAGAAAGACCATGGTTGTGTCCCTCTGTGTTACAGGTTACATGCACGAGTCCAGAGAGCGTGAGCTTAGCTCTGGTCATCGCGTATCTCTGCAATTCTGTGTGCATGTGTTGGAGGGGAAAGGCCAGAAAGTTAAAATTAAATTCATAGGATAGCCAGACCTTTCAGCTTTTTAATACAAATGGTGATTCATGGCTGCACTTAAAGAATGAGCCAGGAATGGAGAAATTCATCACACACCATCCTCTCCTGTCAAAGCAGCGGCAGGGCGCTTTGGCGGCAGCACAGGGCGGTCAGCCTCCCGGCAGCAGAGCCCCCTCTGCGGGAAGGCTTTGCATCTCCGTCACCCTCACCCCACCGTGGCAGCTGCAGACCTGGCCTGGGGTGTCATCTGCTGCTTTTTGCTGTGAGAAAATAAAAAGTAAAAAAATGATTGGCTGTCTGCCAGATTGCTCTCCTCCTCCTCCCTTCTGACAGCCGGTGTTGGCTCCTGGAAGGACGATGCGGAGTCCTCTTTGTACGTGCAACATGGGGCTCCAAACTTGTCTTCTGTAAATTACATCACAAGAAACCCACCAACATCAAGATTTTTTGGTTTAATTATTCCCAACACAGGGCTCATCCGGCCTTCCTGATAAGTTCTTACGTCTTAGGTGTATTGTACTTAAACTCAGTTGCTTCGATTTTGCCTTCCCTGTGTTTGACAGATTCCCCCAGAGCTTCAGAACAGCAATGTGCATGGTGGCACATCCTTCACCCCGTGTGGCCAGGCCAGAGCTCTTTCTGCCTGCTCTGCCTGAGGTCTTACAACTTTTCCATCTCCTTGATCAGAGGAGACTTTTTACAGGATGTATACATTCATCTTACTAGCCCCAAACCCTACGTATTGTACGGGTCCCGGCACCAAATAGTTTCAGGCAGGGAGAATGGGAATGGACAGGCTTCCAGAAATGTTTGTGATTATTCAGGAGAAGGTGGCATTTAGAAGGGGGCTCGCTCTTTTCTTCCTAAATCCATACCTTATTGTGTGACAGAGGCTCAGGCTGATTAAAAGTCGAGTTTTAACATACAGCTGGTGTCACTTGATGTCAGTCTGTGGTTTTTCAAGGAGATTTTTTGCATCATTTAGGCTTACTGTGGTACTTTACTTTCTCTCCAAGACAAAAGGCCAATACTTAATGACCTAGTTGTGAAGTTTTCCCAGGAAAGCATCAGCTGCGTGTGTGTGTCTGCTGATGGATTTTGACAGGTTTAGTGTTGTTTCTTCTCTAGCACCCAAATCATGCACCTGGACACAGAAGAGTGAATGCCAGAGTTGATGTGGGTTTGGGGTGTGGTGGTGTTCAAATAATTGTGGCCTCTGGACCCAAAGTAATGCAACTAATGAGTTACTTCACCCTCTCCTTCTGCTTGCATGCACACAGACACAAAGTTGGGGACGTGCACAGGAAGAAGGAGGGAATGTGTGATGCGATTTAGGATTTTTGACAACACAGTGCTAGCAGCTACTGTGTATGACTGGTTTAATCTCAAGAGCTTTGATCCTTTTTCTCATAGCCCCAGTGCATTCCATACAGTGGGAACTGAAAACGGTGTGGTTATCTTGGGTTGCAATACAGAGAACTGGAACAAATGCATATTCAGCCTTATCTTCTCTGTGGGTCAGTAAGTTCAACGCATGAAATGGAGAAAAGAAAGCAGCTTTGTAATGTTACAAGAGCTTCCTTCAGATGGTATAATTTGTCTCTAAAATTTTCTCGCTTTGTAAAAATGCTCCTAACTTAATATTAGTTTTATTATCTTCTATTATCCATCTACTCTGTAGAGACATTTTCATAGCAAATTTGTATTCCAGTTTATCTGTCCATAAGTTGTCAGAGAAGATGTTAAGCATCCCCATCTCTAGTACACACGATGTGCTTTCTAGTCTGCCTTTTTGGACTCTGAATAAATATTGAGATTTTGGTGGGGTTCTCATTTGAGTGCTGGAAATTTTTTTTAAAGTTAAGTCAAGGATTATATGCTATGAAATGTGAAATATATGAAAGTAGGAAATGTTGCAAAGCTATTACTTTAGAAAAATTCTTGCAGTCCAGGTTGGTTTAATAAAACCCCCTTATCTAAAATGCAATTGTTCTTCTAGATTCAGTGTTTTGATTCACATAGCTATAACTGTCTGACTGGCATCTGTAGAAATCTGCAAAGAGTAATAATTATTTGTGATTATTTGAGAAATGTTTATGCTTGGACTGTCAAGTATGAAAATTGCTAGTTCCCCTTTACTGTGTAATGCTGAACGTTTTCAAGAAAACTAGCTAGAATCTGGTGTATAGAATATATATATATATACACACACCAAGTAGGGTAGTTATGGATGCAAATTGTAAAAGCCAAGTATTAAAATAGTCTAAAATATGTTTGTAACTTCAAGGCTGTCCATCAGGGTTGCAAGAATCTTAAGTCATGCCTTTTATGTGAAAACAGGATTGGAAACATTCTTGCATGTAACCTTATGCTCAAAAACCAAAACCCTCAAGCATTTAGGAAAACATAAATAATACTGAGAAACATTTTTTATACTGAATAGCAAACACCTTCTAGCACTTGGATGATGTGGTTGATGGGCCAGGGGAAGGAGAGCTGATAAAACCTGAGAGATTTTAGTCAACTGAAATACTGGTCTCTCTCAGTGTCATGTAACTAGGACTGTTAGTGCCACCTATAGTTACTGTCTGACACTTTTCACTTTAAGACCTTGTTTTCAATGGATTATGAGCCTGCTGCACACACCTTCTAAACAAATATCATTAAAAAGAATCTGGTGGAGATGAGCCATGGTTTATGCTGAGCTTAACAGTGCTACTGGATAGATCTAACTGGTTGTTAAGCAGAGACACAGCTGATCAGACACTGGAACAGGTTGCCCAGAGATGATATGGACGCCTCATCCCTAGAAGTGTTTAAGACCAGGCTGGATGAGGCTCTGAGCAACCTGGTCCAGTGGTAGGTGTCCCTGCCCATGGCAGGGGGGTTGGAACTAGATCTTTATGGTCCCTTCCAGCTCAAGCCATTCCATGATTTTGATTGATAGCTGCTTGGACCACAGATACGGGAAACTCCATGGCAGCTGTTCTAGCACGGGACAGAAACCAAACCTCCAAACACAAGCCTAACTGAAGAATTAAATGCAAAGTTTTTGTGAATGCAAACCTGAAGAGAAAAAGCAATTTAGCAGGATATGGGATGCCATTCACAATACTTATCCTCCTGATTCCTAAACTAATGCGGATAATTTTGCCCTTTAGTCCACCGTGGCCAAATGTTGTGTTAGTGCTCCCAGCATAGGTTGGTTGTGAGCCTGGTTACAGTAATGTGCAGAACTAGCAGCAGCTTCAGGCACTGCAATAGAAATAAATAAAACCCTGCCTTGTAAGTGTGGGGGATACTTCTTTGCACACTCATTTTTCATAGCAAGATACAATTTAATTACTGGTGGGTTTGAGTGATGCTTAAGTATCCTTCTATTAAAAATAAAATGCTTTCAGTGCAGCTACCTGTGAATTGGATTGATCTCTGCTCTTAGTTTGCAGTATACTGTTATATTCAGAAGAAAAACACTAATTAAAAATGTCCTGTGTTTAAACCTGAACCTGCAGCTTGGCTGTGAAGCTTTGAAAGGCCCTCAAAGCTTATTTTATCCTGCTGTGCCTAAGTAACCAGAAGAAAATACCTCCCATCTCATTACTGCAGTTTGCCTTGAATAACCTTTGCATGCGATCGTTGGTTGATCAGCATATATATTTTTGGTCAGTATATGCTATAGTGCGCTACACTCAACTCCCCCCATGTCCCCCCTGCACTGTACAGAAGACATCCACATGAGCAGAGTGTGTTGGACTTAGCTTTCCTTCCTCGTAGTTATTTTGGGACTGATGGAGATGAGAAACTTCAGAGTGTCCCCAGACTACTATTGGTTTTTTTTTTTTTCTTTTAAATAACACTGAGCTTGGGAGTCTCCTGCTGCTCGTGTTGCCTCCCTGTTCATCTTGGTTGCTGCATCAAAAAAGGAAGAAAAACTTTAATCTTGACATGCCCTTCTTCTCTGTCCCCCTTTACAACTTCTGCTGGGAAAAAAACCCCTGTGTTCAAGTGCATCTATGATGTTGTCATTCCTTTCAGGAAAGAACAGATGCTTTTTTCAGATGTCTTCCCAAAACCTTTAATGCCCAGCTGAAGTCCAAGTTGAACTGACAAAGGACAGACCTGAGCTGACTTTATCACCATCCCCATCCTGCTCTCAGGGTAACTTGCACACGTTTAAAGGTGTCCTTTCACAAAGTGGTGTGGATTTAGGCCATTACTTATTGTGGCTTCTTGTACTGAGGGGTCAGCAGGGATCTCTGGTAATGACCACAGATGCAGCAATTGGTGTCCAGGCAGCAGCTGCATTCTCACAGCTCTGCTGTAGCCACATCTGTAACAGCTTTGAGGGAAGACAGTCCACGGCCCTAATTGTTTGACTTGCCCTTCACCATCCACAGGTTTAAAACTATCTACCCCTTGGATCTTAATCTCTCTGGCTGCTTAAATCTTCAGGGTGCTTTTTCCTCATTAGTTGCGAGCACATTTTCACTGGCCAAGTGGACCTCTAGTTGAAATGAATGTAGTTCCAGTCCTGTGTAATCTTACTCTTTCCCCAGTTCCCCTCACCAGCTTCAGGAATGCAATTATTATGTGGCTTAAAAGCCTTGCCCATAACTTAAAATGAGGAGGAACCATATTAGCATCAGAAAACTCAGTATTAATACATCATTTCAAAATACCAAATTGAAAAATGTTGTTCTGGTTACCTCACGTGATGCTGTAGGCTCTGGGGGCAATAGAGCATGTCCTCACTGGTTTGCAGCTTACAAGGAAGAGTTTGGTCGTTCTGCAGCAAGTCTGTTCAAGGCTTTCCAGTGCCTTACCTGACTTTTCACTAGTGCAGAGTGACTCTCTCCTTCAGCCAGAGGGCTGTTAACGGTAAACCTCAAGGAAAGTCAGCAGGGTGTTTTGCTTCTCTGGAGGAAGCAGGTAGATCAACTCCTTCAGCGTGCATTGGGTGTGTTAGTCAGCTGCAGAAGAAAATGGGGTTTGATACAGTGAGCATCATTCTAGGACGGTCACTAAACTGGCCTTTTTTTTTCAATAAGCTGAAGTCAGTAGGCAAAATTAAAAGAAAAGCGAGTAGGGCTTTCAAAACCGTATTTCCTACATGGTCCTTTGTCCATCAGCCATACCAAATTGTACTGTAACTTATAAGAACAGGGCAATACCCTTTTAGTGTTACATTGACACTTAATATGTGTTCTGTGTCCCACCAGACAGGCCAGAGGACATGCAGGGCTGACCCTGGGGTGTTGGTGTATACTTCAGTGAACATAGCTGACCAAGCTCCTATGTCAATTCTTCCACGTTAAAAAAAGTGGGAGACAAGTACCACTTCAAAATGCACAAGTATCATCTTTTAAGTGAATTTAATGTAGTACAATCTCATTTGCAATTGCAAATACTAAGGCTGCATTTTTCTCTGTACTTCAAATGCCTGAAAATCCCATTAATGTTAATGTATGGGGAAGAAGTGCTTAGCCTATTGGTGCAGGAATGAAATCAGGAGCAAAGCACAGCTCTACAAAGATTCATCTGCAGATTAGGGTCTGAAGCAACCATTAAATTATCAAATCTGACCTTCTATCTAATACAGGCCATAGAATCTCATCCACTTAATTCTGTGTGTATCCCAAGAACTGCATCAGAAAAGCAAATGCAGTGCATTAACATATTGTAACGTAGCAATATATTCAGGCTTTTTTTTTTTATTCTTATTTTTTACTCTAAAACCAGAGGCAACCAGCAGTACTGTGCTATATGGTATTGATGAAAATCTGCAGGAGGAGAGATTTCAGCATTTTTTCTGTCTGCAGAGGAGAATTTGTATGTCTGGGATTTGTTTAGTTCTTTGAAAATTATTCAGTGGTAGCTCTAACCAGTATAGAGCTGACCATTAGTTCTGTTTCTCTCTAAGGACAACATAAATCGAAATAGGGATTTTGTTTTTATTTTTTTTAACAGAAAAGGTAATTTCCTTCAAAAATTTGTGTGGTCTTTGACAACTGCTTTCTAATATCTTATTTTGGAAACTCCCTGCCAGTCAGTTTTCTTAGGAAACATGAAGCACATTTCACATCTGGCTTCTGATCTCTTTGAGTATAACACAAAACTGCCCTTGAAGTGCACCTGGGAGGTATTCAGGGGGATACCACACATGCAGAAAAGATGAGCCAAGCTGTCTAAATGAGTTGCACTGGGCTATTGCATGTTTTAACCATTAGCTGACATTTTATTGAACAAAGGGGCTACAGAGGAAAGTATCAAGGAATTCAGAGGAGGAGCGGTGGGTGGCACTGTACAAAATACAGAGTCCCAGGCTTGGTACATGAATGCTCTCCTAAAGAAAAAATCTTCCTGCCCCAGTTTGAGGTTCATCCACCTCTTGGTGTTGTCCATCCCACGAGAACATTCCTCTGCAACCCACCACAGCACAGAGGAAGGGAGAGTCTCTGCTGCTCACGTTGCAAAAGCTTTTACTGCCTCTTGGGCAGGTGAAACCTGGTCTCTTAAGGCTTGCCTGTAAGAATACAATTTCTATTTCCTTTCCTTCCAAAGAAATCCTACAATGGGTTTGGTCCCATCTTTGGGTTTGGTGTGGGGTTTGCCTCTAAAGTGCATTTGGATCTTGTTCTTTGAGGGTTTTTTTTGTAAATATGAGCCATGGCTAAGTACTGCTACTGAAAGCAGAGATTTGACATGTGACTGCAGGAACTGGAGATTCACTATGAACCCCTAGGCTGGTGCAAAACCATTTGCCAAGGGTATTGCACTGGTGAGGGGAAGACCTCTGTAACCAAAGGCACCCCCACAGCTGGTGTACAGGGTCTACATTGCCTCAACTGCTTCATTGCTGTGTCCTGTGATTCATGTTAACCTAACTAACAGATAAATACTTTTGAAAGGCTCGGCATACAACAAGGAATCTCAGACCTCCTTGCCAGATAGAAAGGTAGATAAAAGTCAGATAGAAAGGTCAATACTCACCTTAATAGTTGGCTTTGAGGCTAAACTAATTATTGAGCATAAGGCTTTTTGAAATCCACAGGTAAGTGGTGTTAAGAAAATGTAAACAGGATTACCAAAACCTTCCCCCTGTTGCTTTGCTGCAATTATTCAGGCTATGTAAAAACCATTTGTAGCAGGGAGGGTAGGGGGCTGCACAGCAAAATGCCGTGCTGTGCAGAGACACCTCCGCTGACTCTGAATAACCAAACACGGGAGCCCTGCGTCAGCATGGTCCTTTGCTTGGGCTAATATTTCCCATTTCCCAGAGGAGCTCATTACCTGCCTTACCAGAAGCTCTTGCTGTTGTTGCTGGACACACTCTGGGCAGGTGGTGGCTGATGGCAAGAGAGTGGCCATGTCAGTGCAGTTGCCCCTGAAGGTCCTCTCCAAAGCACCCGGTAGTGGTAATAGTAGAAAGTTAGGGTGCTATTAAGAAACCAATAAAGGGCTATGGGTGACCATAGGGCCACACACTTTCCTTCTCTGCCATTATGACTCTAGCAGACAGGCAAATCAATCATTCGTATTCTCCCTGTTCCTCAAGAAATCACATTTGAGTGGATGTTCCCATTATGGAGTAGCAGGAATCTCAATGGGCTTCATTTCTTCTGCTAAGGTTATAGCCAAGAAACAAGCCATAAAGATGAAATTCTCTAGCATAAATGACATCAGCATCAAGAGCACATACTGTTTTCATTTTGATAGACTTTCCAACTCTGGTGTCTTCCTACCCCATCTCAGCAGCCAAAGGTCAGGCAGGGTCCAGCACTGCTGTAGCCATGGGATGGGCTGCAGAGTGGAGGGGCGATCTGTTTTCCAGGACTAAAAAAATGCAGTGACTGCCTCTCAGGATGAGGTGCTGCAAATGCATCTGCTTCCACGCTGCCTCAGCTCTTGTGCTCCTTTGCATTTGCTTCAAGGCAAAGCCTTGGACACTTTGTGAACAGTGTTTGAACAGCACATATCACGAAGTTTTGAGACCAAAAGAGTTTATCTTTTAGCACAGGAATAATTGTACTCACCCGCAGAATGAACTGTTCTGTACAGGCAGTAGTCTACTTTTTTATGAACTTGGATAATAAGCCAAAAGGTAGTAAGAATTTCCCAGCCACTTGACTTACTGGTGCCTGTGCTTTATTTGCAGTTGTCCAACACAGCGATTCTTCATCAGATTAGACGAGACCAAGTGACAGACACATGCCGAGCAAACAGTGTCTCCAGCAGGAAGCGCCGTGTGCTGACACCCAGCGATCTCAAACACCTCGTTGTCGATGAAGATCATGAAATGATCTATTGCTATGTTCCCAAAGTGGCTTGCACAAACTGGAAGAGGGTCATGATGGTTTTGACGGGAAGAGGCAAGTACAGCGATCCAATGGAAATCCCTGCCAACGAAGCCCACGTGTCTTCAAACCTGAAGACCCTCAACCAGTACAGCATCCCAGAGATCAACCACCGCTTGAAAAACTATATGAAGTTCCTCTTTGTTCGCGAGCCTTTTGAGAGACTGGTGTCAGCCTACAGGAACAAGTTCACCCAGAAGTACAACACCTCCTTCCACAAGCGATACGGCACCAAAATCGTGAGACGTCAGCGGAAAAATGCAACCCAGGAAGCTCTGCGTAAAGGCGACGATGTGAAATTTGAAGAGTTCGTGGCTTATCTCATCGACCCGCATACCCAAAGAGAAGAGCCCTTCAATGAGCACTGGCAGACTGTGTACTCCCTCTGCCACCCGTGCCACATTCACTACGACCTTATAGGAAAATACGAAACGCTCGAAGAGGATTCCAATTACATTCTCCAGCTGGCAGGAGTAAGCAACTACCTGAAGTTCCCCACCTATGCAAAGTCTACGAGAACTACTGATGAAATGACCACAGAGTTCTTCCAGAACATCAGCTCTGAGCACCAAACGCAGCTGTATGAAGTCTACAAACTTGATTTTTTAATGTTCAATTACTCAGTGCCAAGCTACCTGAAATTGGAATGAGGGAGGGGTTGGGGGGAGAGAGGGGAGAGAAAGCCTGTTTTATTTAAGATTTTTATTTGTCATAATAAATATGGAGAATGGGTTATTTTGTAAATTAATATTTTCTTTTTTTTGAATGATGCTGCGAGCAGCACAGTCAAAATTATTTAAATCAACTGTAAGAAAGGACAGCTCTCTTTGCAGGGTAACAGGATTGTGACGATCTAGCTGTAGAAATGAATAATACTGCTACACTGTTTAAAAAACATGTTAATTGTGTTCTGGTGAATTTCATTGATCTTGCATTCCTCCAATTCTAATTAATGTTATTTATACTTATTTAAAATATGGTCTCTTGGTAGGTGTCATTTCAGCAGCAGAGATAACATTTGGACAAAAGGTGTCTGGGTTTGTGCTTTCCTCGGTTGAGTTTGTCTCCGGGTAATGCTCTTCCATTAGCTGTTGATGCAGGTAAATATGGGAATGGTTGCTGACACCACATGCTTTGACAAGAGTGGTGGCAATAATTTCTTCAGAAAGTGATATTGCATTCAAGTATACTAAAAAAAAAGAAAAATAAATCTATCTTTCGAGCCCTAAAAAGGAAAACTGATTTTGATAGATTCATGATATCTGAAAGAAACGTGAATGTATTCTTTGGGAAGAGAAACCATGATCTTTTTATAAGTCTTTTAATGAGTTTATCAAGAATATGACCATCCCACTGTCTCATAATTTGGAGCCCACCAGCCCAGATGAATACCAGTTTGCTGATGGCCCAGCAGAAAAAATCAGCGTGTTGAAAGTGACTTTAGAAATTTTTGAATGCCCAAAGCAATTGGCACTGACTTAATTCATATCCAGGATGGGGTTGGCGGGAGAGCCATCCACACTACAAGTCATGCCTCCCTAACTGATCTTAAGATGGACAACCAAATTTAGCTCAAAAAGACAGGGGTCATGATATGTTGCTATGAAGGATGTGGGCTTGTGATTTCAAAAGTCAGAAAGTTGTCTTCGTGTTGATCTCTAAGCATGCAAGGCAATAAAAAAGGTCTCATCTTCCTACATGCTGGTTTTCATGGCTTTTTCCCAGGGGGAAGAGGGAGTCTTCTTTTTTCAGTTGATGCCTAAATACCATCGACAGGGATGTTTTTCATTTCCAGTGGGTTAGCATTTCATCTAAGTCAGCTCTAGTGTGAGACCATGATCTTTGTACTTAAGGTGAATCTCTCAGGAGCGATGGGTTTGTGTGTCACAGGTTGTTGGGGTGGCAGATTGTACCAGGCGTAGCATAGCGAGCAGTTGTTTTTGGCAAGCAAGTAGTAATCTATTCACAGCAAATAAATAATGAATAAAAAGTGGGATTTTTAGCGTGGATCCATTAGCAAGCTCAGTGGGCAGAAGTACAGGCTTCTCCAAGTGTTTGCTTCAGTCTGGTGCAGGTGACGTGTATGGTCGAGCAGGCAGCAGGTGCCTGCCTGGGGAATGGTCTGTGGCCATCCCAAGCTGTCTCGTCCTGGGGCATCAGCACCAGCACCCAGTTGATGGGCACAAGGAGGCCAAGGCTTGAATCGAGGCACTTGTGGGGACCCAAAACCTGTTTTAAAGTAGATCACTCGTTAAAATGGGATTTTAACTCCCCTGCTTGTCAATCTTACAATCAAACCAAACCCTTCCAAAAATTAGTGGAGGTTTAAATAAACTCAGATGAAGGCAGAGCCAGTTTAACCGTATCAGAGACAGATCCTGAAAATGTCTTCTTGTACAGTAGCTGATAATATCCACTGAATTACATTAGTCTCCAGGACACATATGTGGTTAAAGAAGAAAAATTGGTTCCATCTTACTTCATAAAAATAAATCGCTGAATAAATCTCAGCGAAGAACAAATTAGCATAACAAACAGCAGCTGAAGTCCTTTCACAATTGGATTTGGTCTTAGCCAGGATTCGGGTCATTATGGTTTTTTATCATACCCTACAAATAAATCTCTCTTATCCATTCTGGAACAGTTTTCACAACGCAGGTCCCTTTCCTAGCCTGGAGCCCTGACCCAGTGTCTAGTGAAGGAGGGGCTGCCTGCGCCTGACAGCTCTGAATTCCTGAGCGGTTGCTGATCGCTGGCTGGTGTTTTACTTGAAAGCAGTTTTGTCTCATTTAGAGTATGCGGAGCTGTTGCAAGTGCCTATCACAGTGTGCCCTGGCTTTCTTTTGTTCGTAGTTCAATGGTTATGTGTTTGGTAAAAAAATAAATCTGTCTGAAGGTA
The DNA here is from genome assembly GCA_025345505.1 of Todiramphus chloris collaris. NCBI lineage: Eukaryota > Metazoa > Chordata > Aves > Coraciiformes > Alcedinidae > Todiramphus > Todiramphus chloris. Next base: position 5,407,847 of record JANVCC010000130.1, on the reverse strand, counting down.
GATTCCTCCTCCCATTCCTCACCCACCCCCCCCCCCCCCCCCCCCCCCCCAAATTTTCTTCCAAAATATTTTTGTGTTTGTTTGGTCTCGTATCCAACAATGCTCATCTTTTGGTCAAATTTTCTTTTCAGTTACCTTTTAATCCCTCCAACAGATTTTGATGTGATTTTTTTTTCATTTAAGAAAAAAGTTCCTTCACAAAGTAAATATTTTTAAAATGGGATGCGCTTCCCTCTTTCTTTTCTGTACTTTCCTCTTGTCATCGCCACGTTTTTATCTCTTCTGAAATATTCTTTCTAGTTTCACTGCTTTGAAGACACAAAAAACATATTTGACAGGTATGACAGAAAAGCTTTAGGTGAAAAACATATTCAGAAGATCTGAGGGGTGAGCACTGCTCCAGCCGGGATTTTTACCAGCAGCTTTGGGTTTGATTACCCAAATTCTGCTTCCCCACAGAGGGCTGCCCTACAGGCAGGTGCTCAGCACTGAGATGACTTTTATGTGGACTGAAATGGGTACTTAAAAGTCACTTGCTTTTTAAAAACCTTGATCTCGAACTACCACAATCTGCCCATTTAGTCTGTTTTATCTGTTCTGGGGAGCTGTGGATGGGCTGCAGATCTGTGTTTAAAACGAAGAGCTGATATGATGGATAGAAGCGTGTGTCCTGTACGGTGAGCACGAAGCCCTTACCAGATCAGAGCAGGACCAGAAATGTTAAGGAGTAGCATTTTTTTTGTTCTTGGTCTACTGGGTGTGTTGTTTTCACCGAGCCAAAAATTACTATCTCCACAGCACACACACAGGAGGATGTTTGGGGTCATTCCTCCTTACCTCGGCGAGCTGGAGGCCACCAACTGCAGTGCAAGGGCAGCTGGGGGACTAGGGTTGGTTTTCCTCTGGCATTTTCACTGGGTTTCCCAGATGGAGAAGAGGGACTGGTGGTCTGCTAAAGAGCTCTGCCTCCCTCCCAGTTTCACTTCTGCTGTGGCTACAGCTGTTCCTCGGAGACAAAGAGGCAAAGCTGCAGCCAGAGCAAAATGCAAAATACAGAGGAGCTGAATACCTGGGGAGCCGTTGTGCATTAGTTATGGTCAAGCAGTGGTGGGCTCAGAAAGGACCCAGCAAGGGTGGTCCTGCTTCCCACCTCTGTCCCCAGTCCCCCTCAAAGCCACTGGGCTCAAGGAGCAGTGGTTCCCATCTCTGAGCAGCGGGTACCCCATCATTTGGCAGGGCCAGTGCCTGCGGCTCCTTACCCAGCGCAGTATCCACAGCCAGGGGTGGACATCCCCCCTGCGTGGCCCCAAGCACCTTAATCTGAAGGCCAGGCTGGATTTGGCCCATCTGAACATGGTGGTGACTCCTGAGCAGTGGGAGATACCCCTAAACCTGACTCGGTCCATGCTTCAGCCTCTTCATAAACCACGTCCATTCTCACAGAAACGTGCGAACTGCCTGAACCATGCGCTTTGTAAGACAAGTGAAATAAATAATCCACAAGCAGAAGTGCTTTTAGAAATAAGTTGACCCCAGATGTTTTAGGGTTTCACTGTAGTCTGCTGCACTTTTCAGGTACAAAAAGGGACTGTCCTTACTATTACTCTTGTTACAGAGAGTGTTATTTTCTTACATGCATGCACAATACAATGTGTACGAATAATTTAACATCGATGTGGGGTTGGATTTTTTTTTTTTAACCTATTTGTATGCAGTAGAAGGCTTGTTGTAGAAAAGTATCCCCTCATACCTAAATACACTGTTAATAAAGAAAAAAGCTAAATTATACATTGCCAACACAAGTGTGAACTGCTCATGAATCTTTCCTTAAAAAAGCCATTCAAGCCTGATTATTTTTCTAAGTAACTTCAATTAAATTGAAGAAAGAAAGTTCCTCTCTGTGTGCTTTATTTCTGGCTCATGCTTTCGGTGTGGGATTTTGTCTGCCTAGCTTTGCTTTCTCACAAGTGGTAGTGTTGCAGGACAAGGAGAAGACTCAAAATTAGCTGCTATGAAGCTGGAAAGCTTAAGCCATCTAATAGTATCGCTCTTGCTCCCTTTCTTCTCAAGTTCTAAGCCAGCAAGGATGAGGACTGTCAATTTAAGACCTGACACATGTCCAGAAACATTGTCCTCTCAAGTAAGGTGTTGAGTTTTGGGGGGTTTTTTTGAGGATTTTTTTTTTAATAATATAATTTTTATATATATATAAAATCATATTTTCACATTTGCAACATTTTCAAAATTCAGAATGTCAATATTTTATTATTTTAAAAATGTAAAATAAAAACATGATATTATATAAAATAATGATATAATTTAACAACAATAATAAATTCACATCACTGACTCATTAAGAGGCAGTCAGATGACTTAAACTCCATCTGTCTGATGAGCTTTAAGCCATGTCTTGCCCACCTTCACGTGAATTTGCTAAGAGTGGTTTTGAGTTAAACATATCCAGATGTCCCCAAAGCTGCATGTTCTTATCCGTGGTTTTCACTGAGGCCACATCTAACCCCAAAGCAGAAACTTCCAACTGGGCTTTGAAGACAAACTTGGTGAGGAAATAAGCATCATGTATTACACCGGGGAAGTGCAATATAGCCTACATTTAAGCAATAGCTGCTCACCATCATGACCGTGTTTTTGGAAGGGACCCTGGAGGCCTTTTGTGCTACTCTATTGCTGAAGGTTACCAAGACTAGGTCAGCCATGGTTTTGATGGCAAGGCTTCAATAGCTCTAGGGATGGAGGGCTCAGTGCCTTTCTGGGTGACCTGTTTCAGTACCATACTACCCACCCAGCAGGGATGGGTTTTTTTCCTAGTGGCCACTTTGCTATGCTCAGCCTTGAACTTGTGTCCACCGTCTATCACTGCTGGAAGAAGAGTTTGGCTTCATGTTCTTTGGAAGTTCCCTTCATATTGGATTCCTAGCTAGCCACAGCACCACCAGACTAAATAAGAGTCAGATCCCTCAACAGCTTCTTGTAGGTGTTATGCTTCAGATCACTTAACATCTCAGTATCCTATCACTATAATTTCTCCAGCATCTTACCTTCCCTCTTGAACTGGGGAAGGCCCCAAAACTAGATGCCATATTCTGGGTGCAGCACAGTGAGTGGCAAACAGACCATCTAATCTACCAGCCCCACTCCTCACAAGCCAAATATTATCCACAATGAGAGCAGAGACAAACAGAAAATAGGAAATCTGCTGAGTAGGTGTCATAGCACATGATGGGGCACTGGCTGTCATTAGAGCTCAAGCCTGTTCCCACCTCAAATGCCACACCACCCTGCACTCTCTAATTAATAGGCAGAACTGCAGCATAGCTTCCTGAAATGACAGCTTGGCTGTGCAGCAGTAAGACAACAACCTTCACATTTCAAAACATCGGTGATTTGTTCCCTCTACAATCTCAGTCAGAGAGGAAGATAATTAAGAAGGTCTCAAGAAGGACTTGATCTAAGTGAGCGATTAACCCAGCTCCAGCCACTGTGCTGCTTGCCTCCCTCGGCAGCTTGGCAGGGCATGGATCACATCCACATGCTTCAAAGTGATGCAATCCTGTGCTGGCAGCACATGGGTCTAAGCAAGCCACTGCACTTCCCTGAGAGAGTCCATCAGCTTCAGTAGCACCTCTGCCCACGAAGATGAAGTACGGTGTCATGCACAAACGAGGGCCAGGAGAAATCCTCCAGCTACATGGGGGCAGGTCGGGCAGGGCACACCAGGGGAACTGAGGCCAGGCAAGAGGGGACCAGCAGCTGCAGAGCTCAGCCACAGAGCAGGTGAGTGGGGGGGCTTTAGAAAATTGAAATCACGTGCACACAAAACCAGAAACTTCCACTTTTTGGGGTAATGGGGTAAGAAGTGGCCTCTCTGCACAGCTCTTGGTTGCACAGCTTTTGGCTGATTTGTTGCTTGTAAGATAGTGAAGAAGAGCCCAAGCCCTCATACTTGCACAGAGACTGATAAAATTGTGTTTGCTCCAGTGAAAGGAAGCTTTTTTTTTTTTGCGGGCCTCAATTTTTCCATTAAATAATTACAAAATTACAAACTTCCTTCCTATTAGTACCCAGCATACAGCTTCTGCACCCCAGTACAGACCAGTGGCTGCTGTACCCATGGGCGCTGAGGGGATGAGCGTGGAGCACTGGGGGATGTGATGAAGCGAAAGGACCCTGCCCAGCGAGGTGTCCTCTTGCCCAAGCAAGTGACAAGATTGCTCAACTAAAGCCAATGGAGAGGACACCAAGTTTGAAGAAAGCCTGTTCTGGTGGGCATAACATGCTCTCTGTGCAATCACAAGCTCCACCAACACTTCCCAACCTTTCCTTGGATGAAAATACATTTCATTTAATTCTACCAGAGTTACCAAAAAACTGGGAAACTTGAAGGGAGGGAAGGGGAAAAAAAAAGCAAAAAAAAAAAAAGCAAAAAAAAAACCAACCAAACAAACAAACAAAAAAAAAAAACAAAAAAAAGCCCGGTGGGGGGGGGAGGGGCGGGGGGGGTTAGCCTAGAGGATCTTTCGAGGTCCCTTCCAACCCCTAATATTCTGTGATTCTTTGACTCTGTGATTCTTACTAGCTGTGGTATGCATCATCAGGTACAAGACTCTTGATGCTCCACAAAAATGTCTTCCTTTTCCAATTCCACTTAGATCACTGCACCAAAGGACAACACAGCCAAAAGCCATCTCCCCAAATTGCACGCAAATCTTTTTTTTTTTTTAAATCTGTGTTAAGAGAGAAAAATCAACTTTCTTTTCCCTATGCATGTGATGAACAGTAGATCTTTTCCCCTGTTCCTTGAAATGTCCCTCTAGTGGAGTGCTCGAGCCTCTGGACTTTCAGATTCAACTCGCCATCAATAAATGGCTTCTGTTGCCTAAGTCAAAGGCACTTAGGACTAAGAGTATAGAAAAAGAACAGAAAATATTTTCATTCCTTTATATGTTCTTAAAAATGCATTTTCCAATATTTTAAGAATGTTACCAATGTTGACATTGAAACTGATTCCTCTGTCCCTCTTTTTTGAGTAAATGCAGACCTGAGATATTTCTTTAGGTGTTTAGTTGTATACATCCTACCACTGTGCAACTAATGGACAGATTATGTTGGAAAATGAGACATAGCATTTCAAGTAAAATTATGTGGGTTTGAAATCTCATTTCAGTCGAAGTTTTTAATTAAAAAACAAACAACCAGCAAAGCTGGTTTCCTCAGTACGAGAAAAATCAATCCAAAGTTTATGCCCTCATTTCTATTTTTTTACTAATACATAAAGCTGTCAGGGTAACATATAGCTACATAATAACAGTTAACCCATTAGGCTTCAGCTTATTCTAAAAACTAGAATTATACTGTGGCAATTCATGACTTCTTAGCTAGCAAGATGTCTTTGTGCTGTCAGCAAGTATTTGCAGCCCTATAGCAAGTCAAAACCTGCAATTCACTTTCCTGTAAAAGCCCAAATGTCCTGTAAAACCTTCTGCAAAGACCAGGTTTGGGCACCACCTAAGCCTTTCTTAGGCTTAGTTTAGTGGGACTTAGCAGATAACTATTCTAGCTAAAACAGGTTTAGTTTTATGTCTAGAGGTGTTGGATTGTTTTTTCCTTTTTTTTGTTTTGGAAAAGTGATTGTTCGCTCCATCAATGTAATCAATCACTAAATACATCTTTTTACCATTTTTTGAACTTGAAAGAGGTGGATGTAGGGGGAAAAAAAAAGATTAAATCGGAGCAAGCAGCCATGCTATGGAGATGCAAGCGCTGTTTGTGGAGGTGTCTAGGTAAATGTCAAGACACTCATTCAAGAAAAAAATATATTTTCCCTCCTTGAATTATAGTGGTACACAACTTACTAAGACATTTGCCTTCACTTATATGGAAAAACATAACATTACCACTATTTCTTACTAATTTTACAATGTACTTTGTATCATAAAAATGTTACTGCTGTGTGTGCAGTATGATTTTTATGTGCAATCTGCATTATTCCAACCGCAAGATGCCTTTAAAGCCTCCCTTTTTCATTTAGGAAAATTTCAAAAATTAAATCCACAATTATTTTGTTTATGAAAAAAAAAAGAAAACCCAACCCTGAAGTCAACAGTGCAAGTATTAGGAGGCACAGTTGAGTGCAATTCAGGTGAGAAAATAAGTCTGTATAACTGCAGAAAAGGAATGCAAGATGGGAGGAAATTTAAGAGAGGAGTGTGTCAGTTTGGGGAAACTCCTCATGAGATACTGAGAATTGAATTAAATTAGAGGAAAGCATTTGAGAACACAGAGAGGTGATTTGCTTACTGCAGTATGTTTTGGGTTACCTGGCAAATCTCTGCCAGGGCTATTGGAAGCTGATTAAAAACTATAAGTGACTCACATATAACACTAGTGAGTATTTCCATGATGGGAAATGCATCCATAGGAGAGTACATAGGCTCCATCCCGGTTTCTAAGCAAGGAGTTACACATTTAGTTCGCAGTGGCTGGATTTCAGTCTTATTTTTCATGAGTGTAAAGATGTCAGAATGGAAAGCATTTAGGTGAACACTTCTGAAATAATTAACTGGTCTCAGGCTTAAGACCTTTTTAGCTTGGTTTTGAACAGCAGAAGCTCCACCTAAAGCCCTTGGGAATGGTGTGTGCCCTCCATATCTTAAACCAGGATAAGGCTGCAGTCAGCCTTTTCCTCATGGGTGCTGTCACAGTTGCTGATAACTCCTTTGTTATCAAATTGCCGTGCAAAATGAGCTTTCGAGGTGTGCAGAGACTTCCAGCTGGAGACAGAGCTCTGAGCTTTCCCTCTAGCAAGACATTTCAGTAGATTGTATTCAACCAGGTGTGTTCCTGCTTCTGACCAAAGTAACATGCTCACAGTTTTCCTTTGATCAAAGAAAAAGCCTCGGGATTATTAGCTGAAGAGATGACGGCGATAGCTAATGGTTCCCTTCTGCAACAGAGATCTTGCTGATGTGATCAAGATATACATCATGACAGAGGTGAACTGAATGGAGCCACATGTATCCAGATGCTTCCCCCCCACCTTTTCAGAGGCTGTCAGACAGCAGCGAAGTAACCCAAACCTGGGTGCCTTACCCCCACTATCACACACAGTGATCACTTTCTGTCAGTCTTCGATATGGAGCAAACACAGCTCCTTGTATTTTTTGTCCTGAAATTGAAAATTTTATATGAAGACAAATTTGTTGCGGGTTGTTGACTAAGGATTCCATGCCATATCTGCCATTTCACAAGAGGAATTAACTTTGTGTCAGTGTTATCAACAAAGCTGCCTCTGCCCTACAGCAATTGGTGCCCCTTCATAGTCCTGAGAGGCAAGAACACAGAACCCCTCCTAACTCCACAGGTAAACTGGGCTACTTACCGACCTCACACGGCTGCACTTGACACTGTACCCCCTACTACAGCTGAAGGCTCATGTTGGAAAAGGGACTCCAGAGTATTTAGGGGCTTTCAGAAGCTGCCTGCAAATGGGAGACAGTTGACCTCAGGGCATACAGAGGATTCATGGATCTCGCTGAGTCTGTAGAGCTGTAACCCACACCTTCCTAAAAGCAGAAGAAATAGGAAAAAAGATGAATCTCACAGAATCACTGAGGGTGGAAAAGCTCTCTGAGATCATTAAGTCTAGCCTATGACCCAATGCCACCACATCAGCTAGACCATGGCACTAAGTGCCACATCCAGCCTTTCTTTAAACACACCCCGGGACGGTGATTCCACCACCTCCCTGGGCAGTCCATTCCAATGCCTGATCACCCTCTCTGTCAGGAAGTGCTTCCTGATATCCAACCTAAACATCCCCGGTGCAGCTTCAGGCCATGCCCTCTTGTCCTGTCACTAATTGCCTGGGAGGAGAGCCCAACCCTCACCTAACTACAACCTCCCTTCAGGCAATTGTAGAGAGCAGAGTTGTAGACTCCCCCCTGAGTCTCCTCTTCTCCAGGCTAAACAACCCCAGCTCTCTCAGCCTCTCCTCATAAGACTTTCCTTCTTGTCCCTTCCCCAGCCTCGTTGCTCTCCTCTGGACCCATTCCAGCACCTCAATATCCTTCCTGAAGTGAGGGGCCCAGAACTGCACACAGTACTCGAGGTGAGGCCTCAGCAGTGCTGAGTACAGGGGGAGAATGACATGCCTGGTCCTGCTGGCCACACTATTCCCAATACAAGCCAGGATGCCATTGGCCCTCTGAGACACCTGAGCGCAACGCTGGCTCATGTTCAACTGGTTGGCAACCAGAACTGCCAAGTCTCTCTCCAGCCACTCCTCCCCCAGTCTGTAGCGCTGCCTGGGGTTATTGTGGCCAAAGCACAGGACCCAGCACTTGGTCCTGTTGAGCTTCATACCGTTGGCCTCAGCCCATTGACTCAGCCTGTCCAGGTCCCTCTGCAGCATCTTCCTACCCTCTGGCAGATCAATAGTCCCTCCCAGTTTGGTGTCATCTGCAGATTTACTGAGGGTACTCTCTTACAGGTGTCAGGAGCTTTCTATACAGATATGAACGGGAGTAAATGGATTACAAGACTTGCTCCTCGTTTAGCAAGAGACTTGAACACACAAGCAGAACATGGTTGAGGTAGTAGCGTACCTGCAGAGATGCTGTGGCTATGAAATCAGGTATCTAAAATTGAGCATACTGTGAACACCCCAATTCCACAATACGCCAGAAAGCTGGGTGAAATCTTGTTAAGAGTTGAATGAGAATCAACAATCAGAAAGGTGAACAGTTAGTTTTATCTCATGAATACATATTGTGAGAGGCTTCCTATGGGAATAGGATATTTTTCTGCTTCTTGTAATGAGTGCTAAAAATGTTCAGGTTTGTTTCTCTAGCGCCAGTCTGAAAGCTGTACATATTCCAGAGGTATGTATGCATTAATCAGCACTACAAGTGCAGCTTCTGTATCCATTAAATATGCATGTAATGCAGTAATCTCAAATCAGAAGGACTTTAAAATATTTACAGGTCTTAATAAATGTTTAAAATGCAATTTTTGTAGCAAACACGAGAACTGGACTTCCTTTAACCTGTTGGACATTTCTGCATCTTCCTGGGTCTCTAGTAAGAGATAAAAATACGGAGAGAATGGATTGCAGAGGCATCTGCAAGTTTCCCTCCCACATGAAGTGAACAATGTAAAGAAGTAGCTAAGCAGATAGCTGAGACACCTTGCATGGAGCAGTGCAAAAGCCCATGGAGCAGAGTGGAGGTAGATCAGGAAACACCTTTGAATGGGCTAGAGGAACTGTTGCATGGACAGGTTTTCTTTGCCAATTTTCAGCCCATTCTTACTACGTACCAACACCACAGTGAGTGTCTCAGTGATGGCCCTTCCAGCTATAGAGCTGTCTGATGTGAAGAACTCCGCACAGCCAGTGCTGCATATTCAGCACAGTGCCAGTCCTGTCTAGTGCCATATTCTTTTTAATGCCAAGACTATGTAGCCAGGCTTTGCTCAAAGCAAGGGATTTAGTTCTCTCTAAGGGTTGAACACAGTCAAGCTCATGGCAGTTGCATACACAGAGCACACAACCAGACATGGTATCCAACAGAGCTGGGTTTCATGCTCTTTGGCATGGTAACCTTGCAGTGCTTTAAAAAAAAGTCTTTCAAAAAATGAATCAGCTTTCTAATGTGGGAACAGAGCACAGGCCAGCTGGAAACGAAACCCAGGGATGAGCGTGTCTTTTTGTATCCAAATTCGCAGCATTTTAGATCTTTCATTTTGCACAAATGACATGCGGATTTTGTAAGGGTTTTTTCAAAGGCCTTAATGTCTTCTATAACAGAGGGGGATCACCATTTTCATACCTATGTGATAGACTTACACTGCCATAGTACCTAGTGGCCTTAATGGATTTGCTCTGAAGAAGCAGCAGCAGCAATCTCAAAGCATTAAGGTGAAATGAATGAAACAGAGACGAGTGATCAGCCAGTCTTCATGTAGTAGATAAATACAAAGCTTACATCTCCAAATCATCTACACTTTTGTCCGCCAATTCAGATTATCTGCGTTACCTGATCTGATCTCAGTTACCTAATTCCCACTTTGGAAATGCTCCAAACTCCAAAGATACTCTCCTAGTAGTGAAAAGTAGTGAAAAGGTAGTGAAAAGGTAGGTAGTGAAAGCTACCATCCCTAGAACTGGAATTAATCAGATATGTCTAAATTTTTCTGTGTAATGAGTACAAATTGTTTCAGTCTTCAAAATGTTTAAGATGAATCATGTAAATAATGTTACCCCAGAATCTTGGATACTATAAGAGAATAAAATAATTGGTTGTGTCAGCACAGGGAAAAACACCTGCTTCAAAATCAACCGGGAAAAAAAGGGCTTTGGATGATCTAAACCTAACCATAGTATGAGGGTTCATAGAAAAGTAGTAGATGATTGCTTCCCAAGTATAAAACAAGTTTTATTGCTAGTAATTTTTGGAAAACCACACTTAGAATGTAACATTTATTAAAAAGCTGCTCTACTGTAGACAGGACATGGCAGTAACTTCATTAATCAAAACGAGGAGATGACAGAAAAAATTAGAAAATGGACAAAATCCTTTTTCAACCTTGTTCATAGTAAAACTTAGAATGTAAATCTGTGAACTTAAGAGATACTAAATCTCGAACTTCAAAAGTTAATTATTCCCAAAGATGTGTATCATGTAATTCGTTCAGGACCCTATTTCCCTTGCAAAAAGCAGATTTAATATTGTTCAAGGAAAGTACTTCCTTGACCTCGTAAGACTTTTAGCAACTCTCAAAGAGGAAACAATCTCCCAAAAGAGCAAGTTGAAGAATGCTAAGTAAAGGAAGAAGTAAATTTCAAGTATGGTTTGAACTGAGGAATGAAATAATAAACAGAGCATATGATGAACTATCTTGCATATTAAATAAACAACTAGCAGGACTTGAAATCAAATTAAATTTTTAGCTGCAGAAGTAGTAAAGCCCATCCAGCCCTGCCCATGCTGAATGACAGAGGCGTACGCTGCTGCTCTTGCGTACACAATCTCGTATATCTACTAAATACAGTTGTTCTTAGCTTGAATTGTGAAGACTTCCCTTTATGACTACCAGAATGAGGCCTCAATGACAAAAAGCACCTCTTCTCTAGTTCTTCCTCCTCACCTTTATATACAAAAAGCTGACTTTTTGAGTATGTATGGGAAAATGGTAATGCAAAAGATAATTGATCAACAGACTGACTTGATTAGGAATGAATTAGAGAACACAATTTAAAAAAAATTTATTTACCCTAGCCAAAAATGAAAGAAAGATCATAGAATCCCAGAATGGTTCCTACTAAATCCTACTAAGACACCTCACATGCCTTCCAGTACCTTCAATACAGTTTTCCAACATCATCTTACTTTTTTTAAAGCAGGTTATAATTCGATTACCATATTCTGTTGCCATTTTCTGCACCTCTAAAGAGACTACCTCCTTTGCAATAGCAATTTTACCATTATCATCATCATAATAATAAGGAATTTCAAACACTTCATTTCACAAAGCGCTTATAGTACTGTTTCCCTATGTGTATTCTGGGTTATTCTTGGACTCGAGAGCTTTTCGTGACGCTCAGAACTGAAGTCAAATAGAAAATCCATTAAAAAGATGATAGGTCTTATTTTGAGTCCTGATTCTCCAAACTATTCTACATTTATAAAGCCTTAATCCTCATGCCGTTTTAATCTTTCTGTGAGAAAAGTCCAATTTAGTTGGCAAATTGTAAAAAGAAGTAAAATTAATTTGCTGCTTGACAGTTTCTCATCAGCATTCTAAAAGCCCCAGTGAAATTAATACATTAAACACAGGCGTGGAAGAGGATATTGCAAATTTTAAAATCACAGATTAAGGCATGATGTACAGTGATGCTATAGAACTCAAAATACTGGTCTAAATATGTCAAAAGAAGAATCCTTCCCTATATTAAATGGCATAATAAAGCTGTGGAACTATCCTGTCTATATACTCACTCTAAAAATAAGCTGAAGTCATTCATTAACTCACTAGAATGAGAAGATCATTTCAAAGCATTACACAGAAAAAAAAAAAAAGAATAAAACACCTGTGGTATGAAACACTTCTGAATCCAAATTTAAAAGCTGTATTTAGTTGTAGTTTAGCGAATGAGATTGTCCCTTTTCGTGCATGCTCACAGAACAATTGAGATGGTCACAAAAATCTTCAAACAGCAAATGATACCCATTTCAAGTAACCTGCCCCTACTCTATTTACCTTAGAGATATTTCTGGAGTAGATGACCTGCAGCTTAAATGAGGTGAATAAGCTGATACAAGCAAATAAAGAAAATGCTACTTGGTGAAACAAAAGTAAATAGGTGTGAATCAGCTATAGGCCTAATTATGACAAAGGAAGGTTTAAAAGAATCTTCAGAGGGTGGGGAGCAATGAATTTTAATACAAAGTGTTATCATTTTATCTGCAAGATTATAAAACAAGTCTGCTTGGATGACAACAGACGGAATAACATCTCAGGATGTCCCTTTCAATTTTATGCTTTGAGCAGAACAAGGACACAATTTATCTCTAATAGAGTTTTTGGTAACATTTCTTACCCGCACATACAGAGAAGTAATTGACTATTACCAGGATGTGCTTAAAAAATCAAGTTGGGGGAATACTGTGGAGAGGTTGACTTGAGTTAAAATTAGTTTAGGGAGAAGAGCTTTTGAGTAGATGATAGATTCTCTTGTTTCCAAATAGTCTTTCATGTCTTCTCCCATATTATCCTCATGGCTGGAAAAATATTCCCCCTGGAACTTGGGGGTAAGATTTTTACCTTCATAACTCTGGGTAGCAGAACTAGCAAACTCTTTAAGTTTTTTTAATGCCCCTTCCACATAGGAATCAAACCCCTTTCTACACCATAGGTCGTTTACTCCTTGCTCTTCCAGATGTCAAGGTTTTCTCTGCTTTATCAATGTCATACTTCTTTCCCCACTCAAACTCCTCTTTAACCATATCTTACTGAGAGCAGTACTTTTTTTCCTCACTTCCACGATTCCCTAAAGTACCTCGCTTTCTGCTTCTTCCCCAGCTCCTTTCAACACAAGTTGTATTTTCTTCCCTTCCTGAAAAACAAGTTTGGCCATGCCTTTTTTTTTTTGCTCTCCAAATAATTTCCCTCTGTTGGCTCCTGCCTCTCATAATGAATGCTGTATGAAAGTTTGCACCTCTTTCTTTCCTATGATAGGCATTTTGCTCTCTCAACCAGGCAATGAACTTTCCCCCTCTTGAAGTACCAAATTTCCTCATTACATTTCTCCTTATTTTTTTTCCATATCCCGATTATTCCAGTCTGTCGACGTATTTCCCTTTTTCAAATATCACTGCATTTGTCACATTTAATATTTCTTCCCCAGCTCCACAACCTAAACACTTACCCCTTTGTCAGCAGACTGTACCAGCAGCTGTTGCTTATTTACTGGGAAAATATTTAACACACTAAGGATACTGTCATGACTAGATACTACAATGCTCTCACACATCAGATAAGCACAGATCACAAAGCATCTCAGTAAATTTTAATTTTAAAGAATCCTGCAATCCATTTTAAAAGGACCTTAAAATCCAGTAACTTTAATGAGAAAAGTTGAAATGAAACGGCAACTTAGTTGAGTCAGATGGCAATTCTATCAGAATTAAAAAAAAAAAATCACATCTAGATCTGTACCAAAAATAAGTAACCATTATTGAAAACAAAAATTAAAAACGAGTTACATCTAGTCCATTTAAAACAATTTAATAGGAGTATTTCCTGCAATGCTACATACAAGAAACTATTTTAAATAACATTAATACAAATTAAGAAAAGTCAGAGAACCTGAAGTTGGAAAGATTTCATCTTTCTCTCACATAATAAAAGACATAATATGAATTACGAATCCATATGATTCTGTCAAAGAACTATATTACCATATCTGTAAGAAAAAGCTTAAATAAAAAAAAGTGTTTACATGAGGGAGCTAAAAGTCAGGCATCTAAATCCACGTGTAGGCACTGAGTAGCTGGTTTAATTTTCAGAACTGCAAACACTTTCAACTTCTGCAGAGTGATCGACACCTATAGAAGTCCCATTAACACTTATGCATATCATTTAATTCATCTGAGTAGGTCCATCAAATTAAAAGGGAGGATTATATAAATCTCATGACTAATGTTTAAAGGATTACAACATATGCTGATACATGTTTTAGCTGTCTAATTTAAGTCTCAAAATTTAAAACTTTCATTCACAACTTCTAAAATATGAGTCATTTGTTTAATTGTGCATTTAGGATGTATGCTATAGTCTTTCAAAGCATATGCCACAAGGAACTCTCACTAGATTTTAAAACAGAGCAATTAGTAGAGAGCAATTTTTTCAAAAGTGGCAACCAGAGTCCTCATGATCAATGTATTATCCAAAATACTGAGGTATATAAATAGAGAAATGATTCAGAAGCAGTAATTTTCCTTATTGACCATATTACTTCCACAGTTTGAAAGCACAAATCCTGTTAGCAGAGATTTTTTCCTAGAAACGAACGACATAGATAGCTCTGGAATTTCAGAAGTTTATACTTCCTAAGTGCCTAAAAAAGAAACATAATCTTTTATACCCCAAGTTTTAATCAGGGATCAGTATTTACATATGAATCAACACCTCTAAATACTTAATTAAAATCAGGATACTGGCCACCACAACACCATTAATATCAGTTAGTTAAACATCTTTTCAGTTGCTAAATGAAAATACACTTTCCAACACAAGGAGTTTTAATCATTCATCCATTATTATTGATGAGGTCAGTGTCACATTGTTTGCCTTTACTATGCTCTTGCTCTAATAAATCACAACAGCTCTTTTCAGCACAAACTGCTTTTCAAGTGTGTGATTTTATAAATGCTGATGGTCATGTTATTACACATGAAGTGACAATATGTTTAGACAATCAGGGTTCAACTCACCATAACAGTTATTATTGATACCAAGTCTGCAATCTTCAGAGAGCTACAGCACTGAAATTGCAAGAACATATCATCAACTAAGTAGGTTAACGTCTATGAAATTGAATTAATCTGAGGTCCATTCACCACTTCTGTGGTAAAATTAAAATATATACCTAGTTCATTCCCGGGAGGGAAAGGCAAGGCAAGCCACTGATTGGGTCTTACCCTCTTCTTCATCACCACTGAATGCGCAATTAGATTGTTCTGGTTTGCAATACAAGTAAGCAACTGTTCTTTTCAAAGACCAGATCCATTAAAAATTTTAAACTTAACAAAGGATTGATCTGCCCTTCATTTTGTCCACTCAGATGTTTTCACCTAGCAGCAATCCACCTTGGTTTCAGAGCAAAGGTCTCAAGTATCCTCCTAGTTCCACCCTACTTTTTAAAAAACAAACCAGACTAAAAATCATTAAGGCGGTTTTATATCTGTGTCAACTTGATTTACTCATACCAAATGGAACAACCACTTTGAGGGCCTTCAAGTGGAATGATCTGTCTTATCAATATTCCAGGAAAAGTCATTGCATCCATTGAAATAACTAGTCCCCAACATCACCATCTCTGTCACCTATGAGCCACAGAAAATGAAAACTTATAGCTAATAAGGCAGTTCCAAGCAGATCTCCCAGTGCAGTAAGATAAGGGATAGAAAAACTGTCAGGATCTTTTCCTTTTTTCCAGAAGTGGTGCACCATCCAGTCAGCAATCCATAACAGAGCAAATACCTACAGAACATCAAACAAACAAGATCTGTATTATTATCACTTAAGTTATATTGAAAGGAAGTCAACAGCCAACTTTATTGTCTCCTTAGTACTTATTTTACACAACTGCTTTTGAAAAGCATTTTCCATAAATAGTTTTTTGAAACGCTGCCCACAACTAGATACAAGGACATTTAGCCAATTTCTCTCAGTCAGCCACATGCACAGGTAAAATGTACATATCGACTCATTGATAGCATTCTTCACACAGCCTGCACTGACAGACTTCTGAAAATGGCAAAAAAAGTGCAAAAATACCAATGAAACGTGACTGCACTTCTCACACAAGACATCGTTCTGTACTGCTAGAGCATAAGTGGGACTTAGAGATCAGTCAGAACCAACTGGTGTTGAACCAGATAAAAAACACTCAACACAGGTGTAACTCATTTCCACAGGTCTAGAACTGAGCTGAAATCAGATGTACTATAAAGAATACCTGGTCAAATTAAGAACAGTTTTATCTGGATTGTATGAACTGCAAAAAAATGGCCTAGAAGCTCCTTTTATGCCTGAAATATCAACTTCATCCCTTCTGTAATAAGGTACACCTGCAATGTATATTATGAATTTGTCACTCCAGGCTGAATGTGTCCCAAAGTAAAAGATTTCCTTCCCAACTGTGAAGGTCTGAACATTCAAGAGGTTTGATCTTAATACCGAAGGTATGCATAATCATTAATCCGGTTTTAGAAAAGAATTCTTTTAATGTTGCACAGCTGTACGATAAGCGATTCTGGTTCAGTGGTATCATGGCACAAGATGAATGGAGAAAGGACCACTAACTGAGCTCCCCTCTCTTCTTGTCTCTTCTAACGAGCTGCTTAAAATGAAATAAACACTGTATTTTACATATTTTTAGTTTAGGAATCGTAAGCTTAGACAGTTACTACCATAATTCATGTTTAAAAACTCAACTATGTACATTTAAAATGATATGCAGCATCAGAAGTAGTAGGAGGTACAAAAATCATATTGTATTTAGTAAACGATCAATTACTGGTATCAAACACGTTTACCAAAATACTGACAGGATGCAAGCAAGACACTTCTCCACAATATGCAATACAGTAACACAGTAAAATGGATGTCTCATAAAAAATTGCTGAAAAAGTTTCTCAATTAATCTTTGCTTTGCAAATGTTAAAATATAAGCCTGGATTTCTAATTAGGGAAAAAAAAAAAAAAAAAAAAGAGGAGTATTTGCTTAATAAAAAATGCATGGTTTATTTATATAAACATATCTTCTGAAAAGGGAACTCTGTAGTCTAAGCTAATTATGCAATTCGTAGGTGCGCTGCCTGGAATCCAAACAAATATATTTAAAACAGATGTTTTCTTTGGAAGACTATCAGATTCTTTGAGTCAGCTCCTTCTTCTAACAGAGACAAAAAGAGGCCTGTTTATAAAAGATACTGTACATTAACATCTCCTACAGGATGTGCACAGAAGCCTGTAGTGCCCCGCACCAACCATTCTACATGTTCTGTTACAAGACGAGAGTGTTTGTTCCAAGAATAATTTATGATGCATTTAAATGACACAACCAATTAGACACAGCACACAGTTCAATTTAAATGACAGCATGCACTTTTGACTGTTAAAAATCGTGACCTGAAAACCTTTAATTTGTCTATATATTTTCCAGCCTAAAATGACTGACGGATGCTATCGTGAAAAATGGGTAGTTTGAAATTAGGTTTTGTGAACCTTCTCAAATTAACTTAAAATGCATGAAACATAATACAAACTATAACAAACCTGGTTTTCCTACATAATAGGAAAAAAGCAAGATCAAGGTGACTTAAATCTTTAATAAGATTTTTTACTTCTCATCAATGTTAAAAGGGGATGTCCAAAGTTATCACTTGTTGTTTTGGGGAAAAAAAAATAAGCAAAAGCCCTAGTATGAGTTTGCTGAAAGTAAGACAGTCCTTGAATTTAAAGTGATAAGGAAAGTCACTCACAAACGTGTTTTAGCGGTAAAAAGAAGAGAAAAAACATGCAAAAGACATCACGAGACTTGTTACTTCAAGGGGCACAACACATTTTGTGGGACTTATCGGTGACCTGTACTTATTTCAGCCAAATGATGCAGAAGGCACAGCAGTACAAATACTGTGTACTTCTGCTCTGCGCTCACGCTATCAAGAAGAAAGCCTTCACACTTCAAATTGAAAGCCAGCTAGTTTTGAGGGGAAAAAAATAAAGGGATCAATGTTACAGAAAAGCCTAATAAGACAGTACAAAAATTATCTCTTTAGCATGAAATGCTGTAGAAAAGTGATAAGAAAAGCTTGTAAATATATGCAGAACTGTTCAAGATGTGAGGTAGTATTTTTTTTCATTATTTAATACAAAGGAAGAGAACAGTGAAGTGTTTTTTTGCAACAAAGAGATGAGTGGTAGTGGAGTTATGAAATAGAGCCCAGGAGTTCTTCCAGACCGAAGAATTAAGTAACTGAGGTTTAGGAGAGGTGAAAAATAACTAAATATTTATATGCATAGAAAGATCTATCTAAGAAAAGAGGGCCATTCTATAATCACTGATCAAGAAAAAAAGCTCAAAGCGAAGATTGCAAAAATGGGGATGGCATTCCAGATCTTTTGATATTTAAAAGGAAGATCATGCTAAGCTATTACTGTTCTGGAAAAAATTACAATCAAAATTGAGGCAGATGAAACCAAAGACTTCATCAGTTTTAGACTATCAAAATATGAAATGATTATCCCAATAATGTCCGATATTTTCTATTTATAAATGTGCATTTGTAAAAAGACTTATCTATCACATTGCCAGGAAAGGTCCTCAGAAGATAGTAGCAGAACATAGCAGTAAGAATGAGAAGGAATGAAGTCTTTATCAAACCCAAATGATGAAGAATCTAAAAATAAGGAGTATAAGTACACATATCATTTTGTACAACAAAGGACAGAAAGAGAGAGTAATTCTCGGTATTGAACTTTCTGATTCAAATTGTGAATATCAGATTGAAACTGAAATTTCATATGAATGCTTAGATAAGTGATCCTCACTATTAAAGACCAAATCTTATGATTGCAAGACTAGAAATGGGAACATTATACATTACAACGCTTTTTTTTCCTTTGTTATTGAGCAAAAAATTTACTTTCATTCTTTGCAGGTTTTTAGATACAGATAACAGGTTTAACTAAAGAAAGGTTATTTATGGCCTTTTGCATGTAGCAAGGGCCCCTAAAATCTACCTGCTTTATATTAAAGTATAATTGTATTAAGGTATTAATTGTATTGTATTAAGGTATAATGTATACATGTCTCATGTAATTAATTTCTGATGATTTCTGAAATGGGAAAAGAATAAAGATCTATTATTTAAAATAAAAATATAGAACTCCCTCCAAACATTCTTACCACCACCTAAGCTTCCTATAGCCTGATATGTTGCAGGATGCTATAATAGTTTTGTTTTTTCTTTTACTTGGGAAGACCAAATTTCATCAGTGAATTCATGTCAGTTTTACAGTGATAAAAAGTGTAACATTAAAACGTATAATATTGATAAAGTGGATTTGAATCTTTCGTGTTTATATCGGTTTACACATTAGTTGCTCTGACTGGTGAATTACAACACCAAACTGCAAAGAGAAAGTCTAGGTTATGTATTTGCATACGCTATTTCACACACAGAGTATCAAAATTCAACTGTAAGTTTAGTATGTAGAGCCAAGACCTTTTAACCATTTATTTAACACGCCTGGGACAGAGTATCTTGCATGTTGTTAGTACTGATGATGCACCTTAAATTGTTTCCATGGGAAGGTGCATCACAAAACAGTTTCTTTCTGTTACTTGAGAAAAGAAACACAGATGCAAATAACCTGTTGTAACCTCTTTTCAAATGTATTTTAATTCTCCTTTTACTCTCGAACTCATACTGACTCCAAATTCATCCATAATGTAACTATGACAAGATCCGGTAATTCGTGCATAAGAACTCTTTCAAATCTGTGAAATTCAAAGGGAAACTTGTTGTTTTGGTTTGGTTTCAAATTATGATTGAAACCCCTCAGTTAAGGATCTCTAAATATTACTGTGTCCTGACTCTGACATCATTCTCACCAGATTTATGTTTAGGTCTTACAGTGGTTTTTGACCTTTCATTAAGTTATTTTTAATTTATATATTACTTTTCTCAGATTTTAAATGGCTTTTGATATATTCATGTGAAACTAAGTAGTAAAGTGCTCATAACAGATCTACACTGAACTTACTTGCTGAATTTCCATTGCCCACAGCAGGAATTCTGTAGTCAGTGAACTCCTGGAATAGGGTCTACATATATTTTTGAAAAGAAATTTTTCTCTGCTGTTTTCTCAGGTAGCATACCTGGTGAGTACTGTGTCCAGGGAAAATAAGTCACTTTTTCCTCCAAACACACAGAGATTTACTTCAGTGTCTGGCTGCAAAGAAACTGCTGAACAGCAAGTTCTTTCTTGCTGCTGTTGTTTGTGTTGTAGCTAAGTGGTATTGCCTATGCTACGGTATCCAAGTACACAGGCAGCACAGCATACATTTTTGTAAGACTAAAACCTCATCTATGTAAAAAAAAAAAAGGATACCATTTCAACTGAAACTGTTTCTAAACGAGTTTGATTATATTGATGTAATTTTTGTGGGAAGGAACTTCTTTTTATTCCACAATTGGAATCCAAACTCCGCAGATGGTCTTCTTGATTTCCTTGTAGCTTTGCCAGACAGCCTGGTTTGACCAAGACAGTCCTAATTTCAGGCTGTTTGTCAGCTGTCCGAATGAGGAGAGCAACCCAGATCATTAGGTGTTCAGGTATGTTCAACCTGCACTAGTGGTAGCACAACTCAGTGTGACATGCTACATACATCTGCACTTTGAGCTCAGCCTTCTGGAGGCAAAAATGATATATCCTTGCTAATGACTTGGTAGGAGCCAGGCTTGTACTACAGACAGCAACATGCCTGGAAGCAAGGGAGTCAGTGATATCTACATTTGATCCCAACAAATCTGGAAAGTCTGCTTCTCATGCTGCAATGAAAAAGCACTGAGCATGCAGAGCTGTCCGTGTTTGGACCTTGGTTTCCATATTTCCTTGAGTCATGTAGTCTCTTTAGCAGTTACATGCTCTACATTTTGGAAGTAACCTTTTCTATTAGAAAAATTAGTATTTAAAATGCATCAATATTTTCCCTATAAACACAGTCTTCCTTATTTCTCTATAATGTACAGTATACCCCGTGAGTTATTTTTCCACACTGAAGAGGCCCATACTATCACTAGAATCCTCACACTAGTGAGAAATCCAATACGTTTTTGATGTGAGCTGGAAGTCGTTACAAGCACTGCTTCATTCTTGGCTTTCTATTGCCACAAACAGCCCTGAAGCACTTCAAAAGTTACTTCACAGCATTAGACGTCTGACCTTCACTGGATATGAAGGACTGCATTTTGGAATTACTTATTTGCTTGGTAATAGCTCTGGGAATCTCCTATTGTTTGTTTATTTCCCAAGTCTTTAACGTAACTGTGTGCTCAGATTTGGATAGGAGGTGTGAAAATTCATTAGCGGGAATTTTACTGGCTCAGTGAGACCATGCAGAACAGAGGCCACCTTTGAATGCTCAGACCCGTGTGCCAAGACTGATGGCCCAGCAATTCCAGTGCTGCTCTCATTCTGCTGCAGGTTGACAAGACAGAGGATGAAGCTTTGCTAAGCACATAGCCTCATACAGTTAAAAAATATTTGTACCTTTGTGAGACGTAAGAGGAAGACTGTTTTTCAACTAATATATTTTTGCTAATCAAACGCCAGATTGTAATTGCACGGAGCATAGTTGTTTGTGCTTGTGTGTGACTTGTTTTTGTAAAATTTTCAAGAAATGACTATTCCTCTTAAATAGAGGCCACTCATCAAATCCAAAATACATTTAAAACCAATATACTGGTTTTCATTAATGCACATGGGCTTGCCCAGATACCATACACTGCATTATGTGAAGTACCCTACATACCAGGGTGTATCTTCCTCATAATGTAGTTTCCTCTTGTGCTGCCATTCATAAACACCAAACAAACTCTTCACCACAGAGCTAATCCAGACCTTTTGAACTCAAGCCTAAAAGTTCTAGTTGAATGTAGATAACTACTTCTGCAGCTTTCCTCACCTTTATCAAAATGTAATTGTGAAATCCTTGCCTCACTAAAGTTAAAGGGAGTATAGCCTTGGATTTCAATACAACCATTTCATGATTATGTATTTATTTAAAAAACAGAAATAATTGTACTATTAAAAGCTGGAAAATTAAAATAAGAGAAAATAAAACACTTCCTGTGTTTTATTAATTCTAGAAACTCAGAACTGTTTTGTTCAGAGAGAATCACAGAGAATGCTGATCATAATATTGCCTACTCATTTAAAATATCTTAATAAGTTTTAGAAACAACTACATACTTGGTGAAACTTCACTATGTTTTACTACACAGCATATTTTTGGTCAAAAACAACTAAATAATATTACTGTTGAATGCATATCATGTCATGTTAATTACTTATTTCCCATACATATTTCAATTAAATGACACAATGGAGCGATAATATCTAAGAATTGGTAGGGAGAAGAGAGGAAAGAAGCTGGTAGGCATGGGTGGTGACAGGAAAAAAAAAAAAGGAAAAAATGCAAACAATGGAAGTATCAGAATTGGATTAAAATAAAATTAACTATCTCAGTGGAACTTCAGTAATACTGTATAGAGCTTGCAATGCAAATAAATTCCATTTTATCATTTTGGGAAGAAGAATATTGAAGTTTATAGGCAGTCTGAAGTCTTGATGAAATAGAATTCATATATATGTTACAAATTCATGGTAATGTGGAATAGCATAAGATGAGAGGAAGAGAGAAAGCTAAAAGTCATAATTCAAGTTTTTGTATTAACATTTCCTTGATTTTTTTTTTCGGCTTACTATAACATCCCAGTTCTACTGTTGTCATTTCCCTAACCCCTTCCTCTCCATTTTAAATAAACACAGAGATAGACAATCAGATATTAAACAGATCTTGAAGTTAATTAACAATCTATTTCAGTCCACACACTGCAAAATATGTCATTAAATAATTAAACACCTTACAACAGTCGCTTGAATTTTAAAGATAGAAAATTCAAGTTGTCGCTGTTTTTTTTTAATTTAGCATTAATTTTTAACATAGTGGAAAATATGTAAATAGGAGGAATATTACCATAATCATTATTCAGCTACCCTTTCTGCCTCTCAGCTCAATATAAGTAAGGATCTGGAAAGGGCAAAGTAGCAATATCAAGCCTCTTCAAACAGAGGACTGACCATAATTAACTCTTACATTTGGGAATCACTATGTTTTATTAAATTATCAACTACCACCTCAAACGTAAAAGATATACCCTGCAAGCAGGCTTGTGATTTTTGACATGGATTTTCATATGCCTTTTATGCAAAGTGAAAATAAATGCCAAGTCCAATATACTATAAAAACAGCCTAGAAAGCAGATCTCTCATTGCTCAAAAGATTCTTGATGAATTTGTTTCCTCTGATAACTAAGATTAAAATAATTTGCTGTGAGGTTTTTTAGTTTTACAGCAGAGCAGGAAAAGCTCTTATTGGGAGGACAGAAATATAAAAGAATTCTGGAAAAATGAGATCAGTAGATGTTGGCTTATGCCAAAAGAAACGGCAGCTTGAAAACTGTTCTGTACTATATCCAGTTGCATAGATGATTTCACTGAAAAAAGGGAGGAATGAGTATGAATATTTAAGTGTTTTCCTTGCGAAAGGAGAAACTTAAAATCACACAACTGCAGTAGGGAAGTGCTTCAGACCTACAGATAAATAAAGTATGTTCAGGATCTAATGGTTAAAGTAAGAATTGCCTCCCTGAAAATTTTTAATCTGCTCTAATTAGAGGTACACAAAATTACAATAAACACTACCAGAAAAATGCCAGAATAATTAAAATGGGGAAAATTATCTGTTAAATATTTTCAGAATGTGTTAGAAAACATGGGGTTCCAAACTGCAAATC
The DNA here is from genome assembly GCA_025345505.1 of Todiramphus chloris collaris. Lineage (NCBI taxonomy): Eukaryota > Metazoa > Chordata > Aves > Coraciiformes > Alcedinidae > Todiramphus > Todiramphus chloris. The sequence goes on along the minus strand of JANVCC010000130.1, from coordinate 5,383,953 downwards.
TATCAAGACCCACAAGAAGTTCTAGTGGTCAATACTGTTCCCCAGTTTCAAAGTAAATACATTTCCAACCTGCCTGCAATGGCTAAAGACAGACAATACAGAGAAAAAAAAAATAGTCTATAAAAGGGAGTGAGGAAAAAAGCAAAAAGCTCAATGTCTGTTTCACAGGTGAAAAAATCAAGAAAATCAGGTGTGGAGTGCACACCTCATGGGGTGCAACGGAGATGCGTGACTGCAAAACTGAATACTATAATCAGACCCTGAATTTATAAGAATCAACTTTATACGTATGTAAGTGTCAATGCAAGGTCTGAATTACCGTGTGATCTGAAAGTCCTGCCCTAATGCCTTACCGTGGTTTTCAGCTGAACTTCTGCATTTCTCACATCTTACCCTGTCCTTTGCTGCTGAAGAAAAGGTTTGTATCCCTAGATGTACTACAACTGTAGTTCTGTGAGCAGGAGGACTGCATGGATTTCATGTGGGCTTCTGAATCCAAGTTGATTCTCCTGTGAAACAGCTGAAGTCTAATAATGTCTGAAATCACACTGCAGTCTTACCTTCAGTGGAGGCATTAACAGGGACTTTTTCCCCCAACTTGTTTTTATTAAGTTTATAAGAACTCACTGAGAGAGCTGAGACTTAGAAAAACCTGACTGAAACGGGCCAAAGGATTAAAAAATCATTAGAGAGGACAGGCAGCCACAGCAGACAGAATGAAGGAATAGCATCATTTTCTCAGGAAAACACATTATAAAACAAGTGATAAAAACTAGGAATATTATGTAAGAGAAAAATGAAAAGTAATTTATAACTGTTAGTATCACATTCTCACTTGCAAGGGTTGGAACACTACCAGTTATACTCTACAAAAAAAGTCTAGTTTTCAAAACCTTTCAAAATCTTAATTGAAATAGTAATGTGATTAACACAGAAAGACAATTCAGAACATTAAAAAATATATTTTTATAAGGATTGACTGATGATAATGTTGGTTGTATTTTAAAACGACATTGGTGATTTTTAGAACCAGTATGTATATTTAACTTACTAATATCTCAACTATTTTTATTGTGTAACATGAACAGTCAATTTTTGTTTTTAAGGTATAGTGAAACATTATAGCAAATTCAGACAGGTTTTAGCTAAAAATTGGCTGTGGATTTAATAAAAACATTTCATTTTGTATTACTGATTCCTCAAAGTGAAATTATTTCACTTTAAGATACTATCATTTCAAAAGGCATCTTTCAAGATCTGCCCTTACTGTGGACAGACCACTAGGTAACACCAGCCAAAATAATATAACAATGTTTGTCAATTAATGCAATTTCTTGTAGAGTGATAACTGCAAGACTAATTTGAATTTTAATAAATATTAAGAATGTACCAAGCAAGCCATACCATTCTCATCTACCACATACTTGACTATGTTAATTAAAACAGTATTGTGAACCACTTCTTTAGGAGATATCTTTGAGAGTTTTCCTTGACGTATTCATTATTCACAAATGCTACTTCTCGTTCTTTCCATCTCCTCTCTAGCTGATTAAAATGATGGAGGTTTTAGATGTAATAGTTTCAATAAGAATATGAAAGAGAAAGTGCAAGATGCAGTGAAATATCTTTGGAAAAGCACTCACAATACAGATACATCTGTGTAAGCTGTATACATGTGGAGATAAGAAGTTACTTCAAAACTGTGCTGGAAGCCTGTATTAACCCATACCTTCTTGTACTATTCATGAGATTTCAGAACCTTCCTGTACTATTCATGAGATTTCACAAACCAGATAAAACATGATTTTCTTCAAGAACTTGATTTTGTACAAGCATTTTCAGGTTGCACTTGTTCTTACCTGTAGCAGAGCTGCAAACAAATATACTGCTATAAAGATGGGAGTCAAGGAAGTGTGCCCACTTTTCATTAAGTGGATAGTGTACAAGAAAATGAGGTGTCCAGGAATCACCAAAAGAAGCAGAACTTGGGCTGATTTGTTATTTACTCCTACAATAAAAAAAAAAAAAATCCAAAATTCAGTTAAGCTCTTCAATTACTATATCAGACTTTTTATTCATTTTAGTATTAAAAGCTGTTTTGGAATTCTACAGTTTGACTGTTGTGGCACAGCAGGCATTATTTTCTGCTAAAAGACTCCTTGAGAATTTTCACAGGGGGGAAAAGGAGACATCTCTGGTGTCTGCCAGAAAAGTTAAGCAGAGCCCTTCCAGAAGACAATGCAAACAGTCTCCTTTCATTCTATACTCATGTAATACCATCTACTTTTTTTTGGAGCTGCAATGACCTCCTAAAGTCCTCCTAGGAAAGAAGGTGTTTTGGACATCATATTCAAGACATCCTCAGAGTACCTTTTATTTCTAAAAAGTAATCCCACGTTTATCATTAAATCATCTGTTCCCATTAATTTCATAAACATGAAGGTGTAATTCATGCTGTTGACACATCCATCACATTTCAACACAGTTACTACATTATTTAGGAAAGGGGGAAATACAGGGAAGGAATAAGATGTGAAGCAAGAATCTAGAAAGAAAATGGCAAATGGTAAATGGAAAGCAGGGACTTGGCTCAATAATAATAATGTTCAGTATGAAGTTTGGTCCTAACAGGAAATTGGTTTGAACTTCTGGAGTTAAACGACAAGGGTTAAGAGCAGGTGAACAAGCTAGGAAAGATGAAGGTTGAAATCGTTCCAAGTGGGTATCATAGCATCCTGATTCATCAGTCCCCGTCTTCCACCCTTGCAGGTTACTCTGTGTTCCTCTCCACACACCACCTCCTGCAGGAAGTTCCTTGTCACTCTCACAGGCAAACAGCTGCAGGCAAAGCAAACTGCCAAGCCTCTGTTGCCTTGGAATTGCATTGCAACAAGCCCACTTTGTCGCAGTTTCTCACTGGTGGTACAGTCTGGCATACAGGGGAAAAAAAGGAGACAGCAGTTTTAACAGTTAACTAATACATACCTGTGCCATAATAGGTTCTGCATGGATAATAGCAACCCTTGGCTTCTTCTGGCAGCTCTCCAGGAATGCTGTGTAAATGGAGGTATGTAGAAATTCTGCTAGCTTGAATAGCTACTAGATTACCACCAATACCTGAAATACAAAAGGATACAAGTAGTATATTTTCAACTATTTTTTTCCTCTAGTAGGAAATATTTTTGCAAATTTACCATCCTCCTCTATGCTTACCACAGTCCCCTATATACAAAAATCAAAAAGACAAACATCTTCAGAATGTATATTAGTCATAGACAGGCTAAGAACAAAAATTAAAATAAGCCAAAACACTTAGGCTGCAATTTGGTGTATCCCTGGATATTTGGAATATCTAAACTGGGAATTTGGATATTTGGAAATCAGTTTTAATTAATGATAAGTGCAAATGATTCCTCACAAAGGTTCAATCCAATGCTTTCTCATGGGAGAAGCTCCTTTTTATTGCTCCTTCTTCTTTGGAAATCCCTCTTGGAACTAGTACTACATAGTTGTTCCACTGCTAGATTACCTTCCTAGGTCAGTATTGCTGACTAGTATAAATAACACAAAGCAGAGGCATTCACCAACACGAGTATAAATGCAGATTGTATACACAGAATCACAGGGCTGGAGAAGACTTCACGAGCTAATCTGTACAGTCCCCTTTGCCACAGAGAAGGATTAACTATAAACTTCTGCCATTCATAATACAGGCTGAAAGGACGAGTGTCTAAATAACTTATGTTTAAAGAATTGTAGCAACGGAGATTCCACTTTCTCTGTGACAACTGTTGATATACTTCCCATTAGGGAAAAAAAAATATATTTCTATGATGATGAAGAGGATGTGAAGTGGGTGGCATTGTTACAAGGCCACTGTCTGAAAAGTCATGGAGATCAGGGGATATCCCTGACAACTGTAAGAGGGCAAATGTCACACCTATTGCAGCACAGCATTTGACAGTTTCCAGCAGCTTCTTCCTAGACAAACTGGCAAGTTACAGACTGGATGGGTAGTCTGCAAGATGGGTAGGAAATCGGCTAACAGGTCACACTCAGAGGGTGATCAAAAGTTTTTAGAGGAGGCTGGCAGCCTGTCACAAGTGGGGTTCCCAGGGATCGATATTGGGCCCCACACTGTTCAACATCTTCATAAATTACCTTGATGATGGGATTGAAATCACTCTTACCAAGTTTTCTGATGACACTAAACAGAGTAGTGAGATGGACAGGTCAGAAGAGAGAGCCATCTTACAGAGGGAACTGGACAGGCTGGAATAGTATTAAGTTTAACAAAGACAAGTGCAAAATCCTGCACCTGGGATGACACAACCAAAGAGACCAGTAAGGCTAGGATCTGTGAGGCTGGGAAGCACCCAGGTCTGGGGTCTTTGTAGATGAGATGAACATGTATTAGCAGTGCTCCACTGCAGCAATGAAGGCAAATCAGGGGCATTACTATCAGAGACAGAGATGGAATCATCCCACTCTACCCAGCACTTGTCAGGCCACACCTGGAGTACTGTGTCCAGTTCTGGTCCCCACAATCCAAGAAAGATGTGAACAGACTAGGGAAGGTTGAAAGGAGGGCCATGAGGATAATCAAAGGGCTGAATAATGCACTCTATAAGGAAAGACTGAAAGAGTTATGTCTTTTCTTCATGGAGAAGAAAAGACTCAGAGGAGATCTCATCACAGTTTTGCAGTAATTAAAAGGCAGCTACAAAGAGAATGGAGGACCTCTTTTCACAAGAAGCCACATGGAGGGGCCAAGGGGCAATGGGTACAAGTTGCACCAGAAGAGATTTCATCTCAATATAAGAAAAAAAATTTTACACTGAGAGCAATCATCCACTGGAACAGCCATCCTAGGGACGTGATGGAATTACCTTCACTGAAGGCTTTCAAGTCATGGCTGCACAGAGTGATAGATTATTTCATCTAGGCTCCCTTTCCCACAAAAGGTTGGACCAGATGATCTTTTGGGGTTCCTTCTAACCTAGACTGTTCTATGAATTTTTCCTTCAATGAATAGAAAACTAAACCAACTTGTTATATATACATTACAGAATGCAGTGGCACTAGCATGAAATTCGCATATTGTCATTATACTCTAGAGTTGTCTGCTTGCATATCAAGCACATTTGTGTTGGGTTTTGAATTTTTTTCTCAGATGCTTTACATAGAAATATGTTGTTCTGAGAAGATATGATTAGGCAGAAGTAACGCAGATCTTGTCCTCACTGAAGAAGGAGAAAGCCCCTGTTTATTGTAATTTAATTGATTTGTTTATATAATGCATAGGGTTTATTTTTTTGGTTGCAGAACAAATATCTGTGGTTACCAGAAGACACCACTTTCCAAATCCTTTTGGTTACAACAGAGTGGTTAGGACAAAGATGTAACACTGACAGCTCAGAGGAGATTCCCTGCTTCACCACTGCTTAAAGCCAGTTAATGGCTGAACCTAAACAAGGAAGTAGGACAAAAAGCAGAAAGCTTCAAATACAAATCAGGAAGTGAGGTATTAGAAAAAGCCATAGAGTTGGCAGAAAGGATGTTTCAGCATCCAGCATCAACTCCTTCCCAGTGAGGAGATACAGACACAAAATACAAACCATGAAAAGATTGAGTCAGTGTTTGAAAAACTTTAAAGTAACAGTAGCATTTCTCATACAAACAACAGAAAGAGAAATAAAGTAAGGGATTTATCTAAAGTACAAAAGAGGTGTAAACAGATTAAAAACAATCTAAGTAGGGCCCAGACTCTGTCCTTTGATTGAGAACAATAAGTCTGAGACTTCTGACTAATGAGAACAAGGTATGGAAAGGGAGGCAGGGGAAAAAAAAAAAAAAAAAGGATCAGTGCACTACATTTGGATGGGAATCAGATAATTTCTGTGGCTGAATTATGAAGCAGCTGTTACGTAAAACTGCTTCTTAATAGAGCTACAAAGCTGGGGATGGTGCCATATGACTAGAAAATATGAAACAGTTTCTGCTTAAAGAAGAAGAGATAAAAGCAATCTGTGTACTTACAGGAAGACTAACAACTGCAATAACTGATAAACTAATATTAAAAGAAAAAACTAGTAATCTCTTCTCTCACTACCTGTATCTCTTATAGCACTACAAAAAGAAATACAAGGGAGACATAACTAGGGCTGGTTTTCAAGGTATGTTGAGGTTTGTAGCAAGGCAACCATAAACCACATTGGCAGAAAATCCCCTAGATTTAAAGTATTTTCCAGGACGTATGCAATTTCCTCTTGTGACTGATAGCTATCTACTTCAACAAATTCAGACAATCAGAAATAAAACAGACGATCTGGACCTCTTTCCCTAACTAATAACATGGGAAATGGAGTGAGAGAAAAGACTTAGGGAAAATTTGCCCATTTGAAATGAAAAGAAAAGAAACCTGCCTGAACAGAGACATAGATAAGTTTGTGAAAGAAGGTATAAGATTAGTTGTCAATACTTTGATGGAAAGCTATTATTTACAAATCTTTTTATTTTTATAACCAGAGAAAGTATGTCCCAAGCCCTGTCGTGCATGTAGATAACACTAACAATGATTGGAAAGTATTAAAAGTGATTCTAAACCAAACAGACCAGCCACGGGACACTGGTAAAAGGAGCCAATACCTGCTCTCCAAAGGAAGCTGACATGATAACCAAAACAGCCCATGTGGAGTATGATTTCATGCACTGTAACATTTTCTTTCCTATTTTAATTACAGCTAAGTTGAACATAATCTATTTTAGCTAACTGGAAACACAATGCTCATATGTTAAGCAAAATTATTTTCATTTTCATTTGGTCTGTCAGTAATCTAGTACAAGTCACATATGTTTAAGTCAGAAGATAGGCAGGTGTACTGAAGTGTAAAAAGCTTCTCGAATCCATACATCTTGCTCAGTTTCAACCAGCTGATTACGTATGGTGATGCACAGCAGCAGTCATCACACTGTCTTTTGGTTCTGTCCATTCATCTATCAGTTCTTCCTTCTAATTATTTTTGAACCAATTTCAACCACATGTGACACAAAGATAGAGATACTAACTATCTCCAAGTATGGTTAAATGAGCGAACGCAGAGAAAACAATGGCTAGGTAAACAGAGAAAGATTGAAACCCATGCCCTCAGTATGACAAAGGCAGTAATAGGAGATGTAGACTTCATAGCAGAAGCATCCCACCTGGCCAGTCAGCACCTAGTTTTGAGCTAGGCATGATGCTCAGACAATAGTTCAGTGACACAGAAGAGGAATGATGATGTGGAAAGCAGAGGAAGAATGGAGAGAATGTTGTGAGCAGTGGGTATTGCAGGGACACAAGGCCATAGGGAACAGGGATGGATGAAAGGGCTCCAAAATCTCAGGACACAAATAAGTACAGAAACAGGATTCATGATTCTGATGGTCATAGCATGACTTGTATAAAGCTGTGCCTGCATTCAATGAATCATGTCAACATGTACAGAGGTACTGACTTTGTTTTGTAACAGCAGTTACTGTGCATGTTACTGTGCATGTGAAGTTCTCTCAGTATCAGATTAATCAGATCCCTACATGAAGCAGAAAACTGTGTAGGTTGACAAGATGTCAATTCACAAAACTGATGCTTCTCAGCATCTTCTGAATGCATAAAACAGTCATTTGCTTTGTAGTTGCTCATATTATGAAAATCTCTGTAAACATATATGAGGACTGTTTCCATGAACTTTTAAAATAGAAATGTGTGATTTTTTTCCTGGAAAACACTTGCAGTCATCATAGCAAATACTTGATAATAAAGACTAACTTTATTAATTTCTTTTCATTCTCATGAGAACTACAACACAGAGGAAAATATTTTCTTTCAAAATTAAAATCCTGCAATTGTTACTGCATTCCCCTCAGAACAGCAGATGTGTTTAACTTCAAGAGTGCTACTTCGTCAATAAGCAGACAAGACATTGTCTGCTAAAGTGCAAAGGATGTCGGGCTGACTTACAACATGAAAAGAAAATTGAAAACCTCATCATCGTATCGAGCCAATAAAGGGCTAAGCAAGAATACTTCTGAAAACTGTTACCACAGTTCTTTTTTTTCTAACAAGCACAGAAAACTATATTCAAAGTAGAGACAAAACCATGTCATGTATTTGAAAACTAGTATGAGATACTCCAGTGCTCTGCATAACACACCAGGCTGCTTTTTCCTCAGATCTTATACTGTGTGTTTTGATAAACAGGGAAAACTGATAAACCAGAGGGTTGTACTGCCATTCAGAAGGTACTGGATAGGCTGGAGAATTGAGTCAAGAGGAATCTCATGAAGTTTGACAAAAGGAAACACGAAGTCCTGCATCTGGGTAGAAATAATCCCATGCACTAGTACAGGCTGGGAATTGACCATTTGGAAAGCAGCTCTGCAGAGAAGATCATGAGCGTCCTGGGGACAATATATTCCATCTGAACACACACACACCACTCACCCCTCCTTTTTTTTTTTACAGTGAGGGTGGTCAAACACTGGAACAGGTTGCCCACCTGTGGAGATATACAAAACCCTACTAGACACAGCAGAGGACAAGCTGCTCTAAATGAACTCTGCTCAAGTCAAATAATAGGACTATTATTCTTCCCTTCATACCTTTAATGCAATCTACAAAGTATTGCCTAAATAAATATAACTTCAATATTTTTCTTTTTATATATATAGCATATAATGAATGCCTGATAGTCTTATTTAATATCCACTATTCAAAGCTTGAACTGAATAGAAATTTACTAATTTCTTCTTTGCTTTTCAGTGATGTTTGTCCCGGAAAACCTTAATATTTACAAACATTAATGTGTTTATTTTTAAAAAATACCTGTCAAGTGATATTTTTGTACTCTCTGGAAAGAGCATTTTCAGTTTTGGATACACAGTGTAAAATATTTAAAGTGTTATTTGTCCAAAATGCTTATATATTCAAAGTCAATTTCTCAATTATTTCATTTGTACCTATGAATGTTTAGTATTTCTGAAGCTTGGATCCAGAATCTCCAATCAGGGATTCCAGCAGAAGAGAAGAATTAAGTTATTACTAATGAATATAAAATCTGCTTTAAGGTACTCATTTAGCACTGTGGGAGAACTGTACGACAGGCAACAGCAATTTTCCAAAGCAGTATTAAACCACCTTATATACAAAGTCACCTCCTGTCCTGTAGCTACTCATCTCATTCTTCCTTTCTCTCTTTTTTCTTAAATACATAGAAATGAAGATGGGTTCCTGCAGAAAACTACTTCCTATGAAAGTACTGAAAGCACAAGATAAACTCTACATATTCAGCTTTAATGGCCAGTGCCATAACTGTTCACAAGAATAAAAACAGTAGTTGCATGATGAGGCACACAAAGTGTGTAAGAATGGGAAAACCAACTGCATATCAAATCATCGAGATTAAAGATTTTTTAAAATCCAGTTATATGAAGAGACATTAATCAGCCACAGAATACTGTGTTGTTCCTAAACACCTACAATATAGCTTGTGCAATGGGACTAAAATAAATTAACATCCATATAAGAGGAGAATTAGGCCAAGACAATTCCCAAATTAATTTTTCCTCTAAATCTATCAAGTGAAAGAGGGCAAAAAGATTCTCATTTTTTGTGCACCCCTGAGCACAATCTATAGTTCAAAATACTCAGTTTTGCCAATAAGTCTTTTTGGAGTTCAACAATAACTTGCTTTTTATTGTCATTTGTATTGTAAAAATGAAATTAAAAGGAAGGAAAAGAATCTCAGTTACAATAATGACCAAAAGCTCTAAATTTTTCAATAACAGTATTACTTCTCAGAAAATCCAAGTCCAATTTTTGCCACGACCTCTCTACCACAAACTTAACAAAATCATGATTTATGCAAGTGAAATATTTACATTAAAAGCCTATCTTAACCAGATACCTTTTTGTGCTGGTTTTTTTTTTGTTTGTTTGCTTTTGTTTTGCTTGGGTTTTTTAATCCATATTTCTCCTACCTTTTTATTTGCAGTATTTCTTTTAATACTAAAAAATGTTTGGGGGAAAATAGTTGGAAATTATTAGCTTTTCATATATGGATGCTTTTTAAGATAAGTCTTTGAGACAGAATTATATATGCAAACTATTGCATTTTATGTTTGATTTGACTCATAAATCATTTCTTTCCTATGCCTGATAAGAAACTGCTCCTTGGCTGTCAAAAAATGGAAATATTCTGGATATAATTGTGTTGTGAATACTAATGATTACTGAAATCTAAAAAAAAAAAATAAATCTACAAATAAGACTTTAAAAAAAGAACACTTCTATAATAACATAGAAAGCTCAGCTGTACAGGTTAGCAAATAAAAAGTAGTAAAACTATCACTCAGTAATGTGTCAGAAATAAATATCCAAAATCAAAATCCCCCTCCTTTTGCATTCCAAAATAAAGACTGAATTATAAAGTTCTAATACAGTGCAGGTGCCTTCTGAGACTATCACATTTTCCAACTCAGAAGGCAAAAAAAATTAATTTGCTACCCAGACAAATTGCTCTACTACTGTACAGGTCCATTAATCCTGGTCCTTGTAATTTACAGAGACAAATTTCAGATGCTTAACTGTCTGAGACAATGGTTATCTTCTAAACAAAGCACGATTCTATTGTGTGAAACCTGACAGTACTACTGTGCTATAAAAGACTAAAAATTATAGTTATTTTTATAATGCTTGCTTTTTTCTTTTTTCTTTTTTTTTTTTTTTTGAGGAGGAGGAATGGTTTCTAGGTATTTTCTTTCCATATTCTCCAAAACAATTTACGGCAAAAGCTCTCTGAAAAATCTGGAAGTCTGTCATTCTATTTATCCTACCAATAGAGAAAAAAGGTATGGTTTGGGGAATATTTTACATAAGCTTAACTTTCATCTCCCAGACAACAAATATTCAGTAAGTTTTGTGTTACATTTTCTCATACAGGTTTCTCATATTCCTTGCTCTACTTTTATACCCTCCAGAAATCAAACACTCTTACAGTACATACAGCCAAAGAGTAAGAAGCAGGTTTGTGTAAGGAGTATTGCTTCAAACCATCTGCAAAGGCAAGTTTTTCTACATAGATCCTACAAAGCATTTTTCATTTTCAGGTGTTTTCAGAAATAACTTACAGAAACTCCATTCTACAAGATGCATGAAAATGGCGTAAAGTCTACCAAAATGTTGGTTATTATACATTTTACTCCTGAAATGCAAATGCTTATAAGATATCTCACAATATTTTGTCTAAGCTTACAGTGAACATGGGAGAGGAAAGTGGCTCTGTCTGGTAACTGCACCCTAGTTCATTTCTGTTGCATATTCAGAAGCATATAAATGTTTAAGGTATTATCTTTTTTCTACACAAAAGGAACTTGGTTACTTGAAAGTTGCAATTCCTAAGCCAAATTCAACACACTGTGATGCTGTAAGAGGATTTTCAAATTTTAACCATTTAGGAAACCTAAAGATCAACCTGAGTATCTAAACTGAAGCACAGCCACACCTGGCTTAGTAACTTTATTCATAATTTCGGTACATCAAACACACACATCTAAATTTCAAGTAGTTTGTAAGTACCACAGTGTCTGAAATCACAAAGCCATTTAGTTATTTTTAAAAAGCAGAGCTACAATTTAACCCAACCAAACATGGAATTAAAAATAATTATTCATCTTGAAAAATGTGTTTAACAGGGGAAAAATGGAAAAGCGGTTGTGAAATACCTCTGGTCACCAGCAGTAAAGCTGCCTATAAATGCCTGTCTGCTTAAGAACTATTTTAATATTCTTGGCAAATATTTGCAGTTGTTGTTAATAGGGGTAGGAACCTTTGAGGGTGCTCAAATTCCAGACCAATATTTCTTAAACCACAAAAGATTTCTGGCTCCATGTTGTAACATATGTGATGAAAGTAATTTGTCTCACATTTAAGAATATGCAAACTATCTAGACAGGACCAGGTTGAGAGCTACTTAATGGTGTACACAGGAAGCCTACCACCTGACAGCTTTACAGTGAATACTGTTCAGGCTTTCAAGATATGGCAACTAGCACTGAAAGAAACCAACAGTGACAACTTGAAATCCTGGACAAATTTATACTGTCCTCAAATTTTGGGTGGACACACTTCCAATATGTTACAATATTTCTTTCAGGTTTCCCTGGTTTCTTTCAGATTCTGTGTCACAGGAGCAACAAACTTCAAGATAAGAGAAAAGGAAACACTTCTGAAAAACATTTTGAGGGGAAAACCCCCAGCTCATTACACTACTTAGGCTTACAATGAGAACTCCAATGCTGGGAAAGCACTGGTAGACAAAGCTTTCTGCAACGGTAATATTTAAAAAGCCATCTGTTAAGTGGTCTAGCACACCTTTTATGTCAGTAAATGAATGTCAACAGATGTGCTTTTTTAACCAAAAGATTTCCTAAGCCCCAGTTTACTACACCAGGCTGACCAGCAATATCAAAAGGTGCCAGTAGAATTATGAAACCCAGGAGAGGCTAATCTAACAGCAACCAAAAAACCACCTACCTACAATTTCCTTTTCTAGGAGGTGTATCATAAAATGTGCCCACTCTGCATCCTCTACACAGTGCCAAGACAGAAATGCTTCATATTAGATATAAGAAGAAAGGAAGTATAGGACCTTAACAGGAAAGTAGAACAAGTGACATGTTCCACGGAATATTGAAATATTGAACACTGAATATTGAAATACTCAGTTCCTTTTGTCTACTGCCTTCATAAAAAAAAGTGATATCTGATCCTAAACTGATACTGTATTAGGGCCTGAGGGTAAGTTAAATTTAGCGTATCCTTAGAGAGCTAGATGAACAATCCATGAATTAGCAGTGATTGCTTTTGCAAACTGATTATCTTGGAGGTTAGAGAATATCAGAGGGCTGTAATGGAGAAAACAGGAAAATTATCTTTTAAAAGGACAAAAAGGATGATCTGGGGAATCTGTGTATCAGTGAAATTTATATTGCTACAAAAGTATTGGAACAAATTATTTAAAAGACAATTTATAAGCATCTAGAAGATACAAAAGCTGTAAAACAAGAGCTAACATGAATTTGCCAAGCACATGCTTCTGTCAAAACAATACGATCTCTTCCTCTAACTGAACAGCTTGCCTAATGGTCACAACAGGAGACACACTAGCTCTCAATTCATAGATACAAGCTTACCAAAATATTTCAGCACTGTTCCATGCTACATTTCCATTAGCAACCTCTGGAAAATGAATTCTATCAGGGAGATGTGGTTCAAAACTAAACCTCAGTGTCCATATTAACATTTTATTATCAAGGTGGAAAACAAGTGTTCATAATTCGTTTAACTGATAGCTTAAAAACCAGAATAGAATATACCCATATGGAATTTGCAAAGGCCAAGTCAAAACCACTTGGTAAGTAAAAAAAATAGACGTATCATTTTGGTAATTGGAGAAATGATTTAAAAATCAACAATACATAAAAGTGCAAAATAATGTAAGACATCAAACGGAGAAATACAAAAGGGGAAAAGAACAGATAGGCAGTAATGCACTGGGAACAGATCTGGTGACTATAATTATTGCAAGCCAAATATGTATCAACTCTGTGATATTTTGGGGGGGGGGGGGGGGAAGCATTTTCAAACTGCATCAGTCTAAACAGATATTAACTGTTCATATAAAATTTGCCTTGTTATTGTTGGAAGATAGAACACATAAGAACCAAATATTCACTAATATTGTCTTACACACCTGGAAAGTGCATTCCAAGAATGGGAAACAATACTTTTTTTTTTTTTGAGGAATCTATTTACTTGCCTGTAGTATCCCTATTAGTTCTTATATTTGAGTACATTACATGTAAAGTACTGCTTTGAAAAGTTGTCTTTGGATGTTCATAAGAGTTTGAAATAAAATTTTACCTAACATTTTTCTTAGACATAACTGTTTCAGTATGATATTTGATCATTTAATATTTGCATATACTACTTGAATATTTATACTTTCTTAATGCATACTTTAGGTTTCTACTTCTCACATGCGTTAAAGGCTGCAGTACATAAGATCAGAAAGCACTCCTTAGGTGCTCAAATAAACAACTTCCTGACATCAAAATAAAAACTTCCAATTAATATATCAGAAATGTACTGTAATAGACTTTTGTTGAACCAAGGTATATCAATTGATATATAGTAGCACATAATTTTGCCAGTCTTACCATTAATTACTGGGGTGTAAACAACAATTCCAACCAAATTAGGATCAGATACAGTTGTGTCCAGAATAAGGCCACCAATACTGAAAACCAAAGTACAATATTTAGAATAAGGCAAGCAGGTACATTGATATTTACAAACCTTTTTAGTAATCTGTTTTAGAACATCTTCAAGCCACGATTTTCTTCTTAATTCATCTTTCCCTTTACCTCATTCTCAGCCACAGACTATCACTGTAGTCAGTTATATAATAAAAATGAGTTCTTGTATAAAGAAGACCACAGAATTTTAGCCAATCACTCTGCTTTTAAGATTCATAACTTTCACTCGATTAAATAATCTCTTAGGTCAATGTATAATCATAAATGGAGATGAAGAGCTCACCATTTTCTTCTTTTGATATGGCACACTTCTGCTCAGTCATTGCCACAAGCTACTGTTGCCTCCCCCACTCCTTCCCACCTGGAACTTTGTAAATTCCGTGGTTTGGGAAGATAAAAGTTTATTCACACTCTACTTTTTAGAAGCTCCTTAAATCTTTCTTTTAAGTATAATCAGGTGTTAAGATACATAGAGACACAGGATGACTCCCAACTATCAAGACAGAGACTTACCTGCTTATAACCATGGCAGTTATAACAGGCTCCCATCCTGAATGGAGAACAGTTCTGGTAGCTGGGTGTTTGGCAGCTATGACAATCCCCATGGGAGTCAGAGCCAAAAAAAAGGCACCAACCAAAGGAGATACATAGTAATACGTCTCTAAAATAGTAACAGAGAAACAAAACAAAACAGATCAACAACAACAATGAAAAAAAAGCAAACAAAACTAAACAAAAAGAAAACCCTGTTTACTTTCAAGACATTCCTATATATTCTTCTTAATTTAGATCTCTAGAATGAATTACAATCTACATAATGCAGCTGAGGAATGTTAATAGTCTTTATCACTACCCTACCTAAAGTTTCAACTACTGCCCTAAACAATATGGTTAATATCTGCCATGTGTGATCACTGTCTCCCATCTTCTCAAGGACAGAACTATCTGTACAAACAAGGAATTATGAAGAGGGCTTTTGTATGATGCTTTATGATAAAAATGTAGTAAGAATGGTGAATATTAAACAATAATTTGTAACATAAATATAAAAAATGCAACTGAATATATTGAAAATGAATTTTTATTTACAAATGCATAGCATTATGTACACCCCCTTTTTTCCAAAGCATAGATAATACGGTAATTTTCTCAGAAATAGCTTATCTAAAATGATGCAAGCAAAATGTGTAATACTGACACATTTTTATCAGTAGCTCAGTTGTTGTATAACCAGTCTGAGTCTTAAAATGCACAGCCAAAATTCTGTTGCTTGCACCTATCCATAAAAATTGCATCATATTTCATGGGAACACAGCTGCAAACATCAGTGAGTACCATCATAAAGCTGAACTTATAAGGCAAACAGCAGCCTCTACAGAAATAATACTGGGTTTCTTGATTACTTGGTTTTATAATCTTATCCACAGAGAAGCTATTACAGTGATCCAAGTCTTCCTAATTCAACAGAGAGGTAAATCATGGAAAATTTATCACAATAGCAAATATATAAACTATGCAAACATTCCACTTTTACATATATTTAGCTTTATGAGAAATGTGGTCATGTATATAACATTAAATATATTTTGTTTAAATTTTCAGAAGTCTTCATGCAAAATATATTTTAAATTTATGGGTCAAAGTAGTTAGTGTAGCAAACACAAACACTTTGCCAAAGAAGAATATTTAGTGTATAGTAAAAGTATTCTCACCCATGTATTATAGTTTATTACAAAGGCTGCAAATTCAAGCAATTACTACTTTGATGTTATCTTGGTGCAAAAATTACTCCTGAAGAATAGCTGTAGAGTTTTAAGAAGTTACTATCCTTCTGCACTGACTGGTAACAACCTCTGTAGCAGAGCCAGCGGAGAAGATAGTAAGATACCTTTCACTGGGTAAACTAAAAGTAGAAAGCTATTAGAATGAGACAAAGACCAAAAGAGAAGTAATTTTTTCCTTCCCTAATCTAGCTACTCTAAACTGTATCACCTCCTTCTTGCTTTGTGGAGTCTTTTTTTCCACCTTTCTCCTCTTTCTGTAAACTGAGTTAGGCTTAATGTAAAGGATTCTTACTGAAAAAAGTACACACACTACAAGATCCCTTTATTTGACAGTGATAGTTTTGTTTTATCAAACTTAATAAAATAAGACAAAAATGTACTGATGTGAAGGTCTTGAACTACTTACTGCCCAGGTAAATGCATCTTTTGCAATCACTTGCAATAAAGATCCCTGTGTGCACTAAAATTGATCACATGGAAAGGCATTATTCATTCTACACCTATTTATTTAAAATTTTCAAACGTCCACCCTTTTCCCCTCTCTGTTTTAACCTTTCTTTTTCTTTTTTTTTTTTTTTTATTTCCCCCAAGACATAAATCATACTGTATCCCTGCTACTTTTTCTTGCACGCTCTCTTCCACTCATATGGAACCCAGGTGAAGCATTAGTATGTGCCTGACACCCAAAAACTGATTTAAAGGTCAGTGTGAGAGAATAGCTCTAATGTAGCATATTTAGTAAAAGGTCATAAAGTAAGCTCCAAATCTTTTCAACAGTTTTGGAGAGGTTGCCAATTTTATTAAAAGCTAAAGTCTGCGAGTCAGCAAAGATCCTCTGTTGCAAATGAATACTGAAGAGCAAAATACAGATGCAGCGGTGAACATTACCCTAATTAATCACTGAATTTTGAAATTCTTTCACTTTTACATTAACAATCAGCCCACTTTATTCTTCATTACAGGACTTCTACCAACACAGGAAAGGAAATTAAAGTTCAAAAAAGTATGCCTTATATAAAGAACACTAAAAATATATAAAGTATATCATATAGCTACTTTCTTCTGTGGGGAAAAGAAATGCATACAGGTGAAACTGAAATCAGTCCAGCAAATGAACTATGAATACTAACCAAGAATTATTTAATAAGCAACTTCTAAATAAATAACTATATTAAATATAAAATATACACACACGTGTCATTCTGACACAGGAACATTTTGTAAGAAGTTTTTTTAAAAAAGGAAAAATTAGAATTAGAAGATGACAGTCTCGCTAGTGTATAATGATTCATGAGTTGTAACTAAAATAAACATCATTTATATCTGTGGTGTGATAGGACCATATCAGAAGCCAGGAAGTAACCAGAAGCAAATGCAGCTTTGCAAATCTTAGAAAACATTACTAACCCATGGCTGATTATCAATTTTTTCACTAGGTGAATTCAACATATTTTAAGTTAGTTAACAGCAGCTACAGGAAAAAAGGAAATCTGCAACCACAAAATGACACAAGCTGCCACTTCTACAGAAAACAAAGCAGAAATTAGATGAACTTTCAAGAGGGTGAATATGTGTTTTATAGCAATAAAACCAAAGTGCATAGTGATATAAAAGACAATGATATGAAACAAAATGCAACCAGTGCTTGTCTGTTTGTTTTACACACAGAGACAGGACTTTCAAGACTAGTCATCAATAGTTAAGCTTTGTTCCCTTGAGTCAACTGCAAGTGAGAGGAGTTACATTTTTTGGCCTTATTGTTCAATATTTTGGTATGTTTAAATGTCTTAATTTCACTGTGGAGAAAAGTACAGAGAAAGCTTACAAAATAGGTTTTATACCCAAATCCTTTAAATCAAGCTGGACATCAAATGAATCATAAAAGCTACCCCATTGTTGTAATACTGTCATAAGTTTCTTCTCGAAAAGAAAAAAAGCCAGGAGTCGCTCTTAGGATGGGGAGAACTCCAGCAACAGGACACAGACAGAACTTAGATTCTATTTTAAAAAGACCTTCTGCTTCAATAACATACCAGTATTTTACTGGGATTCTCTGTTCTGAAGTGCTTGAGTGAATAATAAACAAATAAATTGGCCATCAACCACCCTAAGGTAAACAAGGGGGAAGTCAAATATACATATTAATCTGTTTACAAGTTTTAGACCAGACAACCAAAATTCACCCTGCCCACATTTTTTAAGGCAAAGAGGATGTAAAAGTTAAGTCAATGCAATTGCTCCCTACCAGAACTTCAAATTCTACCACCTATTAAGCTGAATTAAAACCAGAACTATAGTAGCAGTTAATAGTTTAGGATTATATTACAGAATCTGTCACAAGTGAGCAATGATAGTCTGCAGCTACATACAGGACCAGTGAAACCTCCAGTTAGACCTCCAGTCTAACTCCTGGGAACAGAGCACAGGACTTTTAATATTTTTTTTTTTTTCAGTATGGGAGACTACCCATAGAACACCTTACTATAAGAATTAAAAAATATGTTAACCTTGAGGTGTTTCTTTTAAGGAAGGGAGGGCTATCTTCCTCTTCCTATTTAATTCACATAAAAAGAAACTGTATTCTGTAATAGCTGGAAAATAGGAAGAGGGAATAAATGACTGCTCTTTTAGGGCTCACTTCACTCCCTTATTGATTTATAGCAGGTAGCTTACATGGTAAATGGAATCTTGCTCGATCTGGCTCTGCTATAGAATTTGTACCATCCCACAGTGGAAGATCAACTCCTAAATGCACCCAACTCTTCAAAGAACTTCTGACTGTGACCTTAAATAAGAGATAGAAGGAGGGAAGAGGAAAGAGACAAGGTTCTTAAGGGAGTCCTTACTGATATTCATTTAGTTTAAGCCTTCATCCCTTTAGTAAACAGTGATATAAATTAATTTTCTAGTTCAGAGAATTCAGATGCTTAAAGTTTTACCCCTTGCACAGGGTATCTGCTGTGATGTACTGTTCCGTTGGAGGAAGAGGAGCCGGGTCCCAGCGGCGGTCCTGGGGAGCCCTCTAGTGCTTTCCCCAGCTATTGAGCAACGATTCACAGACACAGCTCTTGGGAGGGACTTGCTAAGACACAAAAATCCGTTAACCTTCTGCTATTTAAATCCCCACGTCTGATATCTTTGCCGTTAGTTTTAAAGGACTCAGACGAACTTTATGAAATTATACATATGATGGTGGACAAAGAAGATATTTCATTTGGATCTAGCCTAGGTAAGAATGCTGCAGTCCCTTCCCCTGCCTCTTCTGGGTACGTCATGAAGCATCCTCTCAAACCAAAGGCTGTTCCCCTAGCCAGTCTTGTTAGCTGAAAACAACTCTTCCCCTGAAGAAAGGAGCCAGAAATTTACACTTTGTTTCAGTACATTTGAGCAGTTAGGCTAATAAATCATGGGGGAAATCAGAATATAGTTCAGAGGTGAATCCCACCTCCTTCGTTACTAGTCCATAAACTGTGGGTTTCTTTATAACATTCCCATTGGGCTTATTACTCTAGTATTATCCTGCTGCTGTTTGCCTCAGGGATTTCATCACTGAAGTTTCTGTCTGCATCTGTTCGATACTTTGCAATGGATTCTTCTCTGATTAATTTATCCAAATAGTTTTCTAAAATAACTTTGGTCCTCTTATTACCTCATGGCAGTAAGTTCCACATCCCAATCATGTATTATGTGAAAAAGTTAATCTTTAACATTTTTAACCTCTTGCCTAATCATTTTCTGAATGCCTCTGCCCTGCCAATCACATCTTTATATACCTCTCCTAAGCTGCAGCTACTCCATGGTTTTTTTCCTTGTTACTATTTCATAGTTCAAATACATCCATCTTGGAAACCACACATTTCCAAGGGCTTTGTGGTATTTTCTTATTTAGAAAGACTCCCTGTTTACTAAGAGAAAAAAATACAAAGACATTGGAAAAAACAAAATACAAAAAGCAGAAGCAGCCATTTTAGCAGGAACTAAATAATTACATATATCACCAAAAGAGAAGTATTTCCAGAAGACCATGTGGACAGGAAATTGGGAGTAGCTCTTAGAAGTGTACCTGAGCACACTAATCCTTCCCCCTACACATGCATGGGATATGCCTTTCAACTGCAGTGGCTGACTACAATGTGCGTGGCCATGAAGGCTGTAAAAGTAGCCAAGGATCAGTTCAAACTTGCCACACTTCTTTTTTTATTTCGCTTGGATACATGTGGCCATCTGCAACTAGAGATGTAAATTTCTGGAAATGTGCAAAAAGAAGAAAGATGTCCGAGTTTCTTTCTCCATCTTCTTGCTGGGATTGAGTGGGATTTGTTTGAGATTAAAAAAAAAAGGGGGAAAAAATGTTTTCGGAGAAGTTGAAATATTAGTAGTAATTAGTTAGTCCTTTAAAATAAGAAGAAAAGTATTATCTGTATTTTATATAAAGCATAGGAAGCAGTACTAGATATAATATTATAACATATATTACAACATAATATACATTGTTTATTTACAAGTGACAAATGTAGCTAGTATTAAAATTCAACTACTATTAAAATACCAGCATATGTAACTATGTTTTCCCTGTGGCCATAGTTAATGTATTTTTATATATATATATATATATTTTTTTTTTTTAAACAAAAATATAGAAAATTTTAAAAAACCTGCTGTATTGCACCCTGACACAGTTAAGCTGACATCATATCAACACTTTCTAAATACAACAAATCAAATACTGAATTGTCAGTTGAAAACTAAGGAACAGGATGGCAAGTCACAGCAAGGTAGCTTGAGTCTTATTAGCTACCTTTTCTGACTGATGCTGTAATACTTACACAAAGCAGCTCAAATTTTTACATAAAAAAGGACCAAACAGTGAACACAGATGTAAAGAATGAATGTGGCGATATCAACATCTGGTAAACAAGTATGGATAACTCAAAATTTGGCCTGTGGTATACTACAGTATAACTGTCTACAATTATGTCTTTTAAAACATGATAAACTTTAATGGAAGGAGTCAGTTGAAGCAATAACTTCATTTTAAATATTGTTGTGAACATTCTTCTCCCACAAGAAAATGTTTTCACGCTCTTTCTTTCTTCATGTGGGAGATGAAGGAACAGAAAAAAAAAAAGACTGATTTTCCTCTTTCTCATTTTCCAAGCCCATATCTCCTTTGTGACAATCAAGCATTGCATTACATCAGCTACTATGTGAGCATGCTTCTCATAATAATAACTACGGGCATACTCATTTTTAGCAGACACTGTGATGATGAACCTTCTTCAGTGGTCTACTCCTTTAAGAGAGTAGGATTTAGACAGTACCAGTCCTAGAAATCAGAAAAACAGTTTCAAGGGGACTATAGAAACATGCAAGTAACTAGTGGAAGAGAAGGATTTCAGACTGGGGGGGGTGTTCCATGATAACATTAGTTTGGAGCTGTTTCTGTGTTATTCACCTGTTAACATCTAGTACTGGGAAAGTAAGTAAACAGCAAAACACTGTCTTCAAGAAGCCAGACAGAATTCATGCATGAAACAGGATTAGACCATTGCCCTCTGTAGTCATCAGCTAGCAAAGGCCTCTCCTTTGCTGCTTAGCTGTTCAAGTGGCTACATACATTTTCCATTTTCATGGCAAAACTGCTGTTCTGAAGAAAGCTATAGTTAAATTAGCAGATCTGTGTTTGAAATGCAGTCATCAAGTTTGTAAGACAAAACAAAGAAAACAGAAGGGAGTAAGGCTGTTATTTGGAGAAGCTGGAAATGGTTACTTTGTTTACTGAAAAGCAGAAGGAAATACTGGTAAAATCAAGAACAGGCGCACGGAAAAGGACAGAGACATGGAACTGTCACACTGTGAGGGGAAAAAAGACATACGAAAGAGTTGAGAAAACTGGTGTTGGAAGCTAGAGTAGAGAAGATGAGGAAACAAGGAGGTACTGAAGTGAGAGATGGAAAGCAATTGGAAAGAATCAGAGGAAACTCACAATAATCTCTGCAGAAATCATTTAAAAGTCCTAGCAATCACAAGGCACAAATCTATCTAAAATTAGGTTTCACTTCTTTGAATACATACTTGCTACTGTTACTCAAAGTGCTTAAATTCTTGTTAGTTTGATTTCTGGGCACAGCTGCAGATCAAGATATCTTTGAATGTTGTCTAAAACCCCACCCTAACAAAACACATCCTCAAATCAGAACTCCTCTCTCAGCAGCTGATCAAGACAGACAGCTCAACTCCTTCCCCTTAGTACGAGGGGAGAACACTTCACAAGCGCTCTGGGAAGCAAATATTTGGTTTAGGAGTGGGTATTCAAGAAAACTTGGACAAAGACATCCTCCCTTCCTCCAAGAAAGCAGAGTAAATTCAGCAACTAGTGTCTAACTTACATTTAGATTGACTGCGATACTGTGAGAGTCTTTCAGGTATTAGCAGATTGTGCCAAGAATGTGGTTAGTGATTTCTATCGCCTTAAAAAATATCATGGCACAATGTTGCAACCCAAGATTTATCATTCAGTGGTATAAATGTTGACAAAATGTCAAACTTAAAGGTTTTCTAAACTTCTCCCTCCCTGCCTTCTTCCCACCCTCCTAACCCAAAACAAGTTCCTAAGGAAACACATGCACTTAGAAACATACTTACCAAGGCAAGTATAAAGACCCTGACTTATCCATGCTAGTATAGCAAGAGTGATAAGATCTCCAAAACTTGCTGCTATAGGAGTGGCAACATTGTCAGGATTAATTCCAGTCTTCTTCGATCCAACAATAACTCCAACCATTATTATTCCTAGATTCAACAAAAATGACAGTACGGTAACCGTATCTATGGTTGTAACTCCACAGAAAATTCCAAGATAACCACAGTTTCAAACTTGGTAAGTAAGAACTCAATGCTTTTGTCCCAGGATGATTGTTCTTCCCACCTGACTGATGTCTGTATTTTTAATTTTATAGGTCTTTTTTTAATTACAGTATATATCAAAAAAATACAGTAAGCACTCACAAAAAAATCAAGAAAATCTGTACAAAGAACTATTTATGATTAGAATTATCATTCTTGAAATTGTAAATCAGCCATTTCCTGAAGAAAAAAAAAATGCAGTGTTATTTTTCTACATCCTATTAACTAGCTGATGGAAATTTAAATTACACTAGGCTGAAAAACAACATAGGATCAAATACTTCAAAATCTCATATTGTGCGAGATTCCAGTCATGGACTTAGCACCAAAAGTCAGGAAGCAACTTCATAAACTAAACCCATAAATTAGACAACATATAAAAATGTCACTTGCTAGACAGTTAAAACATTTTAAATTGAGGATGTTGGTTTCTGGTTTTCGTTTTGTTTTGTTTTTTTCTTATGAAGAGCAACACGAAATTTTTAAGATGCATTTTCCTACAGAATGCAAACAGCTACTAAAAATACAATTCACATTGTTAATACCAGCCTTCTTTGGCGTAACTTCAGTAATTTCCCTCTCATCATACAATACACATAAAAGCTTCAACTGTGAATACCATCCTTTATGTGATTTTTAAAACTTTTTGAAAACTTGGTATTATACTGTTCATGTATTTTCAGTAGTGTTATGTATTGTAGGCTGCATTAGTAGTTCACTTCCAGAAAAACTACCTAAAGAGTAACACTCCTTTAAATTCTCAAAAGAAGCAACTTGAACGATCCTGTAGAATCACAGTATTTCAAAAGCACCTGTTTCACTTATAGGGGGATGAAGCTTAGAAAGTAATTTCCTGTGCTGTCCCATCACCAAATAATATCAACATTTTCGTGCCCAGGTTATACATGAGAAGCGGAAGAAATGCACTCGTGTTCCCTAGTTCTCTTGCTGCTCTTAATTTTGCATATGATCAAACCCAGTGTCTTTGTAGTCAGTAAAAAAAGCATGTGCTCTTAATTCCATGCAAAAATGTAACTATTTTATAATTTTCTTATAAGTAAGAGTATCAAATTAGTAAAAAAACAGAAACATTTTACTTGACTTACTATTATTAAGACTAGTGACAATTTATTTTCATTAAGAATATGTCACAAGTAGAGGTACATTTTCCCCCCGCTCATGTCCATTTAGTACCCTCTTTAATTGTTAAATGTTTCCTGACAATTGGGAAGAGAAGATTAAACTAATCATGCCATATGGCTCCAGACAGACATTGGCACTGTTCGTACAGGGGGACTTGAATTCAGTCCAAACCCTTCATATAACAAGCGAATTTGTTCGCTTCAGATACAAAGCAGAGCACAGACTAACTTAAAAGCAGCATGGGTAGCCAAGAAGTCCGGATTCAGCTGAGCTAATTCCAGGCTCACTTGAACTTAATCAAAAATTAAGTTCTACCTGTTTAATACTAAGAATATATTTTGTACATTAATGAATATAGAAAGCAAGGGAGAAAAGTTCTCCATGGTATTAGTTGAAATGTAAACCCCATGCTTTTTGTTTTAGATACACTCAGGAGGTCATGCAAAACACACCTTTTCAAAGAACATGTCAGGAGAGGAATGCAATATGCAGGCCTGTATGGAAATTGTAGAAGGGCATCCTATCCTCAGCTATGTTTCAGACACCTCACTAGATTTAAGTTTTTAAGGAATAGCAACATAACATACCTTCAGCATCCACAGAAAATGAAATAACTGTAAAAAGTAACACATATACTCCTTTTACCTTGTAAAAGAGAAGCTATGAAGGCAGTTGCTACACTGCTAGAACACAGAAGGACCGAATGATCAAAGCGGTATTTGCCCTCTGGAATCCAGCCCAATATAACTGCTGCCACTGCTGCCAGAAAACCAACTACTGTTGCCTGGACCTGGAAAAGAAAAAGGTGGTGAACAATTCTTAAAATAACTGATAGACTTAAGAGGACTAGAGAATCATTTCCTATTATTCTTTCCTCCTGTTTACATTTATTTTGCAAGGTGTAAAGGGAGCATGGTCCTCCATTTTGTAGAGATAATGATAACCTTGGATGATCAAGAAGAAAATTCTTGTGCCAGCAGAGAAGGCTTTACCAGCATTTCAGAGACTCAAGAAAAACAGAAGTAAAATCATGGAAAAGAGATGAGGATTTACAAGGAGCCAAAGCTGAAATGCCTGAAGAGGGTCCTAGGCCACTTAAAACAGTGAAGTCACAGCAGAAACACTTCACCTTGGTTTTTGAGCATGTTACAATACAACATCTGAACATAAAGTCGTTCTTAAGACATAATTGCTTTGGAGAGCAAACACTCCTTTCCTCAAATGACTCAAGCTATTTAAAATATTGTTTATTATCCAAAAGCTCCATCACATACTTCCTTTAAACATTGAATCCAATGCAAATACAGCAGTGAAAACATTAGAGAGATCAAATTTAAAGGTTTTGCCAAATCTGAAATTTTTCTCTAATCATCCTCAGATTCCTTCTCAAAAAAAAACTAGAAATACCTTTGATACAGTCTCAAAGAATACTTAAACTCTTTTTCTGAAAAATATAAGCTCATACTGTTTCAGAGAAGGACTACAATGTTCAAATAAAACAGTAATGCAAACACTGTACATTAAGTACGAGCCAGTGAAGTAAAGCTAGTTTCCCATTAACACCGTCCATCTCCATACTTAAAAATGTTTGTGATTGACTTTTTAAGTTATTTTGTTCACTTACAGGAGTTAATCAAGTATGTCCGTTATATTCACCTGTTTTAAAGCCAAATTGCCAATTATCAAGTTCCATTTCTCAATGGGAGAGTCCATTTTTCCAATATTTACCTGTTAAAATTACAAAAGAATTTCAGACATTGGGGTTTAATGTTGTATTATTTGAAAATGCACTAACAAGGCAGAAATTCACAAATGATTCAAGGCATACAAAAAGAAAATAAGACATTTTGAAAGCAAGTTAAAATCAAGCTTTACTTTTTTCAAGTCAAGCATTGCTGTTGATTTTTAATTGTACTTACAGTATCTATCAAAAGGTAGCTAAATTTGATGCAGTTTTACACAGTAACTTAAGCTGAACATGAGCTTACTGTGCAAGATATACTAGCCACCTTCCATTCCAGGAATGTCCAAGCTTCAGTGATTAGATCGGTGGCTGGAAGGGAAACTTCCCAGTGTTCAGTCCCTTTAGACTATATTTATTTCTATGGTCCTTAAATTCTGTGAGCCAACAGAAAAATCTTTAGCTATACCTGCCTGTGGGGACACACACTCTCATACCAAGTGTGTTAATTGACTGCAAAAAAACTAACTGCATAGAGATACTGGAAGTGCTTATGGAAAATCAGAAACCACATCTAATACTGTTTAGTACTCGAACTCTTCATTTATACAATGCAGCTAGAGACCTAGGACGTTGTAAATGATAGAAGTCCAGTCCAAAGGCAGTAGCTTGAAAGACAGCAAATCAATTATCCTGAGAAATTATAAAAGTATATACATACTCTTCTATAATGTATTTCCTACTTATTTTTTGAGTTAGAGGACAATATGTGAAGAACAGGACATAGCACTGCAGTATGATTATTTTTAAAATAACTTCCTTTTTGAGATAACTGACCAGTTTTTTACATGTTAAGCATATGTTTTGGTGGATTTATTTCTACAGAATATACATTTATAAGATAACATACTTCTCAAAACACAGAAATTCTTAAAGAATATATTTTTCATCTTTTGATAATTTCTTTCCAGTTGGTTTTACCTCCATTTCTTTTCTATTTTATTCCCTTTTGTGGTAGTAGTGACTTACAAGGAAGAAAGCATTAAAATAAATGCTAACTTAAACACTTAGACATATAAGACACTTTATCTCAATCTACACTATAAATATTTACAGTATTCAAAGTACGGTCAAAGCTGTGCAAATACATGCATTAAGTTTAATTATTACAGCAATCTTTAAGGAAGTGCAGATAAGAATCTCTTTTGCACCCTTATTAAATATATGTGCTAAACGAATGAAATGGCAGGCTACGGAGACCTTCACTCTTTCTCTCCTTTGAAGAAGTTTTGGAAAACTATCCAGAAAAATCCCTGTTAAAGCAGTAATCTTGTAAAATGCTTGATCCAGTCTAAGAGTCAGCTTCTGCCAAATAGCATCGTGCTTCTCTTTCCTACTATCAGGTTCACATTTTCTTTCTTGAATCAGATCTACCAGCTCCATGAGAGAATTCACAGTAACACAAATTTGTTTGATGGTTGATGGAAAACGAATTTTTTTTCGAAAGCAAGTAGGGGTTATCTTCTACAAAATGATCTGGTCCATCACGTGCAACCATACACAAATGCTCTTAGGATATGGAAGGGAGAAAAAGAGCAGGACCATTCCTTTCAGCTGCAGATTTCCATAAAGATCAAGTTTGCTGTGATACTGGGGAATAGATGGACCTAAAGAAAAGGTTTGTAAAGTCGTATGGCTAATGCCTAACCCTGATAACACAGAGTCATAACAAGAGTCTGCATAAGTGTACAGGGATGCCCAGATCAGTGGTGTTCTGGTGCTGGTTGGTTTGGTTGTTTTTTTTTACTTCCTCTTAAAAACCAAAAAAGAAATAGGGAGAAAAGGCAACAGTGTGAACAGAGACAATGAAAGTAACTGAAATGACAGAACAAAGCTGAAGAATAGAAAACATACAACATAAATATTGTACTTGAATGGGCAGTTTACCCAAGTACACCTCACATACTTATGCCAGCACAGCAGTGGTCTTACGTTAACACAAAAACCAAAGCACAAGTAGATTAAAAACACAGTCTGAGGTAGGTTTAGTGAAATTACTGATTCTAAAGTGGATGGGAAATTGTGAGTGACCAGTAAGAAAAAGCTAAAACAGGAATTTAGGCAACAAGATTGGTTGGACACGATGATCCCAAGGGTCTGTTCCAACCTGAGTGATTCTGTGAAGATGGATGAAGGTGATCAGACAACACTGAAATCAGATGTATTATGGATAACAGAAACTTGCTAACAAGACATTACTTTCTGGCTGACTACATAATTACAGTGAAGTAAAGATAATTAGTTTACAGCTCCAAGAGTGTAGACCTGTCCATAAGTTCATATGCAATTATAAACTAACTGAGCAAGAAGGGTATGAATTCGCTTGAATGCTAAACTCACATTAGAAATTTCCTCCTCAAAAAGTAAGACACAGTCTTGCATTTATAGTAAAGAAAGACAGTATCTGGTGGGAGACAGGTCATGCAAATTTAGGTCAGAGAAGGGAAGATTAATCATACAACTGCCTCCAAACAACTGTTTAGATATGCTCTGAATTAATATATTTGTTCTGTTTTCACACAGGATGAAGATGACATGACCAAAGATTGGATGGCTAAAGAGAAGAGGGGTCAATGAACTCAATGTGAAGAACACAAAGGTCAGAATAACTTCTTTCATGGAGGGAGAACTGGCACACAAATTGCAGGTCTAGTAGTAAGGTATTTTTATTAAACTCTCCAGTATGCACTGATACAATATGACACAGCACCCGTTTTTAAAAGCTGGGGGAAGCAGAACAATCAAGGCAACTGTCCTGGCATTTGAATTCCTATCTGACAACTAAGCCCAAGCTGTCACCTGTAAGAAGTTACATGTTATGTGTAACAGATTTACACAGTTGTTTTTTGTTGTTTTGTTGTTGTTTTCTGGTTGTTTGTGAGTTTTTAACTAGATTAGAAACATTACAGCATTCCTGTGTATTTGTTTTCCTTTGCAGTAGCACTAGGGGGAATGTGGCTGGCTATCCACCAGCACACAGACCTGTGCACATTCCAACTGGTGTTGAGGCTGAAAAATGACACATCAGAGAAAACTGGAAGGTTCTTTCCAAGATAAAAGCCTTCCCCCCTCCCTGTTTCTCGACATATAAAACCTAAATATAATCTTGTTAGCGTTATCTTGATAATGAACTATCTATACTGTTCTTATTTTGTACAGAATCATTCTCTTAAACCTCCACTATGTTGTGCACATGCACATACACACTACAACACTGATTAACTTCTCACCACTTAGAACAAATTAGAGCCACCACTGGAAAAGAGAGAAGGTTCAGCAAATGCAACAAGCCTCTACTTTCCACCCTGTGAAGGATGTCCTTCACACCCATCACAGGATGTCCTTGCAATATGACGTAGCAAGTCCTGCAAAGTATTTCAATCACCTGTGTAACTTAGTCCAAGGTCTGTCATGATTCTCGAAGTAAACAGGTCATACAAGGAAATCAGAGGCATTAAAAACCAAACAAATAATAACCTCCCCGCCTTCAAGTCTGTCAATGCAAAGCTGCCAAGTAGCTTTGGGACAGCAGTGCTGTGCCAGTGGCTTCAAGAAATGCCAAAGAAATTGGAACTCCTACATGTCACATAGCACTGTCTGAAAAATTGTCCACTTCACTCGCCTCTTCTTACTCAATTAACTAACCTTCATGGTAGAAGGACATGAACAGAGCTGGCTAACTTGATTTGGCCAAGAAAGACATTTGACAATTTCTGGTACTGGGGTGAAAGGAAGCATTCATGGCATGCTTGAGTAAAAACCTCTGAAGTATCAGCTGATTCATGTCTCGGTGAGACTTAATGACACTGGTAAGGGGCACTGGTAACACTTCTTAAACTAAGCCCTCTCAGAACAGACTGCTTGAGTCTTGGTAGGAGCTTGGGTTTCAAATGGCCAAACTGGCTCTGAAAAATCATATTTAAGACATCTACAGATCATATTAGCACACAGTTACTGAGATACCCTTCAGAATGTCATGTAGGGCTGAGGGGAGTGGCCTGAACATCATGATGCCAACTTTAGTTAACCACTGAACATGCAGCCAGTGTTGGGAAACTGAAGTATCCTTTATCTTCTCTGCGTGTGTGAGAGAGAGGGGGGTCAGCTCCTTGACTTTTGGTAACAGCTGATGGATAATAAGAACCAAGGTTAGCGTTTACAGTGCAGAAAATGGGACATTTCCCTAATGTCCCCTGAGAGCTGTGAGGTTCACAAATGAGATGGCATTGGTGGGTGTGGTGAAATCAGATATCATTTGGCCCCAAAAAGAAGTTCTGGAGTTGTGATATGGCAAAGATCATAAGCTCAATTGAGACAAAGAATTAAGGATCCCATTAACCAAAGCAGAAGTGGTGGAGCTGATTCTAACCTTCTTTACTTAAACCTTCAGGATAGTACTGGTAGATCTTAGACTTGGTGTATTTTTCACTACACTGTACAAGCATTGTCAATCCTCAGGCCACAAACAAATTAAGCGACAGGTCAACACAAAACAAACAAAAAAAAAAGAAAGGTAAAAGTCAAAAGTATTCATGCCTTACAATAAAGGCAGTAAGGTTTAAACACAAAATATTAAGAAACAGTAAGAATGCTCAGAAATGTAAGAGCATTTGACTAAAACAGAAAACAAGACTGAACGGCTAAGGCTTCCACTGATAAAGATACAACAAAACGTGTCAATTCTTACGTGTGACAGAATGGATATAGGGCAAAAGTAATCAATTTCTGTAATGGGTATGACACGAGCAAACATTCATAGGACTGCTAAGGCTGTGTCTATCGCAGTGTGCATGTGGGCAATAACTCTATGGAATCTGGTAATGACATTTATTAATGACAGAAAACTGAGAGACCTTGTCAATACGAAGCATTGTAACATCATACAAAAACTGAATGACCTTGAGGATTACAGCAATGAAAATGGATGAAATTCAACAATAGAAATGCAAGCTCATGCACTTATGGACCAATAATATTTCTGCCAGAAGATGGGAGTGACAGCTGGAAATAACACAAAAGGAAAAACACTAGAACAGAGTGGCTGATCACAAAGTGACTATGAGGTCTAGATCTGACACTGCTAGGCAAATTATATATATAAACCTCGAAAGTTTCAAGAGCAATTTTGAAGAGAAATAAGGAAGTGCTATTCTACAAAGCCATAGTGAGGTCTCATCTGGAGTTATATATGGCACTGAATAAACATTTTTTTAGGAAGATCCTTTTAAGCAGGAACAGTCAGAGAGTGTTGGAGAATGGAAAAAATTACCTTACAAGGGAGAAACACTGAATTAGGCAGCATCTTACAGAGATACCCAGTTCAGGTACCAGAAATAGTTTAGCCATGTTAAAGACATATAGTAAGGTAATCTGGATAGCTTACCTAGGAAAATGAAGGGATGGAACATCCCTTTAGATGTAGAAAAGAACTATGACAAATAGGTAAGAAAGAAGACAGAAAAAAACCTAATTATCTTATATTACAGTGTTGAGACAGACAAAAACTACGGAGATTAAACAAAAAAAAACCAAAAAAAACCCCACAACTAAAAGAAATAAAATCATTTGACCAGAAAGCTACAAAAGAATTTCTTAGAGTATGATCCACAAAACTCCATAAAGTTAGGAATGCTTTATTTTGGTGCCACACAAGTGGATTTTAGAAAACGTGTTCAAAATGTATGCTTTTTGTTAGCCTGTTCAAAAACCCTTAGGGCAAAGACACCTGTCAGCCTTACAGAATACACATGTAAATCTCCAAAATCTACTTTACTTCTTCTTCATGATGACACAAAAGAGACCAAAGAAGTAAAATTTTGATGTGTGCAGATTAGAAAGGGGTCATCTTTTTAACTTTTCCAATTCAATAACATATTTAAAGAGCCTCCATAAGAGCCAGATTAAGCAATAAACATAAAACACTTGTGTTCCAAAGATATGTTTTCCTTTGGAAATAAATACAAGCTCTGAAGAGCAAGGGGGAAGAGAAAGTTACTTACAGCAGTTGACAGCCGGGATGCCAAGGTCATTTCCAAATTTCCTTTGAGACCGAGAAGTGCAGGAACCAAGATAAAAACTTCAGTAACATTCTTGAATACATCCCAGTGCTATATAAAGGATACAGTGGGAAACATTAAATTCAAAAATTCTCTTTAGACCATCTGCAAAGTATTAAAAAAGTTCTGTAACTCATAACTCTATCTTCTAAAAACAAAAATCAATCTTTTCACATTACACCTAAAAGTTTAAAGCCAGAACTGTTATCTATCTAGATAGAATAGATTTATGACTGCATATTACTACTTCAAAGATGAGAATATCAAAAGTAAGAGATACAAAACTTGGCCTTAAAACAAACCTAGTTAAGAAAAGATGTCATTAATTTGAAGACTTTTTTTTTTTTCCTCATTACTTTTAAACAGTACCCAGTATTATGACTATTCTTGAATTCTGCTTTTAATCTACAATAATATTTTTATCTTTTCCCTTCCAGCTTTGTAGAAACCTCATGTACAAACAGCAAGGAATTAGCTGTCGAATGAACAGAACCTGACAGTGAAAACAACTCATCTTTATTCTTTTACTTTTAAGTGTGAAATTTAGAAGAGTAGCTTTCCAAAACTCAAATTTTATAAAGGAAACTCTCCCCTAACTTTGTGTGCTGACTTTCTCAGCACTGAAATGCTGTGCTACTTTATATGTTTGTCATTCCATGTATTTAATTTGTAATCATGTACTAACTTTAACAAAACTAGCAAAACTGTAAATCGTCTTTGTATTCAGGGATTCAAAATCACTTAAATTATTATTTTAACTAAAATAAATGGATTTAGTTCCTAAATGTAAACAAGATCTGAGAATCACCTATACATGAAGTTAAATATGTATCTACTATGGGGAAAGAATCGACACTAAATTATTTGTAAAAACAAACTCTGACAATTTGAAGACAATAAATCATTCTTTTTCAAAACGTGTTCTGTCACGTTTCCAAATCCTGCTTTAATGCCATCACAGTTTAATGTTTCATTTAAGGTGAAAAAAGGTAGTACTAACACTAGCAATTTATTTTTGCCTTTGTGTCACAGCCTCATTCATGGTGAGCAGAGCTGGGAAAACAATAAAGATTAAAAGTAATACAAAAGGAAAAGATCAGTTTATAGTTTAGTTCAGCCCAAACCCCAGCTGTCTGTCTTCCCTTAAGGGAATGTGTTTGTACAAGGTGCAACATTTGGTTGGAAGCCAGTACTGGCAGTAAGCACAACGGCCTCTTTTGGCTGATCCTTACACTGTATCATGCAGTAAATCGTATCTTAACAGAGTACAAACAAAGCATCTGTAAAAACAATAAACTGATCAAGATTTAAATGCATAAGACTGGTGTAAAACAGTGCAAGGAAGCAGGAAAGTCAGCATGTCAATTTTTGGTTTTCTTCCTGATGTATAAAAGTGTCTTTTCGTTGCTGTTGATTGAAGGCCAAGCTTCCTTTAATCTCAACATTTTGAGTGACACTCACCTCTTACCCCTCTTTAAATTAACTTTGTAAACTCTAAGTGTAGCTAAGGAAAACCCTAAAGCTGAATGAAACAATACAATGCAAAACAAAACCAAGATTAATTTCTCTACTCTTTTTCAGTTTTATTATTGTGGTTATTCCATTTTTTTTGTGACTCTACTTGTACAGGAAGAGAGAATCCATGAGGTGTATATTTAGAAGAAATTTCTGGTTTTTAAAAAACCAAATTAGGTAGGGAATAAAAGTAAATGTAGCCTTCAAAACTCAATGAGAAGGCAAAAAATAGGATAGTCCAATAAACCTTTAACTGTTATTGTCTGCAAAATTTTCTTCAACTATGATAGCACAAAGAATTATTTCATAGGCAACTGTTACTTTTAACTCCACTGCAATGCTGCTGACATCTGTGCCTGTTAAACTAGAAACCAGTCCTAAAAATGTTCTGTATCAACAGGGTCTTAGAAACATAATACTCCAAAACAGGTTTTAAAAATACTATTAAACTTCAGTCTTAAAATTGAGACAATTTCTATTTTCTCTCAACTATCATCAGTTATATCTGCTACCACAAACCAAGATAATCTGACTTCTCTGGACCTACTACAATTCTATTTCAAAGTGGACATGACTTTGCAGCCCTGTTCACACCACTGATGTTTGTAATTCCAAGCATTCAGTATACCAAATATTATATAAAAACATCATTTACATAGACCCAAATGTTCAAAAAAGCCCTAAATCACTTAATATGAATTTCATATAATATATGAATGTAATGCACATTTTCATATACCATATGTATTATCACGGACCAAATCTACACAGTATTTCAGTACTTGCATAGACTTGAAGCACAAAAGGAGATGAGATAATGCAATACATGCAAAATACAATGCAAAACTCCGATGTATTGCAGCACCATGGTTAATAAAAATTCCCACTTGACCATGTAAACATTTATTAGTGTCAATAGAATTTTAAACCATTACTGTATTTCTGTCCTTAGTTAAAGCAGAAGGTCAAAGTTTTATTCACCAGCTTACTGTGACTAAGTGACAACACTTACCATGATTTGAATCACTCCAAATTAAACACTGGAACTCTTTAAGATGGGTTTGGGAACAAGGAGTTCACAGTAGCAGAAACACAGACAGACCTGTTACTCCTCAATATTGTAAACATTTACAATATCATGCATTGGAATTACAAACCTCACAGATTACCTGTTAAAGAAACATCTTCCAAAGCAAATACCAACCTGTACAATATCCAAAACCATGCCAGCAGAAACAGTTCCAAACCCTGCTAGCAAAAAAGGTACAAGTATCTGTAATGCCATAATACTACTAGATTCTTTGGGTTGTCTTCTATTTCCTTCCACAATGATATCTTCATTGCTGTCACTAGATATGTTGTCTTCTTGTAACATGGCATCTGTTTCTGAAGTGTCCATTCCATCACAGTAATTGTAAGTGGTAAAATCATCATATTTAGGGCTACAGCTAGATGGGCTGTGTCCATTACTACCATGAAAACTTGGTTCTGAGAAGTGGTGGTACTCTGTGTGTTGTTCAGACCTAACATTAAAATTGTGCCCTGCCGGTTGTAATCCATCTTGCCAGACACCATTCACTTTTTTATGTCTTTCATCCTGGTTTATTTGATAAACGACAGGAACCATACTCAAAAGCAGTCTCAAAAACTTATCCGACTGAATTGTATTAAAATTTATGGTCCAGTTTACAAAGCCTTCTCTGTCATGAACTTTGCTATTTGTTTTGGAGATGGTAAATCTACCTTTACAGTTAGTCATAGTGCTACAGAAGTACAGGTTGAAAAGCACTTTGTTCTTCAGATGTCAGTGAAGAAATCTTATAGATGAGTCACCAAGTGCCACACTTGATTTTAAAACAGATAAACCAAAATGATCCTGTTTTGCATGCAAAAATGTTTTTTCATTGATCTCAAATCTTCAACAATTCCATAAGCATAATGGGATCTGCAAAAAAGTAAAAATTATATATTCAAGCTTTAAAATATTATAATTCTACGGAAGACATAAGTTACTGGTTTCATTTTTCAGATCATCTAATATATTTTCAAAGCAAGTATTTGTAGAAATGCCAATCTCCTCCAACATTTAACTGCCTAAATTGAAATAAATTAGAAGATAAAAAGGGAAAGTTGGTGGGTGAGGAAGTTTCACGAACTGGTGTACTTCCCAGTGAAAGAAAGAGGCAGCACTGCAGACTGTAAGTGAACTGGTGAGTACCTAGCTTTTGCCTTCTTGAAGCCCATGAAGTCAAAGTCTTCGGGTAGATACTGTGTGTGGCCCTAGACTTCCAGTGGCCTTGAAGGCACAGAATAAAAATTTTCTGCAAGGTGCAAGGGTATGGACAAATAGAACTCACATGACATCCTATGGGGCCACTGTTGGTCCTCCCACTCCGTGCTAATGACAAGAAGCCTGGCAAAAATAAGGGGAACCCCTCCAACTTTCAAAAAGCTATCAGAGGTGGTAAACCCAAGCCAATATTCTGGGTGACAAAGGCTTATGTGTTGACAGTCCCTGCCCTTCAACTGCATAAAATGATGACAAACCAATAATGATACGCATGATTCAAAAGCATGACAACAGATGCTAAATCATAATAATTTATTTTTATCTTAAGCTAACATATACATAAAGAGCTACTATATACATAATAAAAATGGACATTTTTGTCATAAAATACCACGATATCAAGGAAAGAAGACAGTAATGAAATTCAGAGCCATTAGTCTAAAATAGTTTAAATTGGTCTAATACAAAAATAAACCTACAGTAATATATTAATAAATATTCCATATTAAAATTTAATTAAGACTAGGAAAAAAGGTTAGGAGTTAGGATAATTAAAGGTATTAAAAATCTAATTTAAATTTAATTTTGTATGAAGTGTAGGTTGCAGGTATTTCGTGAAAGACAGGTTATTTTGATGCCTAGTAACCACTAAAACATAATTATTTGATCAATATTAACACTAGACATGGTCAGTTTGTTTTGTTTTCTGCAAATTGTGCAAATACAATCTTTTATCTTTTATGCTTAATGTGACTTAATGTGCATTTGTTTCTACTCTGAAATTTCCATTATGGTAGAAAATTAAATAATGATATATTGGCAGTCTCAAGCCATTTGACATTTCCTCCATCAGAAGCCACTTTAACTTCCTCTTCTTCAATTGACATGTTATGATAATAGTTATGATAATTTACTAAAAGAACAGTCTTAATTTGTCTCGAAGCTTTGTTGACTTGGGAATTTATTACTAGACCTCAAGAATAGAAGTAAATGATTGCCATGAATAATGAAACAAAGGTCAGGCAGACTCCATCAGCATGATGTGGGATAGCACAATTCCACAAGCTCAAGACACTGTATCTATGCAAAGCTGTAAAAACATATTTTTACAGACTGCAGGAAATAAAGACAGTTTAGGGTTGGAGGATTTTTAATCTACGTTTCCTACGAAAATTGGGCTTCTATGATCATACTGTTTGTGTTACGATCTCTATACTTTCCGTCCTTTTGTTGCATTAAGTCATCCGATATATCTGGAGCAATTTCAGATAGATTTGACAGAGAGCAGAGATGTCAAAGCTTTTAGGAACTAACAGTCTTTTAAGAGATACAAATCTGTGCCCTTGCTGTAAGGCATCTTCAAACATCAGCTGGGATAATTCATTCATATACGGCCACAGCAAGTCAACTTCAAAAGTCCCGCTGCTCACAGAATTACTTGGTTTGGTTTTACTGAGTGAAGAGGTGACTTAGACACAACAGGAAGATTTTCCCTCCACCAATTGCTTTACCCAAGGGAGCTCTGACCAAGGACCAAATATTTTTAAAATTACACTGGAGTTTATTGCTTGATTTGGAAAGAAGCTTTGCAAGAAAAAAACAATCTTTTTTCCACAAGACCAATAGAGGAATTTAAGTAACCAAGATTCCTGCAGTATCTTTAGCCATTCTGTAGCAGATCATGCTACTTTGAACCTTTCAGCATAAATGCATAAAAACTCCTGGATCTCAATTCTGGTTTCCACAGACTCTAATTAGGAATAACAAAACAACTTTTGCTGCTATCACAAAGGAGCTCTAGCCACAGACCAAAATGGTGCTCTGTTAACTGGTACATAAAGACAAAACAAGAAGAGACAATTTTGTTTCTTCCTGGCCTAAAGGTGGCATTATCTATGTAAATAGAAAAAAAAAAAGTGCATAGAAAAAAAGGGAATCAGAAGCAGATGTATCATTAAACCATCAGCCTAACTATTATAAACTTCTATGACAACAGCAAAGAGTTTTATAGAGATTAAGAGAAATGTAAGAAAAGAGGAGTTCATGGAAGTTGAGAAAAATTAAAATTTCAGGAAGGGTTTAGCCTGGAGTGCTGAAGGTTGCCAACTGACTTATGACCATGGGAAGTGGCACACTACTTAGGAAGACTGTCATGAGAATATCTTTGTGTCTCTTTAGCCAGCTGAGTTTCAGTTGGTCACAAGAAACATCTAGATTAGAGAAACTTTATAATACAGTTTAAGAATGGGATGTAGAGTTAAGACATAAAAGTGTCCATAACAAAAGACATACTGAGAACCACAGGAACGTCACTAAGGTTTTTGGGGGGTGGTGGCATTTCTTTTGAGGAGAGGAGCAACAAATGAAGGGGTTTATTTCACTTATTGGGAAATACATTGAGAAAATTTTCCAATGGCATTAATAAGGCAGAGTCTGGGTCTCATTGTGGTTTCTCCAATACATCCTCCAGTCACATCACCAGAGTGCTAGACCAGTGACTCATGGACATTATTCATTGGTCTGGAACTCTGGACAAAAATATTTGGGTTAATTATCTGTATCCTTCTAACTTAGATTTTTCTCCTTTTAAGTGAGCAGGTTTTTAATGAAACAAATCTTTTGGGAAGATTGTGCTTTCAGAAATCATTTGGCCAACTAGTAAGTTACAAAGGGAGGAAGAGTCTGGTATGGACAGTTAAGAGTTGAATAGTACAAAGCAATTTGGATGAGAGTAATTCATGGTTTTCCTACCAAAAAGATTTGGAGTCAGCTCATGATAAATGCTAAAAACCGAGAATTCAAGAAGACAAAATGAAAAAATAAACTATACAGAGCATAGAGAGAGGAGATAACTATGAAGCCTTCTGAATGTAACTATTCATTTCTAAAAACCCGTTCCAACAAATATAATTTTCCAAATGTCCTCTGATGCAATAATTTTATCTTGAGTTACAGGATGCTAACATTGCTGTACTTCTGGGGGATAGGTTAAGGTTTGTACCTACAAAATGCAGCAAACCATCTAAGGAACAGTGTGATCTCAGCGACAAGAACTTCCTGATATGCTTTATCATTGACAAGAATAATGCTGATTTTATTGTGTTGTCTAGAAAACACTTGGCCAGCTAAAGCAGCAAGCCCTACTTGAGTAACTCATATGAAGAAAAGGTGGTAAATATCTCAAAAATCCAGTCCTCAGCTTCTGTAGGAAGAGGACACAAGTGAAACTGGTTTCTTGCCCTATAATCAGCAGGTTACAGAGAAAGGTAAATACAAACCAAAAAAACCCAAAAAAAAAACCCCAACACCAAAAACAAAACAACAACGGAAAAGGAGACAAAGATTCTTTGAGAAGCCAGGAAACAGCCTCAGATTTATCATACCTAGCATATTACATATGAAATGAAAGATCTTATCTTTGTCCCTACAAGCAAAATAATGAGCTACGCCCAGAGCATGAATATAATAATTTCCACTTCTTTACTGTTTCCTAAGTATGTACTTTTAATAGTTTTTCTTTTCCATTGAACATTTTATACCACATAACAATTACTGTGTATCATTCACCTCTCTCAATCCTGCAAACATACATAAACATAAACAAAAACCCAAATAGTCTTGCAAAAATAAGCAAATAGGAAATTCAGCCATACCCTGCTGTTTGCTGAAGAAGTGTTCCTGAAAAGTGAGACACTTAGTAATCCAACAGAAAAAAAAACAATCTTACCCATAAGAATTAAGAGAATTGATGAATACAGCAATTGGAAAAATACACATGGGACAGTATATACAATGTGGAAAATGGACAGACGGGAGCAGCTACTGTGGATCATGAGATGCTGACTTCTGGAAATGGAGAGCTGCTTTTAAAAAAATCTCAGCTATGAAACTGAACACCTGATCATTATCACATCTCTCCATCCTTCACCTTTGGTTGGCTTGATTGGCCTTGATTTGTCTGAGAAAGATGAAGATGACAAAGAAAATGTAACTGTTCAAGAAGAGGCAGCAAAAACACTCTTCGTTGTTACCCAAACAAATTGTCAACATTGCTCCAGAAACACCTGTGATTCAGTTCTCATGAGAATAGGAAAGGGATGCTTTTTTTATACTTACACAGGGTTTAAAAAACATCTAGCACT
The DNA here is from genome assembly GCA_025345505.1 of Todiramphus chloris collaris. Taxonomy (NCBI): domain Eukaryota; kingdom Metazoa; phylum Chordata; class Aves; order Coraciiformes; family Alcedinidae; genus Todiramphus; species Todiramphus chloris. Next base: position 5,344,021 of record JANVCC010000130.1, on the reverse strand, counting down.
AACAGGATTAAGGAATCAGATTCTTCAGCTAAATTTGATCATATAGTCATTATTAATTTATTCAAAGCATGAAAACAGTAATGAAATCACCATGATTTTTGAAGAACCTTCATATAAAGGAGAAGGTGGAAGAATGGTATGAAACTTCTGTAGAGTTAGCATTATGACAGGCTAAACCAAAACTTTACCAAAGCCTAGGCCCAGGCAAATTAATTTTCTCATTTCTTTCAGAGTTTGGCCAACAAAACCAAAAAATAATACCTGTCTAATTAATACTGAGAGCTTTTCACAGCATCCAAAGCAAATCGCACCACAGTCAAACCCCATTTTTCATAAAAGCTATCAACAATTTTTTACAGGTAACCTTTTAAGACAACAATAATCTCTGCATTGCACTTTTAGGTAGTCAACAACAAAAAACAATAGCTTAAACATGCCTGTCTGAGAAGCACCTCTCAGTACAAGAACAACCCTCGGAAAGGGATTCAGGAAAGTAATACAAAACATTGATGAAATACTGAGCTTTAATATTTTGCCGTAATAGGCAAAGATGAAGCTGGATTCTTTTCTGGCTTCAAAGACTCTTTTTCTGACTTCAAAGATGAAGCCAGACCGTTTTCAATGAAAGGCTGGGAGGTAGTGGGCCTGAACTGAAACACAGGAAATTCCATTTAAACATAAGAAAAAGCTTATTTTCCTGCCACGAGGGTAGCTGAACACTGGTCCAGACAGGTTATGGAGACTCCATCCTTGGCAATATTTGAAACCCAACCAGACATGGCTCTAAGCAACCTGCTCTACCCGACCTCACACTGAGCAGAGGTGGCTGAATAGAGAATTTTCATGATCCCTTCCAACCTCAACAATTCTGCGATTTTGTAAACTTTGAAATGTGAGGCTTTTGGGACTGCTTTTAAGTTCAGAATAAGGTGATACTATCTGCTCAGCCTCTTCTCCACTACTGTGTCCTGTAGACATACCTGTTCCCAGGATCACACTAACGTCCTTATCACAACTGTGGCTAATCATTTAGGTTGCTGTAGTAGACATATCAGTAGAAAGTGAAAGCTGCATCATATCACCTCAGCATAATAGAGAGCAAACAAAAAGACTGTATTATCATTAACCATTCCGTAGAATCCAGAACCCAAGGTGGTGTGCTTGGCTAGGATTATTTATACCGGATACTTAATGTTGAGTATCAAAGACTGGAAAAGAAGATGAAAATTAACACATGTTGCCTGCAAGGCAGATACATGGGCATTACATACCATTTTGTAAATATTATGCAGTAAACTGGTTACTGTGGTGTTCATTGTATGGCAGGTGTAGGTTAAATCAACAATAAAAGGTTAAAAAAAAAAAGATAAGGAGGAAAAAAACAGATAAAAGAACCTCCACATGCCTCCTTGAACATTAAGACACTGCAAGAGCTGCCAGCTTCAGGCTCAGTTTTCAGGCAAGTTGAGGCTGCTGCATTCCACTTACTGAACATGGCAGCTTTCAATTTTGGCCCCAGGGAAGAGAAAAGCAGCTGTGGGAAAAAAGATCAGGTTTGCCTCTGCACTTCTAAGGCAACTCAATTAGAAGAGAGCAAAACAGAGCCAGAAATGAGGTAGCAAGACTGTGAAATGTGGTAAGGTTGTGTTGGAATCCCAACAAAAATCACATCCAGCCCATCAAAAGCAGATGGGAAAGTTTGAAACGTAAGAGATGCCTCTACATAAGCATTCCTCTAGCTTAAATAACCAATAGTTACTTACCCAGATGTAACTGTACTGTTTGGGACACTGATTACAGGTTTCTCCTGTCATCACCAAGGAGGGATGAATTGCTTATTAACTCAGGCACTAGGATACAGACCTCACATTGTTTCTTGTGGATACTAACCCAAGGTATTTGAACAGAAAATGAGACATTGCTGGTTTTCCTGCTGAAGTGTCTATCAGCCATACTGTAGTACTTTGGTTCCAGTTTTGCTATCTTTTTAAGGCAGTATACGTAGTGCATGCTGCCACAGCATGTCTTTCCACCTGCTCTCATTTTTCTAACAGTGTTACAGAACCAGTAAAGTGAGGATACTTTAGGATACCTGCTAAAGCCTGAGTAGACCTTTTCCAGGTATTTATGTTTTGTTCCTGTCACTAAGAGTAAACAATTAACTAACTGTATATGTTCCATTTATCAGAGCCTGGCTAGCGCAGAGTGGTCTATAATCAAGTTATGCGAGTTAAGAAGACACACAAATGCACCCTGGACAGTAGGGAAAGAGGAAATCGACATATTCACTGAAATTAAGGAAAAAGACACAGCTACAAATTAAACGCAAACGAGAATTAAGGGCAGAGTAGAAAGTAACGTAAATCATGAAGAGCTCCTAGGTTTTGGCATAAAACCACGGAAAGAGCATAACTGTACCATCACAAGTTAATTGCAATGCTGGTAAACAAAAAAGATGATCGCTGAAGTCTGTATGCATGCTGTTTGGGTACAGGTTCCATGCTCGCTTAGCCACGGCAACTCCGGTGGCAGATTCTGGCATATTTTTATAGGTGCAAAGGTGGGAACAGAACGCAAGCACATACGGATGTACAGGGAGCCAAGGAATAGGGGCTACTGGGAATGCTGGGCAGATCCTTGTGCAGGCACAGAGAAACCGGAGAAAAGGCTCATTGTCCAGGCTACCTGGAGCAGCGCATAATTAGGTGCACATGATGCAAAGAGCTGCGGGGGCTTGAGAAGCGCAGGGGACCGGGGCGGGGGCGGTCTTAGCGCCCTTCAGCAGCCGTGGGCCGGACGCAGGACACCCGGGCAGGCGGCCGGCGACGAACGGAGCCTGCCCCGGAGCCGGGGGCGGCTGCGGGGCGCGGGATGCGGGTGAAAGGAGGGCGCAGAGGGAGGCTGCGAGGGCAGGCGGCCGCCTCAGGGCCCGGAGGCCGGGGGACGGGAGGGGGCGATCCTTACCGCACACGGGGGACGTGCCCTCCGGCACCGCCGGGGTGCGGGGTGGGGCAGGCGCGTTGCGCCCCAGGGGCGCGGCGCCTGCAGGGCAGCGCTCGGCAGCTCCGCCACACGTGAGCGAAACTTTCCCTGCCTCCTCGCCCCGGGGCGACAGGTCGCCGGCCCTCCCCGATTCCTCATCGCCCCCGCAACCCCCTCGGGCCGCGCCTCGCTCTTACCTGGGCGAGGGCGACGCCGGCAGCGTCCCGGAGTCCCGCTCCATCGCTGCGGCGGAGAGGCGGCGGGCGGGGAGGGACCAGCCCGGCGGCAGTGACAGCTCCGGAGCTAGGTGAGCGCCGCCGCCACTGAGCAGGCGCGGAAGCAGCTGGAGGGCGGGCAGCCCCCGCGATGATGTGGCCCGTGATGCGCAGCAGCAGCCGCCGCCGCCGCCACCGGCGGCCCTGACCCGTCGGCGGGCGGGGGAGGGGCCGGGCGCCACGGGGCGCGAGCCGCTGCCAACCGCCGCCCCGCGCCGCTGACGGGAGAGGAGGGCACGGGACGGGGCGCGGCGCGGCGGCAGGATCCGGGTTCGCCATCGCTCACAGCCCCGGCCGCCTGTCACCGCGCCACCGCCGCTGGCTGCCATGAGGGGGCTTCTCCATCCCGCTGCGGCTTCTCGGGACCCCCGGGCAGCCCTGATCTCGGGGCGAAGCTGAGCCCCCGCCTCGGTCCCTCCGCAAGGGCCCGGCTGGTGCTCCGCAGCCTGCGGGGAACAAAAGGCTGCGGAGCGGGGCGAGTCCCCGGGCGGATGGCGAGGGTGCCTTTGCAGATGGCGAGGGTGCCTTTGCTTCCACTTGCAGAAGCTTTCTCGGCAGCACAACATAGGAGTCACCATTTTGTGCTGAGTCCAGAATGTCAGCTACTAGCACATTTTCGTCCTTTTATGCCACTTGGCTAGAAAGAGCTTCCTCGGGAATTCAATTTCTTGAAGTGTTTGGATCAGTTGGAATCTTCCTGTTCTTGCTCAGCTATTCTGTGCGCCCTGCATGCGATGCCAAGTGCTTAATTGCAATTCTGACAGTAGCTCCCTTGGACATCAGCTGCCTGTGTCACACTAAATACAGAGTCAAGGCCAAGCTGGGCCCTGTTAATCAACCCTCCAAACTCTTGTTGTGCGACACACTTCATATTAATACATTAAAATAGTCAAGCCTGCAAAATTTGTGCAGTTACTATTACTAGTACTATTCCTCAATTGTTGCTTGACGCTTCAAAGTACTGAGGATGCCTTAAGTGGAAGGTGAAAGGGAAGAAACAGGAAGAGAGGAGAACAGGGATTTAATGATGGTGATAGCAGCCAAGTCTACAGCATCTCTTTTCCTTTCTACAGACTGAACAAAAGACAGCATGGGCAAGACACCAAGTGTCTGCCATAAACTGGAGCCAGCTACTGCGGGTATATGTGAGGAAAAGCAGAAACGTAAGCACAGGACCGGGGCCAGACCAATCTGCACTACAACAGTGAAATACACAGCGTCAGCTTGAACTCCTGAGTCGACAGCTCATTAAGTGAACAAAGCAGCCCAAACCTCAGAGCTATTAATTCAGCGGCGAGTGCTGTCTCAAGACTGAATTTATGGGGAATTTGGGCTATGGATGCTGTTGTCCCCTTACCTTAATAGCAAACATCTATTACCATGCCTTGTATGTGCTCACATATTACACAGGGTGGATGCGTAGCTGGGCCACCTTGAAAATCAGATAAAGATCTCATCTGCCTCTGCTGCCAACAGCTTAGACTATAAACTTGAGGTTTGGGAATAGCACCTGAAGGTGCTATTTCTGGCTTTTCTAATTGCTTGTCTGGTGATCTTGGACAGTCTGCTACAGGTTTCTTGACGGTGTTATGCTCCTCCCTCCACTGAAATCACGTAATACCCATGGATGAATGTGTTATTAAATACAGTATTTGAGGTTCGAACACTGTTATTTTGGTCTGTGTGCAATTGCAGAGAGACCCACTTTTTGTGGCCCAAGGCTGAAAACCCCTCCATCCTCCGAATTTTTCAGTCATTGAAGCTAGCAATAGGATTTTCCTGGGAAAGCAGAATTTTGGAGCACAGTTGCTTGCAAAGGTGCAAAGCAGGTGGCAAGTTCGGAGGCATGCAGGAGCGAGACAGTGGCGGGGGATGCTTGCTTGGGCTGGTCTCTGCCAGAACAGCAGTGCAGCCTGTTGCCTGAAGCCTTGTGGGAGGTTTGCTTCTTACTCTTTGCATTTGTTAATTCTACGACACTGGGATTCCTTTTGGGTTTTTTCTTGTGTTCTTTGTGATGAGGGCCTATAATCATCACTTACCTGATTACTACTTTTTCTCATTTTTGGCTTAGACTTCCCGTCTCGTGTCTTATGAACCATTTAGTTCTCTTTTTAATTTTCACATTGTCTAGACTATAAACAGATAGGGGCAGAGAGCAGAGAGCAAACCCCGAATAACAGGTTGGCAGTGTCAACTGAGTCTGATGGTTGCCTAAGTTCCTTTTCCAGAAAACAAATCAAATTCCCTCAGGGTCTGAAATTTAATTTTAGGTGCATCTGCCAAACTCTGACGATGACAATGGGAAAGTTTTCAAGCAAGGGCAGCCGCTGGCAGGCGTTCACGGGTTGTCATCCGCTTGCGGCTTAGTGTCCAAACTCCCGTTCCTCCTCCAAGTGACGGGATGCACGTTTCATGCCAAAGCGTTCCATAAAGAGTTTAACATACTTTTGTTTCCTTCGTAACGTGAACTGTTTCCCTGCCTGCGTGACGAGCCGCGGTGTCCGTGTGCCGGGTACCTGCCGCCGCCAGCCGCGGGAACGCCGCCGGGGCCCGGCCCCGCCTCGGGGCGGCTCTGCCCCTCCCGCCCGCCAGGGGGCGCTGCGCGGCTGCCGCGGCTGCGGCCGAGCGGGCGCCCCGCGCAGCGCTACTTCCGGTGCGGGCGGCGCATGGCGGGGGACGGCGGAGCACGGGGTCCGGCCGCCTCCCGGGAGCTGCTGGCCGTGGGGCGCCGGGGAGGTGAGCGGCCCCCGCGAGGGGAGCGCGGCCGGCCGGGGTGCCGCGGCAGAGAGGCGCGGCGCCGCTCGCCGAGCCTGCCGCCCAGGCGCCGGAACCGGCGCTGCGGGGCTCAGCCTGGGCGTCCCCTGGGCCGGGAGGTCGGGGAGCGCTGAGCGGGGGAGCGGCTCAGCTCGTGGTCGGCCCCCGGCCTCACTCGCCGGAGGGTGGACTCAGGGAGGGGGCTTTGCAGGCTACCTGGCTGCTTGCGCTCCGCTTGGCATTGTATCTCGCCCTTTTCCCGGGCACTGCCGCCGTCATACGAAGTACATAGTGTAGGAGAACCCGCGTGAAATTTAGACATTCACTGCCTAGTGCGTACACAGGTACCGAGATCACCACCCCAGACAGACAGCAAGAAACGGTATGTGCAGGAAAGCAGCGGGGAATTCCTGCAGGCAGTTGAATCCTCATGTTTGGTTGTGTTGTAGAAAGGTGGAAAAATAGCAGCAAGAAGAGACCCTCGCAATTGAAATGTGACATTTGTGGTTGAAACAGGTAAACATTCAAATACTTGTTTGTTTCCAGGACTGGAAGAAACCTTGTTGATCAGTTCAAAATGTAGCAGCAAGAAGGCCACAACTTTACAGACCGTCAGGATGCCAAGGAGTAATAGTAAGTAGGACTTTGTCATTGGAACAGTGTCGAGTAGTACTTAATACCTTTAACATAACTTCAGCTCTTTCCTTGCATAGGTAAAGGGAGAAACTCTTCTGTTTCTACTGGAGGGAGGTCTTCTGTGGCAGTTGCCCATCCCACAGGTTTAACATGTAATCGTTGTTTCAGCAAAGCTAGATTTTTGCAATGCTAGGCGTTACAGCTGTGAGCTTTAGGGACTTAGTGCTCCTTGCAGAATTACCCCCACTGTCTGCATCCAGGGAGTTTGCCAGGTTGTACCAGTGGTCTTCATTTAGTCAGCTGTTTTCAGTTTCAGGCAAGTTACATAGATCACTTTCAGAACTTTACTTTTAACAAACACACTGGCAGAATTGATTGTATTAAGAAACCTTGTTTTTCCCTTGGGTTGAACCATGTTCCTTTTTTCTTAGTCAAAGCTACATACAGATTGCTAACCTTCTTTCCAGTGTAACTCTGAGCATAAGAGGATATAGTATAAAAATTGTTATCCTTTGAAAGTAGTGCCATCTTCATGAGTTTTTCTTTTCATGAAAAACTCTCTCTTCTTTAGTCTCAGATTGTTCTTTTCCAGTATAGGGTTGTTGCTTTTTTTCGCAAGTTCGGTTTTCTTACCTCTTTTCAGAAGTAATTTCTCAGAATAAAATATTTGGTGTATAAAATAATTTAATTTAAAATGGACTTCTGTCAAATTATTGTGATATTCTTTTTTTTTGTGATTGAGATTTATTAAGTAATAGGAAAAAAAAATATATCAAGTTTTTTGATGGGTGAAAGTTTATTCAAAGATGACAGTGTTCCAGAGATAGATTATACCTCTTAGACTTTCATGGAGCTCGCTTGGAATAGCAGCTCTTCAAGGAGAATGAAAGCTGGTGAATGTCTCATCTGCGTGTGGAGCGAGGTTTATTTGAAGAAACTCTTTTCCATGAAAGAGAAATGGGTGTGATTCTCCTAACAACATTGATTATCTTAAAATTGTTGGGAAGTCCCACTGAGCTTAGAGGGATATTCCTGTAGAGGGTAAGTGCTGTACACTGCTGTACACTTCAACCTAGAGCATCCATCTCCTTTCTACCATCTTAACTTTAAAGCCCCTTTTGATAATGATGTTGAACTTTTAATGTAGCATGGTGTCTGTGCTACAGCTTACTTTTCCACCTTCTTTGAGACCTTCATCCTGTGCTTTAATAGGGAGGGGAAATAGGGATGTAATTATATTCCCATTGGAGATAATGCTGGTAGGGAAGTTTCTCGACTGCACTCAATATGTACGTATGTATTAAACGCATTTATGTACTTAAAATGTACTGACTTTCAATGTATTTATGTACTTAACTATGTATTTAAACCCATGGAATTTACAAGCAAGTTTTCTGTACAGTAGTCACATTTTGTTTTAAGAATCTGAATGGAATTTTGGAAGTTATTTTTTCCAGCAGCATGTGCTGATCAATAGATGTGGTATTTGTTTACTGTTTGTGTCTTGGGAAACTGAATACTGTAATAAATCCTCCTATTAAAGCATCTGAAATTGGTAGACGGGTGAAGATTACAGTTGAAATGGAATCTGTTTGATACCTTAGAAATCTAAGCATTTGATGTATAAACTAATGTGCATCTGTTTGTGTCTGTACATGTGATGATTATTTCTTTTTCAGTTTTGGACCGAGTACAGAGCTTTTTGCCACAGATGGCCCATGCCAATGATGAGCTAAGGAAAAAAATGGTAGCAGCACCAGCTCATCAGTTTGATATTGAACATCTAGACAGTGCAACAGAAAAAGTTATAGAAATGGTAAATACTATATTTTTGATTTTATAAAGTAGATTTAGATGTGATGAAAATAATTCTCTGATCTTAGAATGAGCTAATCTGATAGATAAGGCTAAATCTTTGCAATTTTATTGCGTGATCTGCAAATTCAAAACATCAACGTAATCAAAGTGCGGATTTGGTTAAAGTTTGCCAGTTGTTTTTTATACTTGTGGAATTTAATGACTGGGTGTGAAGTAGTTTAAGGTCAGAATAAGACGTACTTTGGCATCAGCCACTGAATCAAAAGTGAGTCACAAATTGTGTTTTAAATGGGTAATCTGGTTTAGAAACTGAACAGTGTAAGGCACAGTAAGGCATAATGGAAGTCTTTAGAATAAAAGTAATAGCTGTGCTCTGTAGGTATTTTTTTCTGCTTTATTTCAGCTGTGCTTTGTAGGTATTTTTTTAGGACTAGCTATAGGTCTTGGGTTTAGAAAAGTTGTTAGTGTTGTGACCCTTTATGCCTGGTAATTGTCTATTGATTTACATTCCCAGCAATATTTTCTTTCCATTTTTAACTGAAGTGGTGCAGCCACATGCTTATGTAAGGAAAATGTAACACGAAGGTGATGTGGTGTGTGTGTGTCCAACAAGTGCGTTCTGGCCCGCAGACCGACAAGATAAAAGGCAGAAATAAGGCAGCCTGGGGGTTTGGTGTGTGAGCTGTTGCAACAATTTATTGGCTGCTGGTTTGGATTCAGAGTTCTTGTAGATTGTATCTGGACTACGTGCAATAGGTTGTCCAGTGCTGGTATATGCTGAAGAATTCCAAATAAGTCCTGAGAAAACAAAGTATATCATGAAAGTTGTCTGGTTTAATGTGCTGCAGTGGGAATGGGTGACTTGGACAGGATTTTTATAAGATATTTCATGTGACACTGTCTAAGAAGTGTCTTGACTTTATAATACAAGCCAAGGGATCTCAGGATTAATAGCATAATACTCTTTTCTCTGCAAAGGACTGAAGAAATTTATTTTGCTTTGCAGCATACAGACATTTTTTGAGGTGAGGATTATCAGTTCAGACCTCAAAATTCATGGCTCTGCCTATGGTCACTTTTTGTTTCAAAAACTATCTGGGTGGTTTAAACTATGTGCTATTTTGCAGTAGTTGTAGTGCCATGAATGCTACGAGGTTATAAGATATGAACTATATTATTAAATATATAAACACATGTTTGTATATATATCATGACCCCTTTTACACTAAATGGTTTCATTTGAATTCTCTACTGAAAATTACAGTTTTGATGCTCCTGCTCGTCAGTTTAAATACCTGATTCAGACTGACTTCAGTGATCAAGTCATTTCTCTCTTTGATAATGTTATTTGCTATAGGGCAATATAAATGACAATTTAAATATTTAGGAATCTATTAATTATATTGGTCAGAATCCTGGGAGAACCCAAAAGTCTTTCTAATTGTGGCTGTGGTTTCTTAGGGTGGTAGGCTGATTGATGTGTTTGCTTTGTTTTACTCATATGATAGAAGTGGTGTAGAAATGTATAACATGTTAACCAAAGTGTTTTTTTTCCAGAATGTGGCTGTAGTTGAACTGAGTGATTCTGATACAGATGATGAAATACCAACTTCAGAAGATGACTCAGAATCTGAAGATGACTGTACAACTGATGAAGTGACAATAGACAACATTAAGTTTCCTAAACAAAAGGGAGAAAAGGGCAAAATAGAAATTTTGGACAGCAAAGTGAATGAGTAAATCCATTTTATTTTACTTAAAAAAACTCCAAAAACAACAAAACCCCAAACCAAAAGATAAACAAACAACAAAAACCCCAAGTCATGTTTTCTTACTTTGAAGACTTAGCCCTGAAAACTGCCTTGTTTCCCAGTGTGCCATTCCTCAGGAGCATGTGAAATGCTGTAATTTACATGGTGGAGAATTCAGGATCTACTCATGACTGAGGCAGTCTGGATTTCTGAAGAATTAAGTACAGTTTCATTCATCAAACAACACTGAAATGGACTTCATAGTAGGTCAGGCTAAGAAAGCAGCTAGAATTTGGGGCACTTGAACTACTCAAGTTAAAATTCTTGTTCTGTTGCTTTGTTGAAGTAAGATTTTTGTAGGGTGCTAGAAGTTTTTGCTTCAAGGGCAGGAAAGAGTTAACTAGGCAGAAAGCTGTGGGGTTTTTATATTCCATGTCCTGTGAAGTGTTTGTACAATACCTTCAATATTAAAGATTTATCATGAAAGTACATTAGAGGTTTGTTTACACTGCCTTTCTGACAATAACTGTTGGACACTAAAGCAGCGTCTGAGGCCATTTCAAGATGAGTGGGCATGGGTAAGAACAGTGATGGCTCATGAGAGTTGAGCAGATTATTACTTACCCTCTGTGCCTGCACTGAACTCCCTATCATGTGTTGGTTACTAGCTCATATCTGGAATGTTTGTGGCTTCAGTGCAAGTGCCCTCAGCACTTCTGTGGTCAAGTTTGCCTCTCTGATATTACAATTGCTTTAAGCTACACTTTTCATCTCCCGCTTGCCCTGATGTTTCTGTCCTCTGTTCTGTTAACAACTCTGCCAGAAGAATAAAAAGGTGATTTTTTAGCTGACATTTACATAGACCAGCCTGAAACAATTGCGAAACCAAAATTAGTGGAAGTATGTCTCATTCATACGTACCTCGGATTGATCAAATACAATGATTTGGGCTCTTGTATTTACTTCATAGATGAGTTTGTATTTCAGAAGTATCTATTCTGCTCCTGGATGTCAGAATTTGTTACATAAAAGGATTCTGTATTTTTCTACATCATTAATGTAAGATTTTCTATATTGTATTTGTTCAAATATTGAACTTAATGTCATGACTTGAAACCTGCAACTATTTACAGAATGTATTTTGAATCCCTTGAAGCTATAGTTTTAATACCTATTTCTGTAATATTTGTGTTAAGAAATAGCTAGGATTCTGGTCTTTCTTTCACAACGCTGCTTCTTAAAGATAGAACTGGGGCATGATTTACTGGGATTAACTGATTAAACCACAAAATATTTTAGCGAAGAGGAAGGATGGGAATCAAAGAATGGGACTGCTATTTTTGATAGCCCACAGATCAGGTGAAGACTTGGGGGGAATTGCACTCTTAGAAGAGCAAGGGGTCTCAGGTAAGCTTAGTTTGTTAGATAAGGTCTTAGTCTTTGGATAACCTCTTCAAACTGAAGAAAATTTGAAAGACAACATTTTAACAGTTATTTTACCAGGGATATTCCCATAATGAAAAAAAAAAGGAGAGTATGAAATACAAAGTAATAATCATGCTTTATAAAACAGTGATAACAGTCCATGCACACAGACACAAAAAGTGATTTTAATCTGTTTATGTAACCACCTTTCAAACTGCAGGCCGATCACATGTTCCGTATCAACAAAGATAGAAAATATTTTCATTAACTTTAGCTCGATGTGCATAGTTTAACACCCATGTTGAACTCTGTATGTACTATACAAAGATCATAGTAAGTGCACTTTCTTGCATTGATTTACTTCTTATGGCACAAAGGTTTTCTGTACTGCTGAAGAATCACCAGAGCAGAATGTTTAATTGCTACTGTAAAACTTGAGCTGGTTTATAGCAAAAACAGCATAATCAGTATATTTTAGTTCACCTTTAAGAGAAGCCTAATGACTAAGGATTTTAAATGATCAGGTGACTATTATGTTCACACAAATAAGTAGGCATGTGAGAACTCATTCTTCAGTGGTATTTAAAAAAACAAACCTTGTTTTTCGTTTGTTTTTTTTGGGGGGGGGGGATTGCGCTAGCAACTGCTGCTGCATACTAAATAACTTCAGTTTAATTTCCACATGTTTTTATCTGTCAGTGAGACTAAAATTTGGACCTGATTTATAGAAACTTATCCATGGAATGGATTTTTCATCGTTTTGGTTGGTTGGTTTTTTTTTTTTCAGTTGTGTCACTGTAGATGGCATATCCTGCACATGGTATTAAGTGCTTCATGGAGGTATCAAGATTCAAACTCTGTCAAAAGTTTACTTTCCAAGTGAAACTGTTACTTTAGTATTCCACAGTGATAGCCTTGGTTCTGAGATATTCGTGAAGAGCTTCTTCACCTGTACAAGGACAACATGCACCATTAGAGCAGCAGCTCAATGAGAGAAACTTGTCAGAGACTGTAACACTATTATACAGAAAAAAATGCTTTAGCCAATATTTGAGTCCTTCAGGAACAATGGAAACTTACTCCCTTGCCCTCCCACTGACATTTATAGAACTGGTTTGACCAGAGAGGCGAAGTTCCTTTAACAGACTAGACCTAAAACTAGTTTTCAAAAGAGAAAAAAAAAGTTAATGCATCTTCCTCTGTGGCTGTTGGGAAGTTTTGATGACATTCTAAGTAATAAAAATGTTTCCTGTGCTTTTGCATGTTTAGAGGAAAAACCTAAATTAGCCTTCTTTCTGAGTGAAAGAAGGTTTTGGCCGATACCTTTGCTACTTGCCAGCATTGTGTAGCCTGTACAGAGGTCTGGACAAGTTGTCATTAGGCTGCTCTGAGAGGAGCTGGAGAGGAATATTCTGTGCACTGTAGCATTATTTAGCAAAGGTACAGGAAGGGCTGAACTGCAGGCATTGAAGCAGGAATATTGTAGGGATGAGAGGGGAAGTAGATTACTGTGATTGGAGGAATAACTTCAAAACATAACGTGTTTTACTAGAATTTGCTGGTTTTTCATCGATGCAGACTGTCAAATGAGAAATGAGGGAGGGTGAGAACAACTTACCTAAATCTTTCCCAAAGCCAGACTGTTTAAATCCACCAAATGGTGCTGCCACATCAGTTTTATTATATGTGTTAATAAAAACTGTTCCAGCTTCTAGTTTTTCACTGATGTAGAGAGCTTTGCTTATGTCTTTTGTGAACACTCCTGAAGCTAAGCCATACTCTGTGGTATTTGCTCGTCGTAGCACTCCATCCACATCCCTGCAGGGGAAAGAAATTATGTCATTGCAACTGGGTAAAATAAGTGTTGGCAGCATTCCACCTTCACCATCATTGAAGTACCTTTCCCATGCTCTTTCTTCTCCAGTTAGCTTTTTAAAAAACAACTTATTAAGGACTCAGCTGACAGATGTATGGAAATTCATACTCTTCTTCCTTCAAACTTGCATAGCTTGTAACCTTACGCTTCAGTGGCTAAGATCTATACTAAGAGATGCCAAAGGGAAAATTTCATTATGCGTATCAACTTTGCTCAGCTGCAGTAAAACTTGGGGATTAGAGCAATACAAAACCACTTGTAAAGCAGATCTTGGCTGCAGATGATGAATCAGTTTCCTAAAATTTTGGCCTGCATTACAAGTTAATGGAGGATAAATGCTGAAATTCAGACTTCTATCAAGACACAGCTCTTCAGGCCATGCCCAGAGTGCTGTTTTCTACTTGCATCTCCTCTCCGTATAGCTTCAAAGATCCATAAGCATCTAAAACTCAATGCAGTCACTTATCACCATATGCATAATGTAGAAACGTGAAATGTTATCTGTGTGGCTGGCTCTTAACTGCATTATCAAGCTGCAGGAAATCAAACCTGGTGGAAATAGTTATATGAAGTTTCTACATAGGTTTTTAATCACTGTGTGTAGAATAATTATTATTTGGAACAAAGGCTATTCTAACTGTCAGTCTACAAAATATACAGAGGGATTTTCATTTGCAGCAGTAATGTGCCAATGTTACACAATGTGTACCAACGTTACGTGACATTTTGTGAGGAAACTAAGTACTTCCACTGGAAAAAAAACGAACACATTTTGTTATTTGATCAAGCTCTTGCAATTACCACATCAAGTTCAGTAAAAACTGGTTGCACTGAATACTAAGCCTTATTTAAGAACCAGCACTTCAGTTACATTCTATCCTGTCCTATACTTCTAATAGCATTAGTTCTATATCAACGTGGAGCAGGACACCCTTTGTTTAAAAAGGGTGTTTTCTCAGAATTTAGCTGGAAGAGAATCTAGGGATGCAGACTGGTCTTACAAGATTTAATAAAATCATACACATGTGCTGTAATTCCTGCACTTAGGTTGAAAATGAGAAAATAAAGTTTCTAACAGTAACCAGAGGAGGACATACCCATTTTTAAATTTAGAAATCACCATCACAGGACCAAAGGACTCTTCCTGGGCAATATACATATGGTCTTCAACATCTGTGAATACAGTGGGTTCCATGAAGAAACCTAAACAGAGCATAGAGCATCATTTGAGCATGGCAAAAATGCTTCATGGTTTGTGTTGTCTAGTCCATACTGTGGGGTCATAGATACATTAAGACTCGAAAAAAAAAATAGATTGATATGAATGAAGATATGGAGATACATGCGTGCAAGCATCAGAAAAACAGCAGAAAAAGTATTAAAAGAATGGCCTGTATTGATCAGAGCAACCATGTGTGCTGTTCCCTGCCAGGCCAGAAGGTCTGTGTGCCACAGCCCAGGTGTCTGACTCCTCAGGGGAAGACCCTGCACTCTGACCACAGGAAGACATGGTTACAGCATGTCACAGAAGCCAAGTTTTTTCTTGTTGCCCAGCAAGAAGATAGACTGTAGCCATAAAGATCTGTATATTCCCAACAAGGGAAAACATGTGATGGGCATCAACTTTGCCTAAGATTTATGGATGCTGAAGTAGAGAAAATGTTGAGGCAAAGGACTCCCTCATAATGACTGTTCATTTCTGAAGGGTGTAAAGGCCTGTCCAGAAGCTAGCTCATCATTGCCAACCAAGAACTGTCCCAATGTTATACACAAGCGGTCCTGGTCACCTACATCTTGGTGAGTGAGTGTATTCCAGTTTGAGTGGGTGAAACCAACTTCAGATTTTATATAAATGCTGCCCCCTTCCATTAGATTTCTCATTCAGTTTTGCTACGCTGATTTCATACAGTTATGAATCTCCACTTTTATTCTCCACTAAATAATCCCAATGATTTAGGGATAAAATCATTATGTTTTGAAACTCTAATTCAATTGTTTCTACTGTATTGCTGATAAAGGACAGATGTCCATGAGAAAATATTGCTTTCATGCCTGCCCACTAAACTTAGCATATGTATTGTCTATGTATCAAAAAAAGCTTTTGATAATAATATGTTATGCAAACTCTGATAATAGTTTCCTCAGCTTTAGTGTTAGTGTGATCTAAATGGATGTAAGTATACTGATGGCTCATGCCTGTTCAAGGACATTGCAAAAAAAAAAAACCCCTCAATGCCTCACAAACTAGAGGAATAAATGAACAATAGATTCCCCTGCAGACTAGATTCTGATTCAGTTTCATATGTTACACTTCAGTTGCACAGCTTCTCTTAATATGAAACTTAAAAGTCCTGTTCTCAAGTGGTATCTTGGCCTTACCTGGTATTGTTCCCATGATATTACAACTTCACAAAATGCAGCAGAGACAATTATGATGGCTTTTGTTTAAGGTGTAAAAGTTCCATACATCTCTGAACAGTATTTTACCTGGTCTACATACTTGTCTTCCTCCATACACTAGAGTAGCTCCTTCTTTTACTCCGGTTTCACAATATTGCAGCAATTTTTCCAAATGTGCCTTGTGATTTTGCGGACCATGATCTGTAGATCTATCCAGTGGGTCACCAATTTTCATCTTTTTTATTTCTTCCACCTGTGGGTTACCCAATTAAAATGAAGTTACATAATGTGGGAAATAGTTGTTAAAATGGCCAGTGAAGTTAGGCTGTAAGAAAGGGCTGGATTCTTGTAAGGTGGAATGTTCCTCCCTTTCTAAAATGAGGCTTTGCCTTATAGTTGATTACTTCTGAATGTTTTTGATGCTGTTTTCATGTATTCATTCTCTTCTGATATTAAGAAAGACATGGAAAATATTAGCTTTTACCAGTGGTAATTGAGTTATCACAGTGATTTCCTGTTCTTAATCTAAATAAATGAATTCTCCAGTGGTACAGTGGGGTGACAACTGAATTTTTAATAATCATCTTTGTATTATTCTAGTTATGCTTCCAATATGCTGCTTTTTTTTTTTTAACTTTACAGCTGCCTTCAATAACATTGACCTAAGTTTAATAATGTTTGTAATCTTACCTTCCTGGTCAAATATGAAATATCACTGAAAGTACAGTATCTGTTTCAGTGTCACTTATCTGTGCATTACTGATGAAAATATCTCCCTTCAGTGCCTTCCTTTCAACCCTGTAAGAGGTTCCCAAGAAGCAGCATTGCCTATCATAAGCAATAATGAGGAATTAACTGAAAATAAGAAGAAATGCAAGTGTCTATAAACTAGTGTATCTTTGTGCCACAGAAAGGTATCTGCTTAAATTTTAGTCCTTGAATGTCTTACCACTTTTCTAACAAATTCATCATGGATCGACTCTTCCACAAACAGTCTGCCAGCTGCAATGCAGTTTTCTCCTTTGTTGAAATATACTGCTCCCATACCCTGATCGGAGAAAAAAAACACAAAACATTTATATTTATATATATATATATATACATATCCTTTTCTTCAGTTTCCCTCTCATTCTGTTCCCTTGGGTTGCATTCTGTGTTTGTGACCCTCAAAGCCTAATGCTTTATGTAAAAGGACATCATCAATGCAACAAGCAGCCTCATCTTACAACTGGCAAACACACTTCCATGGCAACAAATGGCTCAGGATGGACCCATTAGCACTGCTCTTTCCATTTCCATCAGAATTCCAGAGGAACAGCTGCTGCAGCCTCACAGAGAAGAGGGCTGGCAGCATGACCAGTGTTAATCCACTGAGCAATACTGCTTGTGTTGAAAGTTCAGTGTAACTGGGTGAATGTTACCTAACTCTAATCTGCAGAGAACCTCCTGTTTCAACAATAGTGCTTCAGATCCCATGCAGTTTGGTCCTTTTTATTTGCCAAAAACTGATACCTGCCATCATTTTTCCAGGTGGGTAGGGAGGTGGGGGAAGGAAGAGGACAACAAAAATTCCTAAAAACATAATTTTCTGGCAGCTGCAAAAACCTAGGGCCCTGGCACTAGTAGGCGTGAATGAGGTTATAGGCCAATACCATGTGTGTGGCAAAAATCCACATTATTTCACAACCATTTAATGCCATCAAAGCCAGGTGTAGCTCAGGCCAACCTCTGCATCACTCTCTCACTTCTACAGCTAAAACCAGCAGTGAGGCCAAGCTCTGTGCTGACTGTGAGGTTTCAGCTTTCATTCCCACATACACATCACTGAGCAGTCACTCAGACTCTTGTCCTGCCAAAAGGCACTCCGTAAGTGGGGAAAGTATCATAGCTTCTTCCTGGTAGCAGTACCTGCGTATACTGGTTTAGAGAATTGATAGAATTAGCACAGTGTAGAAGACTTTTGTTTGCTCCTTAGTGGGCAAACTGCATCTGCTGTCATTTTGATGAATCAGATTACCCGACCAGGAAACAAGCTCCCCAAATCTACTAAACTGCTCATTTGCACATCTTATTTATGAACTTTAAACACAATATGGCTGGTTGGGATGGTAGATTATGATGACTGATGGTGAATTAAGAAGAACTACATGGCAATAGGGAGTTCAATGTATACTTTATCTCACTTTCAGGCCTTTATTTTCTCAGTACTTTTTTTTCTTTTGAGTATCAGATTTTGACAAATCAATTTTGCTGTCTTAACTTGGCTAGTGAAAATACTTTGCAGTTATATTTCTTTGTTCTGTTGTATTTTCTAATACATATTTCTTGCAGTACTGATCCTGGCCTTGGTGGTGCAGCATGAACAGTTTAAGTGTGCTGGCATAAAAAACCATTTTGTAGGAAAAAAGTATGTTTTCTAACAGATTGCATGATTTTTCATGCAAGGCCTCCCTACTGCAGTTTTTGGTAAGAAGAATATTGCAATACTGTGAGGATGTATCACAAAGGCTTTGAATATATTTTACTTTGAGGTACATTACCATTTTTACAGCTCTGTCAAGTTCACAGTCACTGAATATGATCAGCGGTGATTTACCACCAAGTTCAAGAGAAACTTTCTTCAGATTAGTGGCTGCACTGTAAAAATTATAAATAATCATAGAAAAACAACTTTTAAATATCTCATTTAATTATTTCTCTTGAATCCTACCTAGTGAAAATGTATAAACCTCTATTTTCCAACAGTGACTTAGTAGAATTCCACACAAATGTAAACAACCATATGCAGTTAATGCTTTTCTATTACTGCTACATGCACGATTAGCTACATGCTAGTAAGATACTTCAGAACTAGATTAAACAGTGTTTATTCATGAATTGTTTGCTAAGAGTACCTCTTCATGATCTGTTTACCCGTTGGTGTTGACCCAGTGAATCCGACTTTGCGAACATCTGGATGTTCAGACAGGTGTTGTCCCACTAAACCACCTATTGAGGTAAGGAAATCAGTTTAACTGGGTGGTAAACTGTCAATTTTTACTACTCCTACAGCAGCACTGTAACACAGAAAGAGCTAGAAACATGTCAATCAAGCACAATGTCACAGCATTATTTATATTTACAACTTTATTTATTTGACTAAGAAAAATCTCATTAGTTAACTTGGATCACATTAGTGTCTCCAAATTCTCCCGTCTGTCTGGACTAAACAGCTTCCTTCCTAACATTCCACTGTAAGTGGAATAATCTAATTTATAACAGAGCCTGTCCCATACAGTTACTTTGTCATTTTTCTTCCTTAAGGGAAAGAGGAAAATGGTGACATCGGGTAACATGGTGTGGACCATGACACAAGCTGCAGTGACCAAGACACATCTTACCAGCTTGCCCTAGGTCACATAGTCACATATAAATACTTGCAAGTGTTAAGATTAAGAGACCGAATGAAGTTTTACAATCAAGCGAAACATATTATTTCTTTGTAATACATTATTTTTCAGAGTGTTCACGCTATTTGTGTGAACTTGTAAAGAGTGCAGGCTGACAGCTCTTACCACTAGCTAGAGGCAGGTGATATACAGATGTTTCCAATTCTGTTCTGGAAATATGTGAAATGCTGTATGACATAGAGGCAAGCCTACTACTACCTATGAAGATACACGCACTTAGGTAATAGATCTTCCAAAAGGTAAAACACTAGTTCATCAGTTTTAGCATGACCTAGTCTTCCCAGAAAAATGAGCAGTTGAAGTTTTACCTGAACCAGGCAGAATATTTATAACACCTTTAGGAAATCCAGCTTTAGCTGAGAGTTCTGCAAACTTCAAGGAAGTCAGAGGTGTGACCTATGTAGAAACATTTAGATTAGGTATTCCATTTTAATTAAATATGTGATTATATCTTTTACATTCAGTACATGTAAATGTTGATACAATATTAATCTTCTTACAGTATTGAAAAGTTAAAAGTGATGACTTCTTGCAGAACAGAATTCATTCTTGAAAATGAGAGTAGCATCAGAGGAGAATCAGAGACAAGCAGCATCTTGTATCATCATGGCAATATTACATGTGCACTTTAAACCATATGACATGGTCAACCTATGGGTACATATGACAGGTCAACCTATGGGTGAAATCTGCAGGACTGCCTGAATTAGTTTGTCTGAACAAATAGTGGAGGACCTGAGCCATCTGTACATTCCTTTTTGTTTTTACCTGAGCTGGTTTGAGTACAAGTGTGTTGCCCGCAGCCAAGCATGCTGCGCTCTTCCATGCAAGCATCATCAGTGGGTAATTCCAGGGGATAACAATTGCACAGACACTTAAGGTAAGGAAAAACAGGGAAAGATTATATTTTTGGTAGCAGCTTTTGGATGGCTTTTCTGTATGTCAAGGCTGTCGTCAGGAAGTAAAAAGCGATACTCACCCTATTGGCTCTTTCTTGGTGAATGTTAGATTATGGTTTGGTCGAGCCTGGTTAATTGGAATTGTAGCACCCTAAAAGACAGAGAAGAGACAAACCTTGCTACTGTGTAATCATTTTTATTACAAATATATTTGCCATGTAAGTATGTTTTGGAAAGCCACAGAGTAGTCTTCAAAACCAGAAGCATTTTTGCATCAGAGAAAAGGGCAAGGATGCTTCTACTGCATGATTTCCTACTATGGATACTGTAGTCGACTCCTTTTTTTCAGATGGATGAAATAAAAGCATAGATAACAAAGTACGGAAGAACATAAAGTGAGGGTCTGGTGGCTGAAAAAAAGCTGAATGATATTCTTGATTGTGGATCCTAAAGATACTTGAGGAAGTGCCGTTGAACCTGTGCCACGTGCTGTGCCATCAAGCAAACTCACTAGCCTTGGTCAGAATGTCACATAGCACATGAGTTTCTGCACTTACCCACATGACCACGGTGGCATTTTATTCCATGAATAATCACAAGCTAAGCATACACACCTAGAGTGACACCTCAACTGATTTCTTAGGTATTTAGAGTCACAATCTAAATTCATATTATCCAACTGAAAGCAGACTGTCCTTTTGTACCCATTTTAGGTAAAATTCTAATTTTGCTTTATTTTTTGACTCCTTGATTACTTTTGCTAATACCGCTTTTTTGGCACTATGTCAGAAAAAAAATAAAATAAAGAAAAAGGTAGAAAAGCACTGTCATTGCTTATTTCCTTCACATATTCACTTGCCTGAATTTTGTCACACCATCCAGCGAAGTATCTGAATGTTTGCACAGACATTCCAACATGGGTCTTCAAAGCTAAAGTGTAGACAGCCCCTGAGTCGATAGACTCTATTGTTGCTAACTCTTCTTGATGTTCTTCCATGAGGTCTGCAAGTCTTTAATGAAAACATTACAAATCCACATCAAAGAGAGGTGACATTCAACCACCGACAGCCTAAAATGATATTTGGTATGGCAAAGAAGCATATTTAAAATTGCATTCCAAATCAATCTGGAGGTGACACACTGGAGCAACTGCTCATTAGTATCAGTAAGAGCTTGAACTGTTAAGTCTGCAAATGTCTTCACACTGGCTGTAGCAGATGCCAAATGAACACATGCACAGTGAAAAGTTACCGGGTTGTTCAGTTCTGGTATAATAAGTAGAAAAATTTTACTCTTTTTCTGTTGTACTACAGGGAGACAATTACAGAAAATCAGACCTGTAAGCTGAAAGCAAATACACAATAACATAAGAAGCGTCAAGTATTCAAAAGTACCAAAAAGGGGTACTCAGAGTCATAGCTTAAGATTTGGGAAACCTGGCTTCATAGTGCTGTTTTGTTTTGTCTGGACTTGGACTAAAATACTGAAGTGTTAAATGCTTCAAAGGCACCCAGCTATCTAAAGACAGAGCTCCTAACCTGTAATGCAAATTGAATTTTATATGCCTCAGTATATTTGAAAATCTGGCACACAATCTCCTTGGGCCTCAAGTTTTCCATTTTTTTAATGAAACAACAGTGTGAGGTGTAAGACAGACTGTGGTAAACATTACTGAGTTAATAATAGCTATCAGAGTGTCTCAACAATGCAGCTGTACTGACAGACACCCATACTTACGAGGAGCTCTTGTAATTTTAGTTGTTTCCTGCTCAGACAGAAAGATCTTTTTGCTTTAATGAATTTTTACGTCCAGGTCTTAGATTTCTCACATGGCAGTGAAACAGATGAATCAATGCTTTTCTTAAGCTTCTGCCTGTGTTCTGGTACATATAATCACCGCTCCCATGTGATTTTAAGAGCTTAACCAAGTGTCTTTTATATCCCTTGAAGAGTATTCAAAACTGGGTGTGAAACCAATTTTTTCCATTATGTAAATTCTGCCCATTTAAAGCATTTGCAGAGATTTGGAAAAATACTTCAATACTTGTTTTAACTGCATCTTGGAGATCCAGCTACAGGCCAGCACATCAGCAATAGCATGCAAAAGAGTGGATAGGGCATGTGATGGACAAAGGAGAAAGTTTCATTTAATGCATGCTTAATATCTTCTATTAATGATTCCTTAAGACAAAGCAGTAGAGCTCTGGGCTTTAGTGGTACAAACCTTCCCTCTGGTTCAGCACTCAAAAACTCCAGTTTGAACAGAGACCAGAGAAAAAGGAGCCTTGTTGAATTAAGGTGGAGCAGAGAGAGCCTTCATTCATACTGGGGATGGTTTGAAACATGAATACTCTGGTATAGCTATCCTAGGCATCCAGTAACCTAAGCAAAGAAGAGTTTAATCCAGGAATAATCTATGCAAGTAGGGGAGTTACATTTTCTATATGACTAACATAGTTACGCTTGCAAATCTTTCAAGTGTAAAACACAGAGCAGTAGTCCTAACACCTTAAAAGCTTCTCTTCATAGCAGAATTAACTTGGGCTTTCCAGGGCTCTACATTCCTAATTAAACCCAAGTCTTTACATGATTGGAATCTGTGCACACTTGTGAAAAGTTTAAGTTATGGATTGTATTTAATTTTAATGTGAGTTCCGACTCACCCATTTTCTGTTGCGATGATTACTCCGCTTTTTTCCTGTTCTTCAGGCCTTTTTCAAAGGCCTGGTCATATGCTTTATGAGACAAGCAGAATTTTCAGGCTTCCTTTCATTCTCTTTTGCTAAGATGCTTGCAATGTCTTATAAAGCTTGTGGCATTTTTCAACACTTTCTGATTTCTAATTACATCTAATTACATGCAATGGATTCCCTGCTCTTTACAGTCTTGCTAGGGCTAGGCCCAGCCTTATGAGGCCAGGATCATCTTCCAGTTGCATATTTCAAACTTCTGTATCAACTGGATCTTCACGTTCACAGCAATTATGCAGGGAGCAGTGTGCAGCAATAAAAGGAAGGGCAGTGACCCACCCCTGCACCCAACCAAACTGCCAGACTGTCTTGCCATCCAAATACGTAGTCTGCTACCATCCTGCAGCTTCTCACTGAAGCTGCTCCTTCTTCTGCTCCTTCTATTCTTGTGTCCAGCACCAGCCTCCTGGCACAGCACAATAAAGGCTTAATACAGCAGTGGTTATGGGCACATAAGGTGGTGAAAAAATTCCTTCTCTTCTTTACAAATATGCAGTCTCCTCAGCAAAACTGACTTGGACAGGACATCCAATAATGGTATCCATGTTCATGCAGACTACACCCTGCAGAAGAAAGGTGTTTGATACAGAAGACCTACTCCTTCAGGAGTTCCTTGGGGCAGGAAGCCTCAGCTTTATTCAAGGTCCTAACTTCTTTAAAGCCAGCTGCTATGACAAGCAGAGTAACTAAGCTCTCCACCTATTGAATACAAACAGAATTTGCCTCATCCATCTCCTGTGCTGATGATTGATTTTCCATCATCCCATTAACTAAATGGGTACCTGTGGCAATCAGGAGTAGCAATCTGCTTTATTCATATCTACTCTACTCACTCATTTTTATGTCCTGGAAAAGAAAAAGCAGTGAAATGTACCTCCATGAATAAAGCTTTCTTTATAGGGAAGCTCTGGAGCTTCTAGTCATCCAAAGTCTGCAAGATAGTCTTCTCCCTGTACTTGCTGTAAGGCACCAGAAGTATCACACTGCATATGGAGAGTCCACAGCAAATGGGCTTTTATTAGCTGCCTCCAGTACTGCCCTCACAACATGTAGTTAGCACCATCATCCTCCCAAGTCCACCTTTCGCCATTCAAGGATCAGAAATCACCACTAAAATACCACCACTCAGCATAACCTCTGTTTATCTTCTGAAACAACAACAACACAGCCAAAAAGAAGAACCAGGCATTATCTAGGGTTGACACAGTGAAACAGGTATAAATAAGAAATACTGAGCTGGAAATGTGCAGATCAATGTGGGATTCAGGTTAGTGTGTTTCTACAGAGGATAATTCTTCCACAACAGACCATATCACATCTCCTAGAGTAGGTCTTTAGCCAGCTGAGAAATGATTCTGGAAAATCTAGCACCAGTTACAGTGCACTTCAAAATGAGTGGCAATGTGGCTGTGTGTTTACTGTATGGAGTGCAGACACAGGTAGGCGTCAGAAGTCTCTGCCTACCTGACCTAGGTACTCTCTGCCTGTAAAACTCATTTACACAGAAGGATTTGGACTTTACAAGGGAATTTTCCTTTTTTTTTTTTTTTTGGTAATAATGGTATCAGTAAGAGATCACAAGATTTTTCTCTGCCACAAGAAAAGTTAGCCAGCTAAGACCCAAGGCTGGTACACTGAAGTGAACGAGGGGATGAAAAGATTATGAATATCTACCACATTCAGAAAATGTATGCAACAGTTCTTCAGAGGAACAAAACAATAAGATTTAAGAAAACAAAGACAAGCTGCCTTTCACGTACCTGTACATGAGTCGCCCTCTTTCCCTTGCATTCATTCTTCCCCATTCACCATTCTCGAATGCCTCCTTTGCTGCTGCCACTGCCTTGTCAACATCAGCCAATGAAGCAGAAGACACACTGGCTATTATCTGTCCAAAGGTAGCACTGTGTTAGCTCAAAACAAAAATGCTGGGATGCAGACTGTTACTCTTTCCTCCTAAACTTCTTGCCTGGGTATAAGCAAATACTTAATATTCTTGACCTCAGCGGCTGGCATGGGTGAGTCAGGCTGCAAAAATCTCAGAAACAACTGAGGTGGCAGAATTTGAAGAATACTGTAGGGATTCTGATTCCTAGATCTATCTTGTTCTTCACATCACAGAATCATAGAATCATAGAATCATTATGGTTGGAAAGGACCTCCAGGGTCATCAAGTCCAACCTTTGTCCTAGCATTTCTCTAACGACTGCACCATATCCTCAAGCTCCACATCTAATCGTTCTTTAAACACCTCCAGGGATGGTGGCTCCACCACCTCCCTGGGCAGCCTGTTCCAGTGCCTAACCACCCTCTCAGTGAAGAATTTCCTCCTAATATCTAATCTAAACCTCCCCTGACGCAACTTGAGTCCATTTCCCCTTGTACTATCATTGAGATATTCCTATTTGAGAGAAAAGACCAACACCAGCCTCTCTACAACCTCCTTTTAGGTAGTTGCAGAGGGCAATAAGGTCTCCTCTCAGCCTCCTCTTCTCCAGACTAAACAAACCCAGTTCCCTCAGCCGCTCCTCACAGGGCATGCTTTCCAGCCCTTTCACCAGCTTTGTTGCCCTCCTCTGCACTCGCTCCAGCCCCTCGATGTCCCTCCTGTGCTGTGGTGACCAAAGCTGGACACAGTACTCAAGGTGTGGTCTCACAAGTGCCCAGTATAGGGGTAGGATCACCTCCCTACTCCTACTGGCCACACCGTTTCTGATCCAGGCCAGGATGCCATTGGCCTTCTTGGCCACCTGGGCACACTGCTGGCTCATGTTCA
Source organism: Todiramphus chloris collaris (assembly GCA_025345505.1). Lineage (NCBI taxonomy): Eukaryota > Metazoa > Chordata > Aves > Coraciiformes > Alcedinidae > Todiramphus > Todiramphus chloris. Next base: position 5,318,230 of record JANVCC010000130.1, on the reverse strand, counting down.
GCCGGCTATTGACCAACACCCCCAGGTCCTTTTCTGCCAGGCAGCTCTCCAGCCACTCCTCCCCAAGCCTGTAGTGTTGCTGGGGGTTGTTGTGACCGAAGTGCATGACCTGGCACTTGGCTTTGTTAAACTCCATACAATTGAGCTCAGCCCATCTCTCCAGCCTGTCCAGATCCCGCTGCAGAGCCTTCCTACCCTCACACAGATCGACACTTGCGCTTAATTTTGTGTCATCTGCAAATTTACTGAGGGTACATTCAATCCCCTCGTCCAGGTCATTGATGAATATATTAAACAAGACGGGTCCCAAAACTGAGCCCTGAGGGACACCGCTTGTGACTGGTCACCAACTGGATTTTACTCCGTTCACCAGCACCCTCTGGGCTCGGCCATCCAGCCAGTTTCTAACCCAGCGAAGAGTCCTCCTCTCCTGTCTGTGCCATGACCTGCCAGCTTCTCCAGCAGAATGCTGTGGGAAACGGTGTCAAATGCCTTCCTGAAGTCCAGGTAGACAACATCCACCGCCTTGCCCTCACCCACTAGGCGGGTCACCTGGTCATAGAAGGAGATCAGGTTGGTTAAACAGGACCTGCCCTTCATGAACCCATGTTGGCTGGGCCTGATCCCCCCACTGTCCTGCACTTGCTGTGTGATCACCCTCAAGATGAACTGTTCCATAATCTTTCCCGGGACTGAGGTCAGGCTGACAGGCCTGTAGTTCCCTGGATCATCCTTCCTGCCCTTCTTATAGATGGGTGTCACATTGGCAAGTCTCCAGTCAATCTGGGACCTCCCCAGCTGACCAGGATCGCTGATAAATGATGGAGAGAGGCTTGGTAAGTTCCTCTGCCAATTCCCTCAGCACTCTCGGGTGGATCCCATCTGGCCCCATAGACTTGTGGGTTTCCAGTTGGCTTAGAAGATCTTTAACTACCACTTCCTGGATTATAAGGGGACTGTTCTGGCCTCCATCCCTATCTTCCAGTTCAGGGGATTGAATGCCATGAGGATAACCAGAGTGCCTATTAAAGACTGAGGCAAAGAAGGCATTAAGTACCTCAGTCTTTTCCTCATCCTTGATAACAATGTTCCCCCTTGCATCCAGTAAGGGATGGAGATTCTCCCTAGTTCTTTTTTTGTTATTAATATATTTGTAAAAACTCTTTTTGTTGTCTCCTGCAGAGGTGGCCAGGCTGAGTTCTAGTTGAGCTTTTGCCCCCCTAATGTTCTTTCTACACAACCTAACTAAATCCCTGTACTCGAGTAGCCTGCCCCTTCTTCCAAAGGTGGTAGACTCTCCTCTTCCTCCTAAGTTCTGCCAGAAGCTCCCCATTTAGCCAGGCTGGTCATTTTCCCCGCCGCTTCGTCTTAGGACACATGGGGACAGCCTGCTCCTGGGCCTGTAAGAGTTCCTTTTTAAAAACAGTCCAGCCTTCCTGGACCCCCTTGCCCTCTAGGGCTGTACTCCAAGGGACTTTCTCAACCAGTGTCCTAAACAGGTTGAAGTCTGTCCTTCGGAAGTCCATGGTAATAGTCTTGCTGCTCCCCCTCCTTACTTGGGCAAGAATTGAAAACTCTATAATTTCATGGTCACTAAGCCCAAGACGGCCTCCGACCACCACATTACCCACCAGTCCCTCTCTGTTTGTGAGCATCAAGGTGCACTGTCCTACTTGATTTAATTCTCTCTTTCCAGATGTAAAATCAATGTGATATTACTAAAGTTGGAAGTCTTTATATGTGGTATTAGGATCTAATTTCTAAACATGCTAAAATGATTCCTATATATTCCATTTCTTAGGAATACAGCTTCTGTTACCATAAGGCACCACATACGCTTAGTATTTTATGAGGATTGTGTTCTATATATGCATACATCATAAATTCTGACGCAGAATTGTTATGACTCTTGTTCCATTTCATAATGAGTTTCAGGAAAAGTACCAGAGTCTGACTTGTAATGACAGTGAAAGTTGTGGTATTGATTTCATCAGAGTTTATTTACTCCAAAATTAAATGGCAACTACATGGGCGTCAGAATCACTACCCTTATTCATAATTTGTAGTTAGGAGTTGCTCAACCAAGATTCATTAGTTCAGGGCTGAAGTACAACTGCATATATTTTCCCATTAAAGAGTCATTTTTCTAATTGGGAATTTAAAAGGACATTTTAAAGTTTCACTTGCTGTAAGACATCAGATTTGTTAAAGGAAGAAAAAAGTAAAATAAAAACTGAGGTTGATGACTGACAGGCAATATATACAATATCCTAAGAGAAATACATCTTTAGCAACTATAGTAATTTTTGTCTGCAAAGCTAACAAAGAATGAAATCGAGGTAAAACATAAGGCTGGGTATTGACTCAATAGTTGAAGTGCATGTAGGTTGACTGCAAAAACTGTAAAATATACAGATTGAGAAGTAAACTGAAGTTTCAAATTATTTCTAGGGGTTGTTTAATGTGTACTGTATGGTTTTGAAATTGGACATATTCAGTTAGCATTTCAGATTTTTTCATTGGCAAAGAAATGGAGATACACTGGTATTGATCATACTTAGAAATTACTCACTGATCCATCTGCTGGATTTATAGTGTCATATGTTTTTCCATCATCAGCGTTTATAAATTGCCCGTTTATGAAACACTGGTATGGCATATTCACAGTCATGTTGTTCACATTTTTTGAAACCTAAGGGTGAAATAAACAACAAATTAATTTAAACTTTAAATAACTAAAATTTTAATGTAGCTTAAGAAGCTTTTGGTATCTTCAGACAACATCCAGACATGTTTTACAGTGTCTATATGGCTGTTAGAAGTGGAAAAAAGAGTAAAATGAAATGGAAATCCTATTCTCCCTGAACACCAATGTCTGTACTCTGATTAGTTAAGCAGATTTCTATATTTTTTTATCACTGGATCTCTATGTTCAAACCAATACTAAGCCCTGGTTAAGACTGGTCCTAGTGGAGTTCAAGCAAATGCATAATTCCCAAATTCAAGAAAACCTGACTTGCTTAATGATTAAAAAACACGCAATCTTTCTTTCTCACAAAGATTTTGAACATACTCCTAGGAGAAAAATCTAGCACTGTTTGCCTCAGGAAAGCAGAAGGTCTAGAACCATTCTGACTGAAGCAAAGTGGCAGATGAGTGCAAGGGAGGTAGGAACATCTGCCTGTGTGTTATCTACTCTACCGCATGTTCTTGATCTCACGGTTTCCGGTACACTGTGACATTACCTATGGACTTCCATTCTGAAATGCAAATATATAAAAGCTGGGGAAAAAAAAAGGTCACAAGGACAAGTTTGTATGACCAAATATTTTTCTGCTTTTCCCATTGCATCAGGCAGTCAAATAAAACGCATTGTCTACCCTCCCTCTCTCAAAAGACAAGAAAGAGGAAGCAATAAAAGCAAAACAAAAAGTCTTACATAATCAATGACTAACTCTTCTTCTTTGTCTTCTCCTCTGAATTTTCTGACAGCCATTTGAATAAAGTCTGCAAATTTAGTGGCCATATATACATCTTCATTCTGTAGTTGAAGTTCACTATATTTCTGTTTGATCTCCTCCAGCATTCTAAAGATTTTGAAGAAAGAATAAGTTTACTTGTGAAGGAAAGAATTATTCAGATTGATTAACTGAATCCTTAGAAAGTTGAAAGGGGTCAAAACTGGGAAGCAGTTTGTATACATGTGAATACGTGTGTGTTTCTCTGACAATGGTGGCACAGAAGTTGTGTATTTTACTGAAATCTGCTGTTTTAATTGGGGGTGTTATGGAAAAGAAAATGTCAGTTCTGGAATAGTTTTAGGTAAACTTTTGGAAATAAATGTCAAATAGCATGTATTGATTCATAAAACAGTATATGGACCTACTCTGACCAACACATGGAGGACATTCGATCTCTATGAGAATGGTAAGTAATAAGGACAACAATCATCTTGTTAAAAAAACCCACTCGAAATGCTGGTCTTATATTATGGCCTGAGATTATAAGTGGCAAAAAGAAGGTAAGAGAGGTGACCCAACACAGAATGAACTCAGTGCATTAGTAAGCACAAGCACAATTCTTTCTGTGAAAGGCTCCTCTTTCCCTCTGAGGAATGCTGTGCTCAGCTTCCCAGTAAGCCTGGTCTTTGAGATACCTGTCACTGCACGCCCATACGAGCATCACCATTCTCCCCCATGAAGCTATGTTTCTGAAGTTCAGAGGAAATTTCCTCCATTAGAAAAAGCAGGATGACATCAATATCTCCTTATTTTGGGAGCAGAACTGTACCACTTTGTTCAAAGGCAGGAAAGGGAATAGTTGGAAAATATAAGGGCATATTTTTTTTAACACTACTTAATCAACCTTGATTTAAAAGCACCATGACAACTTTGTATCCATTAACTTTGGCTTCAAAATTTTATTATTTTGAATACTTTTTTTACCTGACAACATGCATAGAAGATGCTCCAGATTTGAAGAAGTCTGTCGAATCTTCAATTACAGCAACATTACTCAAAATTCCCTTCCAAATAGCCTAGTAATGCATAAAAATAATGAATAAACTTCTAATTGCTAGGAGTATTTATCAAACCGTATTTTCTATGGTATCTGTACATACAGCACGTATTATTTCAAAGGATACTAAACCAGAAAATTATTTTAAGAGGGTCTCAAACTGTCTAGAGACCTGATGTTAGCCAGTAAATTCTTCAGCACAATTAGCTTATCAAAAAATATTATTTTGTCCATGATAATTTCACCTAATCAGGCAAGAAACCTGAATGTTACAATGCAAGTAACCTTCAAGCCCATTTTTAAAAGAGTTTTATCCTCCAAATAATAACTTCCCTTTGCATTGTGGAATACACTGTCAGTAGAGTCAAGGACAGCCCAGAGCACTTTGTGACTGGGTTGATGGCATTTCTGGCACCCAGTCAGAGCTGAGAAGTAGTTTAAGCAGCATGCATGAGATCAGGATTTCCACCATCATGAAAAGTGAAATAACTGGTAATGTAATATTTCAATTAATTATGATTAGGTTTCAGAGTTAGCAGGTAGTGTCATGAACTGCAGAGTTTATATTTCTTTCTGCTATTGCCTCAGTCACTCAACAGCTCCAGGCAGCTTTTAGGTTGCTGGCAAGCAGATTCAGAGTAACCTTGAAGCAGCAGTTTAAAATATTTTTGCATCAACCTGCCTGATCTGGGCTAAAAGTTATTGACCCTGTAGAAGAGCTAGCAGAAGGAAAGACATCTGTGACAAGTGGAGTCCGTCAAGGATCAGTACTGGGACCAGTCTTGTTTAACATCTTCATCAGCGACATGGACAGTGGCATTGAGTGCACTCTCAGCAAGTTTGCCGATGACAGCAAGCTGTGTGGGGTGTCTGGCTTGCTGGAGGGAAGGGAGGCCATCCAGAGGGACCTTGACAGGCTGGAGAGGTGGGCCCATGCCAACCTCATGAAGTTCAACAAGGCCAAATGCAAGGTCCCCCATCTGGGTCGGGGCAATCGCAAGCACCAATACAGGCTGGGCAGTGACTGGCTTGAGAGCAGCTCTGAAGAAAAGAACTTAGGAGTGATGGTGGATGAGAAGCTCAACACGAGCCATCAGTTGCTTTTGCAGCCTAGAGGGCCAATCATATCCTGGTCTGCATCAAGAGAAGTGTGTCCAGCAGGTCGAGGGAGGTGATTCTCCCCCACTACTCCACTCTTGTGAGACTTCACCTGGAGTACTGTGTCCAGTTCTGGAGCCCCTATTACAGGAAGGATATGCATGTGCTGGAACGTGTCCAGAGAAGGGCCACAAGGATGATCAGAGGGCTGGAGCACCTCTCCTATGGGGACAGACTGAGAGAGTTGGGGTTGTTCAGCCTGGAAAAGAGAAGGCTCTGGGGAGACCTTATTGTTGCCTTCCAGAATCTGAAGGGAGCTACACGAAAGCTGGGGAGGGACTTTTTAGGCTGTCAGGCAGTGATAGGACTGGAGGGAATGGATTAAAACTAAAGATAGGTCAATTCAGATTAGACATTAGGAAGAATTTCTTCGCCATGAGGGTGGTGAGACACTGGAACAGGTTGCCCAGAGAGGTGGTGGAAGCCCCATCTTTGGAAGTTTTAAAGACCAGGCTGGATGAGGCTCTGAGCAACCTGCTCTAGTGGGAGGTGTCCCTGCCCATGGCAGGGGGGTTGGAACTAGATGATCTTTAGGGTTCCTTTCAACCCTGACAATTCTATGATTCTATGATTCGCTTGCTCTGGCACAAAACTTTAATGACAAATGTGGCTTTCAGCTAAGCCCCTGACACTCACTACAGAAGAATGGACTACATGAGAGTATTACAAATTGCCTCTCTGGCTATGAGAGCTTTCTGCTTCAGGTGCTCCCTTGCTGTATCCCTCTGCCACCTTGCCCCTTTTGTGTGGTTGTGGTAGAAGAGAGTGTACACAGGTACAGGTTGAAAACTGCTGCTTTTCTCTTTCAGAGTGCTGTTCTAAGACTCCCTGGAGCTTGTCAAACAGGACCACTCTAAGCACAACCTAGAGAGTAATACCACAGTGAAGAAAGGATTTCAGAACTGTCCACGTCTGTCAGTGTTGAAAACCTTACTGTTGTGAGGTGAAAGTCCATTTGTTTTTCCTCACTACCACCTTCATCATTCATATTTACCATTACTGGCCCTGCAATCACTGTCTTTGTATCACTTATATCTGAAAGAAAACTTTCTAAAGTGACATGTAACTACGCTAAGTGAATTCCCAATTCCACCTGAATTAATGCCAATAACTGAAGATTCGATCCCGTATTATTTATGTACTCAGAGTACATTTTATCAAAAACCAATTTGCATGTCTATATAAAAGATATATCTATAATGAGAAGTATGTAATGCTTTTGTCTTACTAAAGCAGTTTATTGAATTACCCTAATATCTTCGGCCATCTTTTTCTCCTCTTCTGTAAGTTCCAGGGCAGCTGCTTCATCAACAGAGAAGTATTTAGATGCAGGGATCATTTTTCCATCCTCAAATTGAAGATTTCTCACTAGTACCTGAAAAATGAGAGGGTATGATTTTAAATTATCTGGGAGATAATACATCCTTGTGTGAAGAGTTTTTAGGCATTAATGTGGTTATTGAAATAGTAAAATAAATGGCTTGCAGGAAAGCTGCTATGATGCTGTTAATTTAACACAGACTACTCCTACCTGTCTTTCAGATTCTCTCCTAGTATTAGTATGTTTTAATCCTTATTAGAAATGAATATGGATAGAGTGATAAGAAAAACATGAGAAGCAAACATCCTTCTCTATAGGATGGTAGAGGGTGGATAAACTCCAAATGAATTAGATGTCTGACATTAGAAGTTGGATTTGTATAGCCTGACAATTCCACACTACTTGCACTTCTTGCTAAAGTTATTCCATCCATGTTTGCCAGGGTGAGTACTTACCATCTTCCCATCATTACCAAAAACGACTAGACCATTCTTGGTTACAAGTCCAGGTCTTGAAGCACCTTTTATTGCCAGCTCTTGTCCAGCAGGCACTGAAGCATCAAGTAATGATGACCCGTAAAAAGTAACCACCTAAAAATAAATGGAATTAAAGTGCACAGATTCTAAGCATGTTCTAAGCATGTCATTCTACTGACAATATACTGTCTTGAAGCATTAATATAAAATTCAGTACCTACACATGGAAAACATGTTACAACATTTTCTCTGTATCTTTACAATCAAGGACGTGTAAAAATGTGCAAGCTGCCTATTCCTGCAAAGCTGCTCAGCTGTAACAATGTGCATGCTGGAACCAGTGCAGAAAGGGAAGCAGCTTTTGTCAGTGCATGCCCAGAGCAAGAGACTGGCAGAAGCCTGACTGTGACTTGTGGAATCCTGCTCTGCTTCCAGGCTGCCCATGCTGAGCACTGCCTCTCTCTTGGGGTCTTCTGATCTTTCTGGACTCTCAAATTAACAACAGTTCTTGACCATTAGGTCAGGATCAAGCTTTTTGGAGCAGCCTACCAGAAGATAGCTAATAGTTAAGCAACAAAATCTGGGCATCACAGACAGGAAATTTAATGTAATTTTAAAAATAATTTATGCAAATACAACGTAAATCAAAGGTATCATCCTTTTAATACACCGAAAGGAAGGAGCTGGTTTTGGGTAAAATGAGATATATTTATTTCTGCAAGTGATCTAGGCCCAAATCTCTTTCAAACAAAAACCTCCTTAGGAACTTTAGTAGGTCACAGTGTTTCATTTTGCTGTTATTACTGTGATGTTGCCCCACGGTACCTCATGGGCTGCGTTATACTGTTAACACGTGTCTACTTCCCAACATGACTGACACAGTTTGGTTCTACCTTTCTTACTTATTGCTTTATACCATGCCCAGTTTTTTTTCAGATATTACTCTTATCTTTACTTGAATTAAATGGATCTATCATTAAAAAAAAAAAAAAAAAAAAAATCCCTGCTGTATTCTGTACATTTGTTTAGTTGCCTATTCTAGATATTTACAAAACATACAGTCATCAAATGAGAGCTCCTCCAATGTAACTTTCACTCGTATTCACCTCTAAGCAGACACTTTTAGTTTTATAATAAAAAGGTCCAAAAGAGGGTAAAGAAGAATATTCATCTGATTTTCAGAGCATACCTGGCCATCTATTGTTGCCCACGCTCCAGGCACTTTATCATGCCCTCGAATCCAATTGTGCAAAGCTACTGCAGGTTGGTCCCAGGAGATCTAGGAAATCAAGACATGCCAGCTAATTCTTCTCTGTTTAGGAATAAATCAAGTTAGTATTGTCTTCTATACAACAATTACAAATCATCCTTCTCTTTCAACCATTCATTTATTTAAGAACATAGAAAGGGTCTGGTTTGATAAAGGAAGACCAGTGTTCTTCAGATGGCTACTCATCAAATACCTGTCAAATGGGATGCTCTCAGCACTTCTGTGTTCTGTGTGGTCAATATCTTTTCATAGATTCTCCTTCTCACACTAATATAATGAAAATATTACTATTGCTACTAAGTATTCATTTATAAATAATTCATATTATGATTACCAAATTGAATAAGTGTAATATAAATATAAATAAATGTATGTCTGGTCACCTTCTGATGAATTTTATTTATTTACTGCTTGGATCCCAAATTCTTTATTAAATCTACAAGCTTTTATGAAAATAATTTCTATAATTTACTAATCCTTTATAAACTATTTCATAAATGGAAACATTAAACTAATCCCTACTACAACTTCCAAGTTGCAAGACTTTCAGGAAAAAGGAAATAATGTTTTGTTAAGAATGTTATGTACATTTAATACATAACACAAGTGAAAATGTATTCCTTTACTTTTGCAGTATTGTGAGTACATGTTCAACATTAAAGAAGCTATCAAAATAGTTATTAACTAAAAAAACTCAGCTACACAGTATCTTTCTTAGTTTAAGCAAAAAGAATATTTAGAAGCCAGTTATAAGCCAATGAGAATAGTTTTACAGCAAGGAGATAAATTTAGTTCACCCCAAGGAAACTCCTTATATATTATATTAAAGGGATGAATAAAAATACCCTTATGCAAAGCTATTTGTCTCTAAGGTAAGTCGGGAGTTGAAATATGGTAAAAAGCATCACCTACACTATTTCAGGTCGAAAGGACTTGCATTCACCATGGACAAGTGACTAAAATTGCTGGAATAATTTTAACTTTTTTTAACATTTTTTTAATTTACCTTGTCTAGGAAAAGAAAAGAAGGTATTACAGGCAGCATTCTCTGTCATTTTATGGTGGCCTTCCCAACCACAAAGAAGATCCAGCTAACTCAGTGGCGCTGCTTACATAACATAGTTCCCATATGGATGTTTAAATATTTTTTTTTCTGTTGTTTGTTTATGTGACCAACATTTCTTTTTTTCCTGCTGCCAACAGGAAAGATACCAACACTTGCTTTTCCTAACAACAAATCTGTTTCTGGTAGAGAATTTAGTATAGTAAACAAAGAGAGCTATCTTCATTCAAGGCTGTATTTAAAAGAACAATAACATATTAAGAACTCACTGAAGGTGCAGCTGCCATCTAGCTGTACGTGGATGATCCCAAGTAGGACACCAAGTTTCTAAATATATGTAACTGCTGAAAGGAAATAGGAACTTAACCTGTGTCTTTGTTACATGCATCCTTGGAGTTATCCCAGGAATAAGAGGTAGGGAAACAAATGAGTTAGAATTCCTGTTAACTTCGTATCACTACTATTGTAATCTGAGTTAATAACAACATTTCTAGTTGTATGCACAAAATACAGTGTTATTTAACACTACCTCTGCATTTTCCTTTTTCTGGATCCCTTCATATGTTGCCCCTTCTTTAGGCTGAGGTATACGAGGGGCCTTACCATCAGCAATTAGATGTACAGCTTCCACCTAAGTGAAAAAGTAACACATGTAATGTTAGCTTGGTTCACTTTTTTTTTAACCTCAGTCATACTTGTGAATGACAGCAAAAGACTTTCTATCGCAAGGCGAACTGGTTTATTTTTAAAACCTAGGATTTCCAGAATCTAGGGGACCAATGCTGCACTGATTAACATACATGTATGCTTAAACTTCTTTGACAAAAGAAATAAATAGCCTCAGAAATTTGATGAGAGTACCGAGTCACCAAATACATAGCAGCTGCCTAAATCCTGCAGGATCAGAACATGGCTCTGTAGGATTGCATTCAACTGTTGCCTTTTTCTTTCTGAAAAAAAGTTACTTGTCTGCATCTAAATGGAGGGGGGAATCTCTAATGATCTATGCTGAGTATTTTTTATGCATTTTCTTTTCTTCATTTTAAAACAAACAAAAAAAAAAAGGACAAGCATACAAAATCCAAAGCAAATCCATGAGATCTCTGAACTTAAAACACCATTCCCCTCCTGTTTTGGTCTTTTTTTTGACATCACCCCTAACTTTCTGTTCTCTCTGAGCCTTAAATTTCACCTTGCAAAGACATTCAAGAAATGTGTGGAAAGTCACAGTCCAGACAAATTCAGCCTCCTGAGCTCTGTGGAAACAGGATATCCTCTGCCTGCTGCCAGCAACAAATATTCTGAGGCCACCTCCTCAGCTGTTATGAAGCAGCACAGCTCTGCTGAAGTCTGGGATTTGGCTGATCACCACAACCTCTGCCTTTCCAAATCCATGCATCTTGTCTATATTTCCTCTACTTTCAAACTCCAGCAGATTCTTTTCCTCTTAAAGTGTTGATATTTAGTACAGCTAAACATACCATAGCCTTTATTCCTTCTGGGAAGAGAAACCGGTTATACAGGTCATCCACAGTATCATTTTGGCCAACATCACATTCTCGCTGCAGAAGGATTGGTCCAGTGTCCAAACCATCATCAGCCCAGAAAATAGTAAATCCTGCTTTCTTATCTCCTTGAATTAAAGTCCTGGACATAAAAAAAAATGTCTTACAGTAAATACAGATAGTATGAAAGTAGTCAGGGATATCAACCAATCTGTTAACGTGTTCTTTTATTTTAGGTAGATACAGAATGTCTTTAATACTAGTTTCATTGCTCATTTCATAGTCAGGAACCCAGAGTCTGATACCGTTGATGTGTTGTTTCCACAAAGAGACATAAGAAACACTGTAATTGAACCCAGGGTGTATGTCACACAGTTTGTTCTGATAATTATTTTTAAAGTATTATTAGTGGTAAGACACACAAAGAGAAGGGTGTGCAACCGTTATGACATAATTTGAAAAACAGAAGCATCTAGACAGTATATTATCTTCATAATTAATGACTGTTCACTGTAATTAGCTAAGCCTCATGACTTATCTGTAGGTCAGCAAGGGAAATACAGTTGTCGAACAGCTGAAAAAGAGCTAAACTCAGAGTGGAAAATGATGGATATGCAACTGTTTGAGGAAAAGTTATTAAGGGAATTTGTATCCAGACAGATTCTCAGCTGCTGTGTGTGAACGTAGCACTGCTTACAACAGACCTATGCAAATATACATCAGCTCAGGATCTGCCTCTGAATCTGAATGGACCTTCAGCCATTTAGATTTTCCAGTTTTCCTTTGGAGCTCCACGTGCCTCAGAATGATGGAAAATCAAACAGAAGTATGTTCAAGGGAGCAGCCAGAAATGGAGAGACACATCTTTTGTCAACGCTTTTAGCCTTTTCTCTTCATGCAAACACCAATGCAGCTTTCAGTAAGACCTAACCCTAATCCTAACCCTAGTGTGTGCCTGATGTGCTTTTAGCCATGCCTAATTACTTCAGGCTCTCTCAGTCACACTGTGGGGTAAAGAGTGTGGTCAGCACCAGGGCCATAGCCACAACACATGAAAGATGTTGTGATGAGAGCAAGGGGTGTGAGGGTGAAACATGAGAATGGTCAGCCAAGGCCAAATCCTAGCTTAGTTTAAAGGTCTTAGGACAATGGCTTTTACATGAGAAGGACAAGAGCAGATGCTTACAGGAGGAATATGCAAAATAAAAGCAAGCCTTAGTGATACACCATTGGGATACATTGCCATTTCTGTAAACCTTCATCTCAGGAACTTCCTCAAAGAGAGTTTGTATCTACATCTTCCTGGGGCATAGATCAACCACTCCTCCATTGAAAGCATCCTTCTATAAGTATCTAGGTGTGCAGTTCCACTTTTTAATAATACTGTGTGGAGTAAAATTACCTCCTCTATTTATTCAAATCCTACTACCTGATCTCTTTGCTGGTTGCCCCCTAACTTTTGATTAAGAATGAGCAATTGTTTCTTATTCGCCTTGCCATGTCTTTCATAGCTTAATGCACTGCTAGCATATTTCCTTCCCAATGACCTCTTTTCCAGTCTGAAGACTCAGAATTTTTCTCCTGTCACGTGGAAGCTGTTCTATACCTTTGACCATCTTCCTTACTCTTTTCAAATAGTTACAAATAGTTTTACAAATACTTACTCTTTTCAGAGTAACTATTTGTAACTATTGCAGTGTAGTTCTTTCACAGTAACATTCTGAATCTAGCCTTCTGCATTGCTCAGGAGGACAGCAAGGTAAGATTTTATTCTTGTAGATTCTCTTCTCCCTTCCCTTCTGTGAAATCTCAGGCTCTGCACCAAACCCTGTTGTGATAGTTATCTAGTGTTTGTGGGGGATGAGCTACAAGGGCAGTGTCCTGCCTGTGAAAACTCCAGATTGTCGATTCGCCTATGCGAGTAAAATATATGAATGTACAGATCACATCATTGATCTTCCCAGAATAACAGCTGCACTTGCATTAGAAATCACAATGAATCTTAGGTATGAAATGCAGTTCACAAACCAAATACTCAGCTGCTTCAGCTAAGTTCCTTCAGAGCAGTTGCAAGTCAACAGAACTGCGCCAGCATTTACGTGAGAAATGGGTACGGACCAACAGCCTAACGTGACGTACGTGTAGTTTGAGGCACAAAACTCACCAGTTGATTGCAGAAGCTCCTCGGTGGCGTGGTAGAATGGATGGGTGGTAAATAATTGAGCCATGTTTTGGGCAGTCAATAACATCCATGGGGATGAACTGTGTACAGAATGGAAGGACATTTAGCTCTGCTCCAACTGATTTGTAGGCTGCAACTACTTCCTGGATAGGCTTGCCTTTAGCTCTCCATCTGGGAAACTTAAAAACAGGAGTGCCGTCCTTCTCTGCTGCCAGTGCTGAGGAGCAAGAACAATTTAATTTTTGTTTCAATTCACATTTTGTGTCAAAAATTCAGACTGAAATCAGAGATATTGCATGGCAACTCAAGCGGATCATCAAGCATATGATTACAGAGTGCCCTTTGCACTGTTCTGTATGCCGTTTAAAAACCTTTGCACTTGGATACGTTTTATTAATTCTATCCTTAATGCTCATTCCTACAGCTTATATCATTCTCAACTTTAAGTTCACTCTTATGATTTGGTTAGTAAGTACCAGTGAAAGCAGAAAAGAATGATGGATGTTACTAACTATTTAACAGCGATGCTTCATTTCTTGTCCAGTCATTACATTTGCCTGCAACTAGTTTGGTTTAGCAGAACTTAATTTTAGAACTTAATTTTCCACTTCAGCAATCTGTACGTGAATGTGACTACATACAACTAAGATTCGCTCTCAGCAGCAGCATTTTCCCGTGTGGTGTAAATAAATACAGATGCTGATGGCTTTCAGTAGTTTCTCCAAAATTCTGTTTACTGATGCCTGCTGGATATGCTTTCATTTTTCTGTGAGACACACAGCTACACCCAAAACTAGGCTCAAGGGTGAGAAAAAAAACAAACCAGAGATAATTTTGGGGTGTTTGATAAATTCAATTGTGCAACTGCTTCAGAACTCTTCACAGAGAATAAGATGGTAGAATCAAACTCTATCTGTTGAATGGGAAGAATTGAAGGGGAAATTAAAAAAGGTATGAAAAATCCACCTAATTTATTTTGTGTTTCTAAACACATTTTTGTACTTTTCTTTCTCTTTTTCACTTCCAAAATTAGACCTCGAGTTTGATCTGAAGCATCTTTAGCCTAGTAACTTAGGTATTAAGTAAATATTTACTTATATACCATTCCATGGAAGTTAGTATGTAGAGTGTTTGCTTTAGAAACAAGAACTGTAGCTGTCTGAGGATACAGAAACATTACCAAATTTCACTTGAGACTTAAGCTCTTTGAGTGATCTGGCAGTAAAAAGCAACAAAGTATCTAGTAATTTCTTTTTCCTCAGGAGAGTAACTATTGTTCAGTGAAATATGTTTTTGGAATCAGTGGAAGATGTAATTAATTACATATGCTAGTGTAATAACTGTACAACAAGAGTTTATATGATGTAATTAATATTATGGCGCGCTTCCAGAGCTGGACAGTCAAATTGGCTTTTTCTAGACTAAAAGTTGCCTCCTCTAAATCTTCCACAGTGATTAAATCTTTTAATGAGGTAGAGTCACAGAATGTAATAAACCTGAGAACTATGTGCTAGTTTGGGAGTGCCATACCCCAGGTAAGCAAAATTTATGCTTGTTTCTTTCTTCATAAGAGCTCTGCAAAAACATGTCAGGACCCAACCGAAAAAAAAAAAAGAATGAAACAAAAAAAGACTTAAGACACCTCATGGAATGTAAGTTTACTTTCAGATTATCCATAAAGGTACATTCCATTCTGACACTTCTATTTATTAATCATATGAACTCACTATTTTTGTGGCACTGGGAAAAAAAAATAAATTAAAAAGAAAAAAACCAAAAAAAAAAACCCCACACCAACAAAAAAAAAACCAAACCACACTTACAATTCAGATGATTCCAAAGTAGCTTCTTTGTCACACTGGGTTCTATTCTATGAGTGCAATTCTGAATACCTGTCAGGTAACAACTCTTTCTTTAGGAAGTCTAGAAAATCCTTTTACACCTGACAATGGAAAAAGGCAGAGCAAAGCCTCCTTTAACATTTTCAGTGGGTTTTCCACAGTCCAGCTGGAAAAGAAATAGGCTCTGCAGGTACAGTGCTGCATGCAAGCTTGTCAGATAGGGCAGAAAGCCAGGGATAAACAGTCTTGGCTCCATGCCTTGAGTGTCCCAGACAGCACAGTGAAGCAGATGACAGACATTTCTGCTCGAGTACGGGCTCAGTGGCTATTCGCTTTAAGACAGAGATCTAGTTCAGGATGTACATTCAAACAAACTCCCCAGATCATTTTATTTTTCAAGAATCTTAACGTACGGTCCTGTATGGTTAGAAACAACTTTTAAATACTGACTAACTGACAAGATTAAGCCATCTCTGGGACTTGTGTTTGTTAAAGTACAGTTCTAGTGCTGAATGCAGTGTAATAAAGGCCATATATGCAAGTCATGCCCATATAGATATCATCTTCTCACAAAAAAGCAGGTTGGTTATGTATACCTGAAATTTTAACACTTGGATTAAGGTTACACTTACCCAGAGGATCAGCTTGTCCATTCTTGTCAGGCACTGTGAATACTCCCACAACTTCATGTCCCTCTTTTCTCAGCTTGTTATAAACTTCTTGGCCAAAAATACTTTGACCTATAAGGGCTAGCTTTAGCTTATGTTGATAAGCCTGGTAAAAAGAATTATAACAAACCATGTTCTAGGATGCAAAGAAAATATGTTGTTGCTTACATTTCTCTCTTGCTCTTTTTCAATCAACATTAATTTTGGTTTAAAATGGAATAGCCTTTCTACCTGTGGTGGGTTGACCCTGGCACGGCACCAGGTGCCCACCAAGCCCTTCTATCACTCCCCCTGACCCCCATCAGCACGGCACGCAGGGAGAGAATAAGACGCAAAGCACAGGGGTGTGGGTTATGATAGGTAAGATGTTATTCTCTACTTCCCATCTGCAGGTGATGTCGGGCTGAGTCCAGGAAGCAGGGCTCCAGGAACACGTAGCAGCCCCTTGGAGGACAAAGCAGAATGCCCCCCGATCCTCCTCCTGCCCTCTCCCTTTATAGTTGAGCTGACATCATATGGTATGGAATATCCCACTGGTCAGCTCAGGTCGGCTGTATCTTCTCCCCCATCCTGCCCCCCCATCCTCTGGTGCCGTGTGAGCACTGGCAGTCATAACACGGGTGTGTTATCAACACCCTCCAGCTCCCAGTGCTGCAGCAGGAGGGCTGGATGGGGAAAAGCAGCTCAGCCAGACCCACTACACTACCCCAATCACCTTTGAAGGAATAATAATTTTTTGAGATTAATGACAGGCAATGTACAATTCAGAGAGACCACACTTAACATAAAAGTACCATCTGCTACTGTCACTGATGGTTATATGACCTTCCCAGAATTTCCATTAGACAGATCCACTGTTTGCTACAAGAGGTATAACAGGCTCCATGGTCTTACTTATAGTCAGAACTAACGTGCTAAGACATGAAAATACATTTTTTGAAACAAGTACATAAAAGACTTTTTCTAGGCATAATTTAGGTGCCTGGAACATGCCCTCTAAATGCCTATAATTAAATGGCAGCATATTATTTGTAGTGAATACGTATAGGCTAAAGAAGACAAGTTTGCATTTTTCCTGCCAAGTCAAAGGCAATGATCATCCATTTGATCCTCCTACAAGGAAATATTCCTCAATGTGAGGTTCCCTTGTTGAACTTCATCTGCCTTCTGTGTTTGAATCAATGGACATGCACCTTTAAGCTTCTTAAGACAGAGTAGGTGTGAGAAACTGAGCCAACTTTTTATTTTCAGGATAGAATCACAACATTACTATGATATCAGGATATCACATACTGATACATTATTCAAGTGCTTGCATCCTGAAAAAACTACTAATTCCCAGAATCACAGAATTTCCTAGATTGGAAAAGACCTTTAAGATCATCTACTCCAATCATTAACCTAACAGTGACAAGACCCTGACTAAACCATATCCCTCAGCATTACATCTGCATGACACTTAAATTCCTCCAGGGGATGGGGACTCAACCACTTCTGGGGAGTCAACCACTGCCCTGGGCAAGCCCTTCCAGTGCCTGATAACCCATTCAATAAAGAAATTCTTCCTCATATCTAATCTAAACTTCCCTGGGTGCAACTTAAGGCCATTTCATAGAATCACAGAATGCTAGGGGTTGAAAGGGACCTAGAAAGATCATCTAGTCCAACCCCCCTGCCAGAGCAGGATCACCTAGATCAAGTCACACAGGAACGTGTCCAGGTGGGTCTTGAACGCCTCCAGAGAAGGAGACTCCACAACCCCCCTGGGCAGCCCGTTCCAGTGCTCCATCACCCTCACTGTGAAAAAGTTTTTCCTTATGTTTACCCTAACCCTCTTGTGCTCCAACTTACTCCCATTGCCTCTTGTCCTAACATTGGATGACACTGAGAAGAGTCTGGATCCATCCTCCTTACGCTCGCCCTTAACATATTTATAGACATTAATGAGGTCTCCCCTCAGTCTCCTCTTCTTCAGGCTAAAGAGACCCAGCTCTCTCAGCCTCTCCTCATAAGGGAGATGCTCCACTCCCTTAATAATCTTGTGGCCCTGCACTGGACTCTCTCCAGCAGCTCTACATCTTTCCTGAACTGGGGTGCCCAGAACTGGACACAGTATTCCAGGTGGGGCCTCACCAGCACAGAGTAGAGGGGGAGGAGAACCTCCCTCGAGCTGCTGACCACACTCTTCTTAATGCACCCCAGGATGCCATTGGCCTTCTTGGCCGCGAGGGCACATTGTTGGCTCATGGTCATCCTGCTGTCCACCAGGACCCCTAGGTCTTGTTCCCCAGAGCTGCTTTCCAACAGATCAGCCCCCAGCCTCTACTGACACATGGGGTTGTTCTTCCCCAGATGCAGCACTTTACACTTGCTCTTGTCAAATTGCATTAAATTTCTCCCCGCCCAGCTCTCCAGCCTGTCCAGGTCACGCTGGATGGCAGCACAGCCTTCTGGAGTGTCAGACACTCCTCCCAGTTTTGTATCATCAGCAAACTTGCTGAGGGTACACTCCATCCCTTCGTTCAGGTCACTGATGAATATATTGAACAGTACTGGACCCAGCACTGACCCTTGGGGGACACCACTACCCACAGGCGTCCAGCTAGACTCTGCTCCACTGACCACAGCTCTCTGGGCTCTGTCCTTCAGCCAGTTCCCAATCCACCTCACTGCACAATCACCCAGTCCACACTTCCTAAGCTTGGCCATGAGGATACCATGGGAGACAGTATTGAAAGCCTTGCTGAAGTAAGATATACCACATCCACTGCTCTCCCCTCATCTATCCAACTACTTATGCCATCATAAAAGGCTATCAGATTAGTCAAGCATGATTTCCCCTTACGGAATCCATGTTGACTACTCGTGATAAGCCTCCTTTCCTCCACGTTCTTTGAGATGGTGCCAAGAACAAGGTGTTCCATCACCTTTCCAGGGATGGAGGTGAGGCTGACCAGCCTATAGTTACCCAGGTCCTCCTTTTTGCCCTTTTTGAATATTGGAAAGACACTGGCCTTCCTCCAGTCCTCAGGCACCTCTCCTGATCTCCAGGACCTCTCAAAGATTATGGAGAGTGGCCTAGCAATGACCTCTGCCATCTCCCTCATCACTCGTGGGTGTATCCCATCAGGGCCTGTGGACTTGTGGATGTCCAGTTTGTTCAACTGATCTCTAACCCAAGCCTCTTCGACAGAGGTAGAAACTTCCTCCCTCCAGATTTCCTCTGTGGTCTTGAAGGCCTGGGATTCCTGGTAGCTGGACTTAGTAAAGACCTCTTGTTCTATCACTTTCCTCTTGTTCTATCACTTTTGTTACTTGGGAGAACAGACTGGCTCCCAGCTCTCTACAACTTCCTCAGAGTCCCTTTAGATTTAGGAGCCAACTGTGCTCCTCTCCCACTCTACCTCCGGTTCTTCTCCACTAACACCTCCTTTAGCCCAGAACTAGTATTCCTGTAGCTACATGAACTGGATTAGGGTACTGAGGTGGGGAGACACTGACCTGATAAAATATGGCTTATTCTTAACTGGATCTGTTCACTGATCTAGTTCATTGAACTGCCATGAATACTAATGCCAGTCCAGCAGGGAAGCAAGAAAGAGCATGCAAGCAGTGGCAAAAGGGTGGAATTGTCCCTATAATGAGCACAACGTATCCTTGCAATCCTTATCTAGCAAGGCCCAATGGATGCATGGAGATCTCATTACCAATGCTTTATGACCAATATCTTTGCTTTTACAGCAGAAATGTTGCTGCATTATAAAAAGTAATAATCAGATTTTTCTAATCATATAATTTTCTTCATTATTTTAACTATAGTAGACAAGTTGGAGGAAGATTAACCTGCTGGATCACCGAACGTGTTTGGCATGACATGAAATCCTCTGATTCCTGCACTGTGCTAATTTACAGTGGTAGCCCAACTAGTATGTTGAAGAAACATTAAAGACAGTCCAGATGAGAGCTACTTATTCTACTTTTGTTGTTAACATCTCTCAGTAAAAACAAATGACTGGAAGGGATCTTCTTAATTAACATGGCAATCACAAATGGCAATCACAATTTTATAAATTTACCCAACCCCCTTTTTAAAGTAGTTTTAAAGTACTCACTGCTGTACTCTGGTGCTTTTCTAGTACTTGGCCAATCTTGTCATTTTATGTCCAAATTTATCGCCACTTTAAGAGCTACTTTTCCTCCACTTATTCACAAAGTGTTAATAACATATGCATCTTGTATTCCTAAACTTAACTTTTAGTTCATGTTTCCCTTTGAATAAATCTGGTTCTCATATTACATGGAACTGCATACCAGTTACAGTTCCAAATCATGAGTTGCTGTAAATCAACACAGTTTCAGTAAAACTACATGTGCTTAATTTGTGCTAGTTGTGGAACTGAGTCGACAAGTGATGAGAAGCAAACACAGAATGCAGTCCCCAGATAAACAAAAAAACAAACCTAGCAAAATTCAGAAGACTTCAGACTGTCTAAATCTCATTTCTTCATTGTAGAGCACAAAAAGATTAGCCCGACACCAAATCAGCTCTGCTGTCTCACACAGAAAATTGCTCAAATGCAGACTGATTTCAATTCCAAGATGGATCTGGCAATTACGCTATGACCGGTGATTCTTGAGTTACTTCTCCGATGAATTGCACACGTGTATTTTGTGATTTCTAGTAACATCTGGCACAGGCAATGCGTTCTCACGAGTGTAAATTTTCTTGTAGCACATTAACACATACATTGCCATCAGTAGAAAGCAGGAGCCAAACCCGCAAGTCAGCCACACACTGGATTTATACTGAATAAAAAAATAAAAGAAATCCCGTATGTGGAGAGGCTTGCACGCTTGGACCACAAATTCAGTCCTTCATGTTTCATTTTTATTTGAAAAATTGCAGTTGAGCAACTGCACAAGGTCTTGCTGCTACCCTATATCTTCTTTTGGAAATTCTCCCCAGGCATTTTTACCTAAGATGAGTTAGTCCTGTGAAAGTGGGAAAATCCTTTTAGAAGAATTTAATGCGGACATAACACCCAACTGAAACAGAAAGTTCTATGAGATTACACAGAAATGAAAAAGAGTTTGCTTTTTCTCTCTCACAGAAATGTTACATTTTTGCCAGCCATACCATCACTAGTACTCATCGAGAAGCTGTAGAAAGGAAGCGCATTAAAGAACACCAAACCAATCCTATTGTTGAATAATGTGCTAGGTGGATACTGGATCACTACCACTAACACATACAGAGATTACTCTTTTTATTGCCTCTGCCATTGCTGTTAAGCAGTTACATTAGGTTTCTTTTGCAGTCGCCTGGCTGACTACAAACATTCATTAACAGATGCATGGGAAGATTAATGCTCATGTAGTATCAGAGGGGATTTTTTGTTGTATTTTTGTGAGATTACCCCATTCTGTGTTACAGCAAACAATGCACTTCAGGTGACTTATCAAGAGGTCTGTCCTTTCTTTTAGGACTAATCATAGGATAATATAGTTATTGTGACAGTGCTACCAAAAGACAGGAATTTAGAAAGTTGGTGCTCACTCCATTGTAATTAGGTTGTTTTCATTGTCTGCACTTTTAATTTCTTCTTTAACCTTCTATTTTGCTTATATTATAAAACAGAGTAACACTAATTCTGTTCCTCTGACTCCCTGCTCCCAATTTGAATGAAGAAAATTAAGATAAAGGCAAGAAGCATAAAACCTGAGAATTGCTTGTACAAGCAGTTGTACAAGTTGAATGCTCAACTTGTCTGAAAGCTAACTTTTAGTTTACTGTCTCAATATGAAAGTGCAGATATTGGTTATACATTCCTATTTAAAAATTCTGTCCATACCATCTGTTGATACCATACTGGAATTTATTTTACAACAGCTCATTAAAAGATATACAATAACTCAATGTTTGATTCCATTCTGGTTGGCTTTTTTCTCCAAAACACCTAACCAAAAATAAAACTAATTAAGCGTTGCATAGAGAAGCAGCCTGACAAATGCTAGTAACTATCTTGTCAAGTTCTAGTTTCTTCTCTCAGAAGAATCTAATGTTACAAAACCCATCCATAGGAGAATATTTATTTCATAGATAAAAATAATTTTCTGTTACTGCCTCTTTTGTATGTGTCTAACATTCAATTGGTTATCAGTTTCTAATCAAATTTCTTGAAGTCTAACATTTAGTGGTTATGAAGCTTACTATCAAAAAGATTACAATATTTTATTTATTCTGTATAAGAATTCAGTGAAGCTAGTAATATTTCAATATTTTACGTCTTTTTAAATATGAATGTATACTTAAGCCTCCTTTGAAAAGCAGTACTGCAACTTTATTTCTGCTCAGGATCCCCCTACGTGTGCTAAATGCCAGTGCCTCCGAATCGAAAACTATCGTAGAGCCTCCCCTCCCATCTACACATCTATAGGCAATGCGTTCTCACGAGTCATTCATTCTTGGTTTTTGGCACTGCTGATTGCATTTCCAAAAAACTCCTGTGTTAAATCTCTTAATTTTCACGCTTTCCACATAGCTACCTTCAGAAGACTGCTGTCCTCACGCTAAACTGAACAGTCAAACATGAAATAAAGAGCAGTCTTTAGGAAAAAAAAAAAAATTTCTCCCAGCCTCATTCAGCTTGCCAGACCTACACATCTGGACAATTTGCATTGGGCAAGGCTTTCAGGGAGCAATTACTTGCAGGAGTTCTGTACTCTACATATTTAACAGGACATAAAGAATCGCTTGGAACAAATGCATAGAGCTATAAAAAATAATCCATGGAGTGCAGAGGAATTTAGGTCATCAACTTTAACCCTGAGCAACCCACCATCCCAGAGCTAGGAACTGGCGATAAGAAGGTCACAAACTAAACACTGTTCCTAGGCCAAAGCATGGGGGCTTCTCTCTGGCACTGGGAATGGGCATGGCCCTTCAGAACAGAGAAGACAACCTTCAGTGTCTCTCAAGGCAAATCCAGCGTGAGGGAGGCAGGGAAAAGCCACGCTCACATTGTTCTCTACACACGCTGGCTGGGAATTATCACAGCATCGCTGGTGCCGGTTCCCTGCAGCTTCCAGGCACATCCCTGCAAGATGAAGCGCCCAGATGATGGCTGCGATGCCGCTCGCAGACCAGCCGGGCAAGATGCTGCTTTCGCACCCAAACCAAGCCCTCCCCCGAACGCTCCTGACCTCCCCGTGCTTGTACGCGCTGTACTAAAACCCCGGCAGATGCACATCACACCCTGAAAAATGCCCCCTCCCGCCACTTCCCCTTCCCCTTCCCCCTCCTTGCTCGGCCCTCGGTTGCCCTCCGACCGGGGCGGCAAACCGAGGAGCAGCCCCCGCCGTTCTCTCCCCGGCACGGCACGGCACGGCACGGCACGGCACGGCACGGCACGGGGAGAGGCCACGTCCCCCGCTGCCCGCCCCGCACTCCTCACCGCGGTCGTGGTGCAGATGGTCCGCAGCAGCCGGGGGGCTATCCGCAGCATCTTTGCGGGGTTCCGCCGGCTCTCTCGGTCGCCCGGCGAAGACCGAGCCGGCAGGGCGGTCGCGGCGACCCGCCTCGTCTGATGCAACCCGCGCCGATGCCGCTGGCGCCCCGCCAGCACATGCATCCGCGGCCGCGGCGGCGCGCCCCCGCCCGGGCCCGCGGGGACCGGCGCGCGGGCCAAGGCGGGAGCGCTCCGCACCTGACGGGAGCGGCCCCGGGCAGGGGGCAGGGGGCAGGGGGCAGGGAGACGGGCCGGCGCCTCCGCCCCTCGCTCCCTCCGGCCGAGCGCGGCCCCCGGAGGTGGGTTGTGCCCGTGGGCTCCCACGGGGGCGAGGGCAGGGACTGGCGGCGTGGGGCAGGGGGGTCCCGGACCGCGAGGACGCGAGTCACGGCCGCTCGGGCGTGCGTTTTGTGGCCCCGAGGCACAGAGTGCAGTGCCCCCAGCAATCCGCTGCCGCGGAGCCCACCGCGGCCCCCGTCCATTCACGGCTCCAGGGGGACGTAGCAGGTCATCGCCAGCTCTGTCCCGTCTGCCGGGGTGTCGGCAAGACGTTCGTGTCAATCTGCCGTGACAGTCAAAAGACCGCATGGATTACCAGCATTAATTTTTAGCTTATTGCACGCCAGAAGTGACAGCAACGAGGTCAAAAAATGTTCATGACTTTCTGGAAATTCGCATTGCCAACACGGACAGGTATTTTTAAAGCAGTTCATTCTACTTAATAATTAAAAATTATCTGCTAGCATTTGAGGTCTATTAACAGAAGTCTTTCAACTTCCGTGTTTTTCTAAAGTCACAACAAAATCTTGTCATGGGCATGGAGAGGATCTTGAAAATACAAATTCCAAGTCCCAAAACAAACAGAAGGCAAATGAAAATAATCACCAAAGGGGCACAAATAGCAAAAGTAGATAGCACAGCAGCAGTGTAAGCGTCATCGCAAACTGGGACAGGTTTAAACCCCAGCAACACTTAAAGAACAAGGGTGGGTAAAAGGCTGGAAAACACTGTTCCTATCATGAAAACAAGGATGGAAAAAGTGGAGAAGTTGGTGATCATATGTCTGAGTTGTTAACCACATCAGAGAGGTCAGAAGCAGCGCTTAAGCCCAATGTGTGACCTGCAGAGATCTTGCTACAGTAGAAAATACAGTAGGCAAAGTCTTGCCTAGCACTTGCAAACATCTGTGCTTCAGTGGTTTTTTTTTATGCTTTCCTGCAAAAGAAGTGCGATAGGAATCCCCCAGGGTTTCATTCCAAGGCTCCCACCCTCTTCTTCAGGGTACTTCGAATACTCTGCTGTCCTTGCAAGAAGAGTAGTGCTGCAGAACTGCTGCTCCCTCCACATTCAGGGAACACGGGAAGGAGAGGTGCTGCAGGAGGCTAATTGTGCCAGTCCCAAAGGAAATCAGATTGGCACAACACAATTCCCCCATGGAGTAAAGTTACACAGCAGCCTGCATTGCAATTCGCAGAACATCGTTCATTCCCTGATTTACTCCTGTGCATCAAAAATTACATCCTACCCTTTACTCAAGGCTCCTGGCAGCCCTGTGTAAGTGTAGGGGATGAGTGTCATGAACAGAAATGATAATAAAAACTTTTTCATTAAAATAAACCACTGGGATTTGCTTTTTCAAGTCAGCCAAGAAAATTAGTGAGTTTCTTTGCTCTGAGACATTAAAAACTAAACTAGTAGAGTTAATCAAAAAGTCCTATTAACAAGTGGGGACGATATCTTTGTACAAGTGGTTCCTTCTCTAGGATCTGGGGTACTAAGGGTTTAAAAAGAACGGTGTACAGTCATTCCAAAATTTCATCCAAAAACTTAGAAGATTTGCTTTGTGGCTCATTTTTTAAATAGTACTTCCTGCTTCTATGGGTAAGTGACTTCTTATCTTCTAATTATCTTACATAAAATCTACCAAATTTAATTGTCAAAAGTGTTTCTTTAAAATTTTCCCTCTTTAACTTGTACTGTAAACCGGTAAAACTCCTGTTGGATTAAAATGCATCATTTAGCTACTAGAGGCGCTATTAGTCTGAAATCCCTGTCGTTAATCGTTTTGAATTAGCAGTTTCTTTAAGAAGTTTAACCGGGCTGTTGTAGCAATACAGGGACCATCCACACATGCACAAGACAGGCATGCAACTGACCAAACCCACTGTGTGATGGTAAATCAGAAGTAAAGACACCTAGTCCTTACTCCAGCCACTATTCCATTTCCTCAGACAGCAAGATAAATCAGTGTATGTATAGTCTTCCTATGACTTGATGAGAGTTGCACGAATTCCATACAATAGAGTGCAAACAACTTTACACTCCAAAGGCTGGCATCAAAATGGTCCTCTACTGCAAAGTTTGAAACGGGATTCAAGCATTGCTGAAAGTTCATGAAACTCCAAATGCTGGGTCACAATACAAAATCCTCTCCAACCAGAGCACCACAACTTGGCGTTTAATCACTGACACACAAGCTTATGGCAAAACACGTGGTTTTCCTAGGTAAGAAATTTGTAATGACTTCTGGCTCTGTTTGTTACACACACACAACATAGATAATGAAACAATGCACGTAACAACGCACCAAGGTTTAACTTAGTTGGCATAGCTTCATCTATAAAACGCAGCTCCAAACCTGTGGAGACAATATGTCTCAATTTACTTCACAGACTATTGAAATGTTAGGTGGCAAAAGAATCACAAGAGAAGGTATCCATGGTCAACAGAATCACGGTATAAAGAGGAGCTGGGGAGTGAGATGTGGGCTTTACTTCAGATTTCATAGCAATGAGAGGGGCAGGGAGATGAATAGGGACAAGGGAATGCTAAATCACATACAAGGATGGTATCTGCAAACCATCAGCTTCCTCCCCGTGATCAGAGTGCATATGAATGCGTACGCATGGGTTTTAATAACCACTTAACAAACTGGCTATTTAGAATTTCAGGGATCAGTGTAAACACAGTCAGCTCAAACTGTACGCTTTTTGTCATCCAGAAGATTGTTAGGTTGACCCATCTGAGAATAAGCAGTAGGTTTTGTGTGACATAGTAAACTCCAACAACAGTATTAAATATTATAAGGTTACAATGCATTCCTTCAGGGTTTATGTTGTTTGGGAAAAGTGACACACAGCATCCCTCCCTGATTTCTGTATCCCAGTCAGAAAAGTACCTTGCAAATGATGAGTTTCTTGTCAATCCTAGCTTCAGCAGTATCGGTGTAAATTTATGCAGCTGGTTGGGAGCACATTTTATACACTGAGTTTTCTCTCTTAACTTTTTTTCCTTCCATTTCTGCTCCTTGTTTCTTAAAGTCAAAGTTAAGCTTTGAAAAAAACCTGCAATTACCCACAGTAAACTTGCCAGCATGGGCTTCCCCCTTTCTCTTCCCTAATTTTCCAGACATGTACTGTAGCAAGTCACAAAACCAAGTAGGGGTATGTAGACAAAAACTGTTCAGGAGTTAAACATGCTTGTTGAATAGCAAGCTCAGAAAGCAAAACGCATTTCTGTGTGCAGGAATGTACAGTACAAACATAAAACCTACTCCTGCTGAACGTTATAAATCCATGTTCATTTCTGTGCAGCAGAAGTTGCTCAGTGTCTTTGAAGATACATATCATCAAGACTTGGCAAGATCATTAGGGAAGGCTACGTTCCGTGGGACTAAGTGCACATACTGATGTGCTTGGGAAATTGCAAAGCTTCCAGGATTTGCTTTCTTTTCAAAATCATGCCCTGGGATTCGGTAATCAACAAAATTAGCTCTGCTTAGGCTTTTTGTCGTTGGAAATCAGCCTTGATGGGGCTTTTCATGATGAATAAAGATTTGGTCATAGACTCAAATTCCTCAGCAGTACTTTAGAGTTCGCCCAGTTTTAAAGATTCAGTAATTAAAAAAAATAAAGTAAGGCTTTGTACTGGTCATTCCCTAACTATGCTAATTGCATGACAAGTTTCAACTCAAATCTTATACAACAGAAACTTGTCATGTTTGTCCACTTGCTGAAGCAAGTTTTCATGAGAAAGCTATTTCGTGTTTTAACCCTGCAACATTTATATTTAAAACCTGCTTTTATTATTTTGTATTGTTTTGCTTGTTGTTGTTGTTGTTTTGTTTTTTCCACTGGGTCTTCATGTCAAGCCAGACACCCACATAACGTCAAGGCTTTCACAACCCACCGATAGGGATTTTCTGCCTCCTAGAAAACCTTATGCTTGACATTTCATTTTTCTTCAGTAATGAAAAGGAGGCATATATTTGATGAGGAAAGGGAATTATTTTACCAATTTAACCAGTAGAAAGCACTATCATGTGCAGATGTCTTACTCGTATGAATAAATGGAAGTCTCTCAAAATTCCATACAACAGAACAGAAACTACTTCAGCAAAAATTGGCGTTATTTTTGTGGAACAGAGTTGTGAAGAGCAAATCTTGGATAGTAAATCCTTTCTGGGAATCCTGCCACAAAAACTTTGAGCAAGAACTTTATTTGATTTAAAATATTCAAAGAGCTGAGCATTAAATGTTCCACAGACAAGGAATGTATAGCATAGCTTGTTTCCTGCAGATCCAGCAAGCCAAATTCCTTCTCCTATAAGTAACTACAATTCTGTCAGTCTTGGTGGAGCTTTGCCTGTATACACAAGAAGCAATTTTTGCTCTGGATGCTTTCCACCAGTTTGTTGGTTTGGGGTTTTTTTTGTGAGGTTTTTTTTTTTGGTTGGTTGATTGTTCTAATAAAATGGTTCCTGTGTGAATGTTATGTTAAAATTTTCACTAAGCTTTCAAACATCATAAAAATACTGCTTAAAAATACCAGGAAATTGTATTGTCCAGTGTTGAATTGTATTTCCTACAGGGATAGCTTCAAAGGAAAAAAAGGGGTTTTAATACCTCATGGAATCAAGTCCCTGTTGATTTATGAAACCACAGATACCTAGCCACTTCACTCCATAACAAAACCAACCATAGCACCGTAACAATTTTACTGTATTTTGGACTTTATTCTCTCACCTACCTTTTCTAGTACTCAAACATAACATGTAATTTCAATTGGAACATATTTCTGTTCATATTTCACTCAGTTCATGTGAAAGTCCAATTTCATTTTCATGATCACTTTGTTCTGGTAAGAAAAAAACAAAACTGTTTTCTCAACTCTGCCTGTGTTCAGTAATATTCAACTTACCAAAAACCACTGTCAAGGTTTAGGGTCAGGGCATCCTGGTAGACCTGTAGCAGATGCTCTCTGTTAACCTTCCCCTCCACAAAGGGGAAGAGAAAGGGAATAAGGGAGAGAGACTGAGCGATTAGAAAAGGAAACTAGAACAGCTTCAAAGAAAATTAAAAGAATAATAATAAAAATGGAATATATACAAATATATACAAAACCAGTATCAAAACCAACACCCTGATGGCAATTACATCACCACCGATGCTGTGGAGCAGGCACCAGAAAGTCCAAGACTGGGTTCAGCAGCACATGTCAGCTGTGTTCAGGAGCTGGATTCTGGTACTGGATTCAGGAACACATGGATCAGAATCAAAGGCAGAACAGAAAGAGTCCTCCTCAGATGCCAGCCATTGAAGAAGAGAGCAAAAAGACGGAAAAGCCGAGCTGAGAGAGACCCTCATGATCCCTCAGCTTTGTACTGAATATGCCGTATATGGGATGGAATACCTTGTTGCTCAGTTCAGGGTCACCTGTCCTGGCTGCTTCTCCCTGCAGGTGCAGCCTTTCGCTTTCTGCACCCCCCAATGTGGTCACAAGATCCAGCAGTGGCCTTGGTCTGCACACCAATCCTTGGGACTGACTCTAAACATGGGGTGGTATCACTGCTAGGGGCAGACACTGCCTGTGAGAAGAGGCTGCTAACTTCAGAAAGTGCAGTTAGAAGAGAATGAGCTGAAAAGTAAAATCTCTGTTCTCACTGAAACCAGGAAACAAAGTCTAAAGACTTTTCTGACTACGGTATTATCTGAAGATACCAATAAATATTTCAGCAATCTTGGCAATTTCCTATAAGCTTGAACCAAATAAACGCTTCCTGGTACAAATGGAATCCATGAGTGTCACACAACTTTCAGAAATGATGCTTATAAAATCTCAATAATTTCACATGAGCAAACAGCATAAAGACATTCACTGGTAAGACAGCACAGAAGACTTTAATTCAAAGTTAAGCTAGACTTGCTGTCACTAAAACAGTCAACTTCAAGATAAAGTCTAAATCAGATTTTTCAGAGGAAATCAAAATTCTAGCAGCATCTAGAATTGACCTAAGTAACTTCAGAGTAAGCAATAAAACACTGTCACCTAGAGAGACAAGAGGAAACTGCATCTTGAATGACCATAAAACGCAATCAGTGAACTTACTTTTGAGTCTAATTGTGATTTTTACAATTATAGGACCTCTTGCTCCTTTTTTAAAAAATGTGCTATTTTAACACATTTTCTTTTAAAATATTTTTCTTTTCCCATACTCAAAACAAGGGTTACATCAGCTTATGCTGTGCAGGTGACAGTGCACAGACAGTGCACAGACAGTGGGGCCATTGCACAGACAAACCAGTTGGATTACCTTGCATGCAGTTTAAATGGCCTCACACCCTTGCAATAACCAGCCCTACAGTATTTCACTCTTTACCTTCAGATCAGATGTGGGGAAGAGAGGCCCCTACCAAGTGTAGTGCCACTGCTACCATTGTCTCTCTTGTACCAATTTTGCAGCATTCAAGGACAGGTTTTTCTGAGACAGATAACAAAAAGCCTGGTGACTACTTTTTAAGCAGCCCGAAAGCCTCTGTCTATGTGCAGTCTTTCACAGCTAAAAGAAAGGGTATTTGTTTCAAAGAAAGCATATGTGGTTTGGAGACAGAAGTTTTCTATTGCTTTGTTTTGTTTTTCAAAACAGATAGACATACGTTGCCCCTGAACAAATGTATAGCAGCTCTGCTGAGTTCAATGAAAGCTGCATCTGCACGGCTGTAGACACAACACAATCCTTAAGCTCTAGCATAAATTGTGGTTTCATTTTGTGTAATACTTCTCATCTCCTTAGAGACACTTGTGCTCACTGCCAGCTGTCAATGTTCTGCACAATTAAACTTCTAGGGACTTACAAATCCCCATATGAACACCTTAAGTTTGCACAGAAGCCAGTGAGTGGAGGAGACACACAATAGTCACGTTGTCACATTATGATTATGTGACAACATTTACCAAAGTTGTCTAACTTAAAAAAAAATTTAAATTCCAAACTTTGTTTATGTCATTTCACGCAACATTAAATTTGATCTCTTCTTTCCCAGACCTAGGTTGGTCTCTCAGAATGCACTTTAAATAGGAAAAAAAAAATACAATAAACCTGTCAAACAGATTTTTCTTCTCTAGAAATTTTTTAAATCGATAGAAAACAAAGGATAGATTCCTGTTAATTGGAAAACAACTATAGTAGGTGCTATTTTCAGACCTTCTGCATTACAGAGTTAGCTTTTATGGACGATCCTGCACTTACTGGTACATTTCATTGGGGTTGCTGTTTTTGTTGCTGTTTCCCTACCGAAATTGCTGATGCTCCTGGTGACACTGCTTTTGAAGCCATTTGCTCTTCTGCTGACGCTGCAGATTCTGCTGAGGTAATGTCATCCCTGTGGCCACTGTTAACGGCCCTGAATGGCTACTTCTCTTGTTATCCAAAGTACTTCTATTTTTATTCTCCGATATTACACCCACTGGGGCCCTGGGGAAAAAAAAAAAAACAAGCCAAAAGAGTGACTGCCCACATGAAGGTAAGCGCCTCATGGCTCTGTGTGACAACAAATGTCAGCGAGATGATGAGATGGCAGTATTGCAGCAGTCACCCCTCACGGCTGTCCCTGAGCTGCAGACCCTTGCCCAGAGCGGGACAGATCCCCTCCAAAAGGGGAAGCGCTGAGTGCCGTGTGTGTGACACTGACCGACCGACCCCGGCAGCGCTTCCCCTCTCCTCAGCATCCGTGCGAGAGAGAGGCGCTCGGGCTGGGGCCCCGCACACCCCAGAGAAAGGAGAAAAGCTCCCAGAGGAGACAGGCCCTGCCTCACCGAAACGACTAGCTCACAGACGCTGGGGGGCAGAGCAAAGAGGGGAGACAAAGGGCTCCCCTGCCCCGCTGGCACCTCTGAGGCGCCGCTGCCCGCGGGGGCTGCCGCCACGCTGTGCCGCCACGCTGTGCCGCCACGCTCTGCCCCCCGCACCACAGCGCCGGAGGGAGGTCCCCGCCTCCCCCCCGCCTCTCCCTCTGCTTTACTCCCCACGACCTTCGCGCGGGGCAGCCGCTTGGCCGGACCGACCCCTGGCGAACCGGCCCTCGGGGAGCGAAAGGCCGGGCGCTGCCGCAGGGCAGGGGCCGGGGCCAGGGCGGGGCGGGGAAGGGAAGGCGGCAGCGCCTCAAGGGCGCCGCGAGGAGAGCGAGCGGCGCTGGCCCGCTGCAGCGGCCGCGCGGGGGCGCCACCGCCCGCCCCCCGCCGCCCCGCCCGCTCGCGGAGTCCAGCGCCTCCCTCCGCCTCCATTTCCCGGCGTGCGGCGCGGCAGCGGGGCAGGAAGTCTCGTGCGCCTGAGTCAGGGGGAGCCGCTGCCGGGCGCTGGCGATGGCGCTGGAGACCCTCTCCCCCGACTGGGAGTTTGACCGCCTCGACGACGGCTCGCAGAGTGAGCGAGGGCCGGGCGGGAGGAGCCAGCGCCGGGCCGGCGGGGGGGGCTGGAGTAGGCGGTGGTGGTAACCGCCAGAGTGGGGGGAGGCGTGGGCTGAGGAGACCCTGGTCCCCTCCCGGCCCCGGACCCCTCCTGGCCTCTCGGCGTCGCCGCATCCCCGCAGGGAGCGGGGGGGAGGGAGGGAAGGAGGGAGGGAGGAGGCAGCGGTGGTGATGGCTGAGCGAGGTCACCCTCCCCAGCTTCCCTCACGGACCCTGCCCTGTGCGGGGAGCCGGGCTCTCGCCGCGCCCCTTCCCCGGCCTCCAGCCGAGTGCTGCTGCTGCTCCTCCGGCCAGGCCTGCTGGGGTGGGCTGCCGCCGTCTCCTTTTTTCCTCTCCGTAGCTGCCGAGAGTTGCTCGGGGCGGGACAGTGGCTTTCCCGTCGTTTGCCGCCTCGGGGGGTCGTCTCCAGTGCCCGCGGAGTGGCAGGGAGGGGGCAGGCAGGCTTGCCTGACTTTTCTTGCACGAAGCAGCAGGAGGAGCAGACGCGAGTCGCGGAGACGGTGTTTCTTTCCTTCCCGGTCGTTTCTCGTGGCTCACAAATCGTTGCAGTTGCTTCCTCTGCTAGTCAGAGAAGTCCTACCTAGATAACTTAGTTGTAGGCAGCTTCCGTTGGTGAAGGTTTCTGGCGTGGAACTGGGTGGTCACTTGCGGTTTCCCCTTGAAAAAAGACCCAAACAATTAAGTAAGACTTAGTAATGCTTAAGTCTTTGGCAGGGTTTCTGTGCCCGTCAAAATTCACGTTTTTCTCAGCCTGTGGAGGTGACCTACTTTCTAACCAGGGAATGTATATGGTTGTCACACTGTAGTACACGCTGTAAATTGAACCGTGCCAAATTAATTACACCAGGTGTTACTGTGTGGATATGTTGCTCATGGGTCAACTGTTTCACATATAATGTTATCCCAAGGGATGATACTGTTTATACCGTATCCATTTCATCTGGATTTCAGTGGAAACTGAGCCTGTGCTGAGCTGATGTTTTGACCAGTTCTCCAGCTGCAGAATAACAAATGTGGCTTTTAATCAAAACGCCACATCTCCACTAGTCTGACTGTGACATTAAGTGCAGCTGGGAGACCTTTACATGACATAATATGCTGTGTTACCACCATCTTGATGGTGAACAAATAGGCTGATCTTCCGCTGAGAGCAGCGCATGAAGTTCTAGAGAAAAGCCAAAGAAAAATTCAGTGACTGGAAAGCACACTTTTTGTTGCTGTTGTCTTTTTTCACTTTATACCTGCATTACTAACCTTCAGCAATTACAGTGTTCTCAGCTGAGGACACAAGATACTAAGTAAATCTGGTTTGTTGCATCTCTGACCTGGATATTTATGGACATAGCACTTGCGTATCCAGCTGTGGCAATAAGGCCATTGAATCATGATATTGCTGACTTTATGGAAAAAGGTAAGGTTATGTTGCAGGTCTGTACTGCTGAGTAGATCTCTTGTGTTGTTCTGATTGTAATGGTTTCATTTTATCACCTCAAGAGAAACTAAACCAAACTTTCTTGTAAACAGATGAAGTATGAAGTATGTCCAGCTGCTCCAAAGAAAATGTCTGCTTTCTGTCACTTCTTTTTCTTTCTCCATGTAAGCCAGTTAATTTAGGAAAAAGCTTCTGCACCTTAAAAATCGTGCCCCACCTCCAAGTCAATTTTTTAATCAGTTCAGCCCTGCCTATCTCTGGCTAGCTAATAGCTTTAGCTTCTCTAAAACAGTGAGAAATGATTCATGCCTGTCCCTTATTTTATATATATATATATATGAGATCAGGCAGCAAATTGATGGCTATCAGTAATTAAGTATTTGGAAATATTTAATATAGCTTATGTTGAGCTGTAGTATCGGTCAAATCTATCATTTGGCTGTTGGAGAGGTGACTGTCTTTGGGTCTCTGGCACAGCACTGGTGTGAGATGTGGCTTGAGAAATGCTCCCGATTTCATAGGGAATTGATTTGAACAGCCCTGTCAATTTCATACTTCTGTAGGACTTGGAAGCTTTTTCTGTTCTTCTCATAAAGCCCCGATATCTCTGTCAGTTTATCTGGTCTTAGCTTGCCTTTGTGTGAAGGGAGGAGACGCAATTGGTGAATAACACAGCTCACCTCTATAATAAATGTCCAGATTTTCTAGCAGTAAATAGACCCCACTTGGGCACACACAAATCTATGAGGCTGGATGGTACCCAAAGGTACTGAGGGAGCTGCCAGAAGTGCTCAAGTCACTTTCCATCATTTATCACCTGTCCTGGTTAACTGAAGTGATCCTGGTTGTCTGGAGGTTAGCAAATGGAATACCCCTCTACAAGAAGCACTGGAAGGAGGATCTGGGGAACTACAGGCCTGTCAGTCTGACCTCGGTGCCAGGGAAGGTTATGGAGCAGATCATCTTGAGTGCCATCAAATGGCACATACAGGACAACCAGGTTACTGGGCCCAGTCAGCAAGGGT
The DNA here is from genome assembly GCA_025345505.1 of Todiramphus chloris collaris. Taxonomy (NCBI): domain Eukaryota; kingdom Metazoa; phylum Chordata; class Aves; order Coraciiformes; family Alcedinidae; genus Todiramphus; species Todiramphus chloris. Next base: position 5,283,518 of record JANVCC010000130.1, on the reverse strand, counting down.
TTATGAAAGGCAGATCCTGCTTGACTAATTTGTTCTTCTTCTATGACAAGGTGACCCACTTAGTGAATGAGGGAAAAGCTGTGAATGTTGTCTACATGGACTTCAGTAAAGCTTTTGACACCATTTCCCACAGCATTCTCTTGGAGAAACTGGCTGCTCATGGCTTGGATGAGTGTATGCTTTGCTGGATAAACTGTCTGGAGTGGTAGTAAATGGAGTTAAATTCAGCTGTTGGCCAGTCACAAGTGGTGTTCCCCAGGACTCAGTACTGGGGCCAGTTCTGGTTAATATCTTTATCAGTGATCTGGATGAGAGGATTGAGGGCACCCTCAGTAAGTTTGCAGATGACACCAAGTTGGGTGGTAGTATTGATCTGTTTGAAGGTAGGAAGGCTCTACGGATGGACCCGGACAGACTGGATTGATGGTCTGAGGCCGGTGCTATGAGGTTCGATGAGGCCAAGTGCTGGGCCCTGCGCTTGGGTCTCAACAACCCCCTGCAATACTACAGGCTTGGGGAAGAGTGGCTGGAAAGCTGTCTGATGGAAAAAGACCTGGGCATGCTGGTCGACAGCCTCCTGAATTTAAGCCAGCAGTGTACCCAGGTGGCCAAGAAGGCCAACAGCATCTGGCTTGTATCAGTAGTGTGGCCAGCAGGATCAGGGAAGTGGCTACATCTCCAATACTGTGTTCAGGTTTGGGCCCTTCGCTACAGGAGGGATGTTGAGGGGCTGGAGTGTGTCTAAAGAAGAGCTGCAAAGCTGGTGAAGGGTCTAGAGAACAAGTCCTGTGAAAAGCAGCTGAGGGAACTGAGGCTGTCTAGCTTGGAAAAAAGGAGACTCATGGGAGACCTTATAACACCCTACAGCTACTTGAAGAGAGGTTGTAGTGAGGTGGGGCTTGGTCTGTTCTCCCATGTCACAAATGATGATGAGAAAAAATGGCCTGAAGTTGTGCCAGAGGAAGTTCTTCACCAAAAAGGTTGTTAAACACTGGAACGGGCTGCTCGGGGAGATGGTGGAGTCATCCCTGGAGGTATTTAAAAGACATGTAAATGTGGTGCTGTGGGACATGGTTTAATGCTAGGTTAAAGGTTGGACTAAATGATCTTGAAGGTCTCTTCCAACCAGAATGATTCTGTGATTTCTATGAAAGTACTGAAGCTGGTGGCTGTGTAAACCCTATTCTGCAAGGCTTTGCATCCATTAGTTTGTTACTGCTCTTCTGCAGCAGTCTCCAGAAGATGCACCAGGAGGAACCGGAAAGATGAGATGAATTTGATGGGAGAGAATAATGATGATACAACTCAAGGGCTACACATCAGTGTCTGGAGTGCATGCTGCCGATGGAGAGTTTTTCATTCACTTGCTGCTTACATGTTTACATGAAATTCAGTCTCCTTATTTTGACATTGCCTGTGCACCATATGGGTGCAGGTACAGACAGAACCCAGCGGCTCTAATGCAGAACATAAACCCTAAACGTAGAGTTTACTGTGCTTCTTGGATAGGATTTACAGTCCATGGGCCCTTATGGTAGGCATTGCTGCTGGCTTCAAAGTACTAGCTCAGGATTAGTTCAGGACTTCACTGCAGTCATTTCTTCTTCTCAGTCTCAGCCTTCCTGTGCATAGTCCTTCTCATCTTTTCCTTATTAACTTGTCCTTACTCATTCCTTCCCTTATGGCTGGTGCACTGTCTCGGTCAAATACTTTTTTTCTCCAGAGGGTGTCTAAGTGATAATTGATTCAGCAGTGCTCTCCCACTGCAGTAGCCATCAACTACCATTTGGCTCAGTTATTGACAAGGTGGATGAGTAAGAGGCTGGCTAAATATGCAAAATAAAAGAATATAAGGTTGTTTGGGTTTTTTTTAAACTTTCTAGAGCAGGCTACTTGCTGAAATGTGAAAAGGACACATATAACCTATGTAAGAGTTGAGTTCCTGTTTAGGAAAAGGTCAGTTTGTCTGACTTACATTCTCTGATGTTTTTGGATAATTCTGTTTTTAACAAATGGCAGAAGATCACAAGCTGGTAGATTGTTATCTAATTATGGGGAAGACACTTTAGTTTTCACAGGAAAAAGGATCGCACTTCCTCCCTGAGCACAGAAGCCTTGAGCTGTGTAATCATTCACTCTAGTTCAGATTATGCAACAAAACCAGCAATTGTATATAATCTGGTGGGAGGGGGGAATATCCTAATGGAGGCAGAAAAAAGATCTGGATAGAGTGCATGAAGTTTTTGTGAACCAGTTGACTTGCACTGCTAATGAGTAGCGCTGTTCCTGGTGTTTGACCAGCTGAATGTTGCCCTACTTGCCCTAACAGGAATAGGACAGCCGTGTTTCAGTGTCTGGATGGTAAGCAGAAAAAAGTTCTGCTTGAAGATTATGAGTTTGCAAGTGAGGGGAATGATTCAAGGCCACAAACTTCATGTGTAAAGCCCAAATAAGTTATAGAGAAGTAGCAGGGGGAGTGAAATTGCTTACTAATACAACTGCTACTCAGGCAGAAATGGTTAGAGCCACTGCCTCAGAATCTGATATAATTGCAAGTGTAATCTTTCAGCTGATGAGTAGAATCACCTGCTGTGTTATGATTTCTGCAGTCATTTAATTGCTTAGCATCTTGATGTGACTGTTAGGTTTCTTAAGCTCTTGGTTTGAAAGTGTATGTAAATTTAAAAAGTGTTTTTCTGCAAACCACTTAGATGCTTTATATTTTCAGTAGTACTTGGATTTCTTTTACACTGACACTAAATTGTAGGATGGCATTTTAAATAAGAACTTTGTATTAAAGATGTGGTTGTAATAAGGAAAAATGCAGCAGTGAAGTGAGGAATACAGAGCTAAAGCTAAATGGCAACAGAATATTTTAAAATATTTTTTTATACTGCAGTTTACTGAACAACCTATAAAACTGTACACGTGTTCTCAATTCTCAGAAATTCATGCTGAAGTACAGCTGAAGAATTACGGAAAATTTCTCGAGGAATATGCTTCTCAGCTGAAGAGAATTGAAGATGCTTTGGATGACTCTGTTGGAGATGTTTGGGACTTCAGTCTTGATCCCATTGCATTAAAGGTCTTCATATATTTCATATACATTGCAACTGTTGTTTTCCTGGTTCGTCCTTCCATTCAAAACCTGATAAGTAAAAGCTTGATGCATTTGTGCCCTTGAAACTTTGACTTTTGTGTTTGAGAAACCTATCCAATATTTTTTTAATTATGAAGTAATTCATAAATCGGTGCATATCAGAAGATGTCTTCATATTTTTTTTCCCAGTTATTTGGATAGAAGTGGAAGTTAAATGAATTTATAGTACTTCATGTGTAGGGAAGGCTAATTCCAGAAGGTTTCTTCCCTGTGGCTGTTGGTGTGTTTATCTGCAGGCTGAGGTTCCAGCAGAGCTTGCTGATAGTTTTGACTTCAGAGTGAGCTGTGTGTGCACTTCTAGTTGTGTTTTGACTTAATAGCTGTGGTATTGTATTTTTTGTTATCCAGAGATGAGTTTTCTTGGTCATAAGTTGTATGTCCTCTGTGCAGCATTAGTTTTTTTCTCTTTGCCAAATTTACAGACATAATTTAAAAGCCCTTTTATTACCATAGGGAAGTTGCCACTGCTGAAGATGCACTTTCAAGCAATCCTATTTGAATACATTATGTGTAGGGTCACCACAGGGCTTGATGTATAGGAACTAGTCAATACCATGGCTGACTTCAGTACAAAATGCCAGTGCCTGCATGCAGATATGCCTGATGCATCCCATTTCTTGCATTTGGGATTTTGAATTTGTGTTACATTTCCTGAGTTGTTTCTTTTTTTTCTACATACTCCATAATAACCACGCTTTTGCTTTCCAAGTTCTGTAAGTTAATTGTTGGAAATGCTATATAGTATACCTAGCTATTTGCCTTTCTGCCTAGAGTGAAAAAAAAAGAAATTTCCATATAAATGTGAAGAGTGAAAGTTTCATGCAGTGTAGATTGTCAGTAATGTGCAATTACTGCCCCTCTTTGAGATTAATCTTGGAGGGGGTGTAAAAAGAAAATAAAACCAACCAAAAGACCCTTAGTTGAATAAATATATTTTTGACCAATATTTTCTGAAGTTCATTTATTTTGTTTTTTTAATTTCAGCTTTTGCCATATGAACAATCCTCCCTGCTGGAGCTCATAAAGACAGAAAACAAGGTAAGTGCTTTATGTTTGAAAAGAAAAAGAAAAATATATATTAAAAAAAAGAGTTCTTTTAGCTAAAACCAACCCCTCTAAATGTGAATCTATTTGTAATGTGTGGTTTTTCCCCCCTGTTTTGAGTCTAGGTTCTAAACAAAGTAATAACTGTGTATGCTGCTCTTTGCTGTGAAATCAAGAAGCTAAAATATGAGGTAAATTCAGCTGTCTCTTATTGTGTATGAAAATGTTTGCAAATTGGCAAGCAGCTATATATTTATTCTTTAGCAGTAAAGTAACAAGAAACGTCTAAATTTTTGTAGCATGATTACGTCTATCCTATTTATTAAAAAACAAATTTCTGCTTTTGTTGTTAGGCAGAAACTAAATTTTATAATGGCCTCTTGTTTTATGGAGAAGGAGGTAAGTAGCTCCCTTTACTGTAAAATTTGTAGTTTTATGAGATTGCTTTGGGTTATATTAAATGCTGCAATAAGTGTAAATTTTCTTATGTGGACACATGCTTCCTCTCTGTCTTTGAACACCTAATAACAGGCTTTGAGGTTATAGGGGTATTGTCCTGAGTTTGGTTAAGGTAACCAAAAATAAGTACTATTAATACTTATCTGTAAAGCCTCTTTTCCTGCAGTAAGTATTGTTACCTTAACAGGAAGCTTTGTTACAGTCTTATTTACATGAAGAATTAGTGAGTATAGGCTGTTGAGGTTGTATTAAATTTGTAAGGTAGAGCATATATACTACAGCAGCTATTTCGCAGAGTATGACATTGAACACCTGGTTTGTTCTGGTTTTGCATGTAAACACATTCTAAACCAACCTATTTCTTACTGGGACTAGATATTACATTGGTTGTTGTAAAACAATACATCTATAATTTGATTGTAATGGAATAATTAATAACTTGGACCAAGTCCTGCCTACTTATGCAGTCATAGTTGTTCCAGGAGAAGTTGCAGTGTATTAGTATCTCCTGCCCTTCAAGTGCAGGTAACAGTACTCGTACTGCTTTTTAGACTGACATAATACAGGGGCTTAAGTAATTCAATTAACAAAATTATGAGATCCTGCTTTAAGTGAAATCTGCTTTTTTTCTTGGAGTTAAACAGGTAACTCCTCCAAATGATTGGTATTAAGTTTCTACCTTAAAGGGTGCTAGTCTGGGAATAAGCACAGATCTTGGTCCTGAGAAGTGAATGTATTGATTCAGAGACATATCAACAAAGTTTGTTTTCTGTTTCAAAAATTTGAGAGACAGGGAAGGCCTTTTCTTAGTAGTCTTGTAAAAGGGATTTTGTTTTTAAAAGCTTTTCAAGAGCATTGGCTGACAAAAATGTTGGGCAATGTGAAATCTTTGAGCTAGGGACTATTTAATATTCTTTCAAGTGCTATATAGGATGACTTCTATGCCTCAATTAAGGAACATGAGAAAGTGTGGCTTTAGTTGTTTGGTTTGTTTTTTTTCTTAGCCGATTCTCATTTCTTATCAGACGTGGTTTTAAATATCTTAAGAGAAAGTGATACCTTTCCAGAATGATACTACCATGTTTCCAGCACAGAAAACATCAGATTGTTGCAGGTTGATGTGTTACAGTAGCAGTTTGTTCCTGATGGGTGTTCTGCGGGGAATGCTTGAGAATAGCAGGAACTGAGAGGTCAGCCTTCTGGGGGTTAGGTAGGAAATTACATTCTCTACTTCCATACCCATCCTTGTAACATCTGCTTTGATAACTGCAAGTCTGCTTACTTAGAACAGCTGGCAAAGTTACTGGCTGAAGGATGGCCAAAATTTATACAAATACTGTGCTGGCCTTTTGCTTCTGTCTAAAGAAAACTTTTTTTATCTTCTTGGAGTGTCTAGGGCTATTCTAGGAACTGTAAATAGTTGGATAGTTTTTTGGGGGGACTTACACTAAACAGTACAGGGTACATAAAATGTGTAAAGGGGAAGTATGCAATATTTAAAATCCTGTCTCAGAGCTCCATCTTGCAGAGATATGGAGACTCCTTTAGCCTCCAGTGACTGTTCTGAAACAATGTATTTTATGAATCAATAATACCTGCTTTTCTGATACAGGTGAGCAATTGGAAGTCATTTCTGCTCGCAGTGGCCCAATAGAAAAATAAAATCTCAAATCTATAACATTAATCTGTCATCACATTAAAAGACACTATTTTGTCAGGTGGTATTACAATAATTACAAAAACACCAAATAGTTAGGGTCAGATGGAGCAGTTGTATTTCATAGCATCTTGTCAGTGTACTTTGTCATGTAGCTAATGTTTTGCAGCCTTGGTGATGATCCAGTGGTTCTGTGCACGACATGTAGGGAAGAGAAAATCAATTTCTTGAGGAAATTATATGCTACACAGCTTTTACTTTTGAATAATGATGTAGTTTATTCTTGCAGTAAGTAATTCCCAGTAGATGTTCCTTGCAATATAAATGCCTTCATACAAACTTCTAAAAATTGAAACTTTTAATAATATGTCTTCCTTTAAAAAATTACGGTTCATATTCTTTATTTTCTTTCAGGTGATGGATACTTTTTTTCCTGCTTTGTGTCTAACTTATAAGCAATATAATTTTTAATGAGAAAAAACTTCAAAATAAGTCCAGCTTAGAAAAGCAAACAAGTTTTAAGGCTCCATCAGTACATTTATAATAATGTACTTCACTTGTATAACAAACAACTGGTTTGGGGGGCATGCTTCAGTGTTAATTTAACAGCTGTGACACAGGCTTTTGGAAGTGATGACAGATGTTTTGTCTTTTAAGCCACAGATTCCAGCATGGTGGAGGGAGATTGCCAAATACAGATGGGAAGATTTGTTTCTTTCTTGCAGGTATATTTTGATTTTTTTTTTTTTTTTTTTTTACAGCATTATAATCTTAATTGTACTTGCAAAGTGGATTTAAGTCTACAGTATCCTGGATTCATCTTGCTGGAAGGCATTGCAGTCATTTGATACCTGACTATGTTTTGTCTGCAGATTTGTCACAAACAGCTGATGTTACACGTTGTTTTGTTTTGGTTTTTGGTTGTACTTGTCTAAAACTCTGGAAGTCTAATGAGAGAAGAAATTACAGTTTGTGTAATCATTGCTCAAAGAAATTAGAATTTACTTAAGAAAATTTAACAGAAGAGGAGCTGAGGTTGTTTCATTGGAGAGTAAAGTTAAGGATACCTATTTTTCTGGTTTTGATTAGCAAGTTTTAGTTTTCATTAAATTTTTGGAATGGATTAGTTGTTGATACATCTTCTTTATTTATCTGATAAAAGAAAGCAAAATTAAAACATGTACCCAGAAAAGACATTGCTTGTGCCTCACTCAAACTTTCAGAGAACAACACTCATTTTTTACTCAACTTGGTTGTTATCAAGGTCTACTCAGCATGAAAACAGGATCTGTCTGTCCTCTGAGGATTTCCTGTGCTCTTGGGTTTCAGTCTACTATGGAATTTTTTTGTCTTTAGTATAGTTTAAGTGACTGTCCTGTTCTCAAAAATGTTTCTATTTATGTGCAATATTGTTTCTAATGAATTAACTTTATTCAAGTAGAAATATACAGGAAGCTACCAGAATGTTTAAGCAAATGGGGCTACTGTACACTTGTGATTTTCCAGAGTCTTTTTTAATTCTTCCCTGCCAAGATTCTCTCTCCAGGTGGAAGTTGAGGGCAGGGTGACTGTCTGGCTGGGTATTTGTGTGTTGCAAACCCACTCTGTAGTTTGTGTTTATTTATGGGGTATGTGCTGATGTGTATATTTATAGGGTAAACACTACACAAAAGTACAGCAGTATTGCTTGTGAGCCCACTTTGCATGTGACAGTGGCTTGGTGATTGTTGAGCAATTTTGGAAAGAAGGGAGGTGCAGACTGTTGTTCCAAAGGCAGTGTTACTGTGCTAACAAGCGGGTAAAGCTGCAAGGAAAGCTTTTTCCTTATTGAGTTTGTCTTTTTTCAACTACTGTGTTCCCCTAAACCAGTAATAGCCTATATCTATAGACTGGAAAATGCTGTTCTGGTCAGTACTGTAACCCTGTCCCCAAGGTGTGAAAATATGAATTAAGATGACAAAGAGGTGAATGTCCATGTATTGTTTGGGTATTTTTTTTGGCTGTTAGGGGTTTAGGACTTCTTGATTAACTAGAGTAGCCTCAAATTTGCTATGTCAAAACTTTTTTTAAAAAATACACGTTAAAATAATAGGATTTCATAGTATTAGGTACTCTTCATCCTGCAGAACACAGTGCTAACGTGATAATCTTGTCTGTAATATGTTGCTGTTAGTATGCATGTGCTGTTAAATTGGACTGTTTCCTGCAAGTTTGAAAATAACAGCTGGTGCCCCTTTCCTAGGAGGCATGATCTCCATTGTCTTATTAATCCATTCCTCTGGAATCCGTTGGCTCGTTACAGCTGCAGTTGCTGGAGCAATACAAGCAGAAGAAATAACGGCACTTATGTTTTGTGAAAACTGCTGACTAATAGAAGGCAGAAGCCCAAATAAAATCTATTTTTGAGGGAGAGGAAGACAGAATTCAGCTGTTAGCCAAGCCAGTTTTCTGGCAGGAATGGCAGGCTGGCTGGCTAGCCAGTGTGGGCTGTCTGCTACGAAGCCATCTGTGTGCTGACTGGCTAGACTCCTTACATGCTGACACTTACCTGATGGGATTTAGAGGGTGCGTTAATGAGCAAATATTATTGCAGTTACGGGAAACTCAGATTCATTTATCACGTTGCTCAAGGAATACCTTCTTAAAATCCATTATAGAAATTACAGTAGTCCTTTACACAGTCAGAGTTGACTTGTTCTTACTGATTTTGCGCTGTGTAACTGAGTTCAGGTTCTGCTTTAGTGAAACATATCTCTCAAAGACATAGTCTCTTTTTTTAATTTTTATTCATTTCATTTTTTAAAAGCACTATTCTGTGGCTTATCACTCTTAGAGTTGGTACTGGCTTTTGTGTTAGTTTCTAATTTGAATATCCTCAGGGTTTGTCAAATCAAGTGGGGAAAAAGCACAACCTTTGCTATCAGGGATATTGTCTCTGAAAGTACTCAGCTGCTTTTGTCAAGTCACTTCTTGCTGTCTTTGCTAAATTGAGCCAATAGTATAAATAGTCCGAGTTGTACTGGGACCTTGTGTTTGGTAGCGGTGTAGCTTAGTCCCAGGTACTTTTTTGGAGTTGTTAGCAGGACGTCTTGCATCCTGCTGTAGGCCTGTCCACTGATTTGGATTAAGGATGTAGCTGGAGCTTGGACTGCAAGTTCAGTGGTTTATGGTCACTGTTGTGGGTGTAATGATAACTTGTGCATGAGTAGAGTCTATACGTACAAATGCTTTTTTTTTTTTTGTATTTCAGGAGCTGTCTTGCTTTGTTACCCGATGTTACGAAGTGGTGGTGAATGTAGTGCACCAGTTGGCTGTTCTCTATACCAGCAACAAGTAATTAATCTCTAAAATGCATTCTTGTTTTTATGTAAATATATAAAGTATGACTGTTCTAAGGGATAGTCATTTTTTGTGGGTTTTTGTTGTCTGTAGATATGGAGAGTGCTTTGCTGTGCAAGTTTGTGTTTCATAAGCCTTTAATAAAGTAGATTTGTTTGATTTTCAGAAAAGGCAGTGCTTTTATATAAGATGCAAGATTTTTTTTAATCATTTTTTTTGATAGAACTGATGCTTCTGGGGCACTTAGTCTTTATGATTAAGAAATACTACTAGTTTTCATTCCCTCTCTGAGAGATTCCTTCTGTTGACTGATGTAGTGGATACCAGTAGCTTCAGAAACTTAAAACTTGGATCACTTTCCACAGTTTGTTTTAAGTATGTAAATCTTGGTATATATTCCTCACAGAAAAAACATTGTTTTTTAACACCTGAAGTTGACCTTAGTAAGGGTTGTTGGGCGTAGCTCCTCTGAAAACTGAGGAGAGCTTTAGCTCTGAATGGAATTGTTTAGTTTTCCTCTGAATATAACTTCCCCCACTCCCCTGATAGGGTAGCATCATTCTCAGTTCTATTTGTTGTTTTCATTTTTGTCTCCCCCTACAGCACGAGGTAGATTTTCTGTATGGTGCTGGTTGTATAGCTTGGCCAGGGCTTGATTCAATGTGAAGTGATTTTTGTACTTCTGAGCCACAAGGCTGTTATGTATCAAGGCGACTTGCTGTTAACGTGACTGAACTGGCAATTGCTGTTACATGTGTGCGCTGAATGCAGTCCGTGCTTTGAACCAGTCACATACTAGACATTTTAAAGTGTAATATTAAATTTGATCGTAGCACACAGATTTCAGATAGCATATACTTTGTAGTCAAATGTTGAGGTTCTTACAGTTTTCTGAAGTTACTATATTAATGAAGAAAAGTGTGCCCCAAGAAACAAAGAACACACTGTGATACAGAATTGATAAATATGCTCTGTTTTAAGGATTGGGGGGAAAAAAAATCATCTTTTTATTTACAGGAATGCGCCTAAAATTATAGAGACATCTGGAGTTCATTTTCAGGTGGGAATGACTTGGAACCCTTTTGCTTATGTTCATGTATGTGTGTCTTGATCATTTACCCTGAGAAAAGCAGCAAGAAAGCGAGTTTCAAGTACAACTTTCAATCTGGAATCTCCTTTAAAGGTTTTGTTTTATTAATCACCTTTTCCTGTCCTTATGTGGAAAGGTCTGTTATCTCCATGTCTGTCATATTCTAGCTTTCTGAGCTGAAAGATGTTTGCATGCTCCCTTCTTGCATGCAGTATGTGCTTCTGCATATAGGCAGTTTTAAAAAGCCTGCCTTCAATGTTGAAATAGATCAGTGAACTTAAAGCGTTGCCCATGTGCAAACTGATGTTCCTTGTGTTGCTACAAGAAATACTGAATCTTTAAGCTACCGAAGAAAGAAATCTCCAATTTAACTCTCTAGCTGATGTCTTCCTGGCTGATAATATATTGAAAGGAACTGAAATCTGATATGCCATGCATGACTGCAATAAACTTTTCAATAACTACAGGGTTTGGGTTTGTTTTTCTTTTTATTAAACAGGCTATGTATGAGCATCTGGGAGAGCTGCTTACAGTCTTAGTCACTCTAGATGAAATAATTGACAATCATGCCACGCTGAAAGATCACTGGACCATGTATAAGAGGTGTGTCTCTGAAGGTGTAAAAAATACTCCCACAACCTAAAATATAAAAGCATGTATGTGTGTCTTGGAACAAGAAAGTCAGTGTGGGAACGTGAATTTTGATAGCCCAGATAGTTTTCCAGAAATCTTAATGAAGAACAGGGCTAAGCTCCCACTGTGTCCTTTAAAAACTTACTGCTGCTGTTGGAAGTGCTGAGTGTTACATTCACAATACACGGTAAGCATCCTGACACACAGAGTAGTAGTTGGTGGGGTTTCAAATAGAATCAATAAGACATCTAATTTTGTACAGAACTGTTCTAAGACTATGATTATCCATACTGATCATGGGGATGGGCATACCGGTTTAATTAACAATGCTATCTTAAGAATCAAAGATTACAAAGGTAATTGGCTTTGAACACAAAGTGGTTTTGATTTCTTTGTTACTGTTTTGGAGCTACTGCTCTGCACCAATGTGGGCAATTAAAACGTATTCTTAAAATAGTAGAGGGTATGATAAAGCCGTTGGCATGTTTTCATTGTGTTGTATGTGGAACGCATACATACTCTTTACAGGTTGCTAAAGTCTGTCCATCACAACCCTTCTAAATTTGGGATCCAAGAAGATAAACTGAAGCCATTTGAAAAGCTGCTGTTAAAACTGGAATGCCAGTTACTTGATGGAATGATATTTCAGGTAATGAAATTAACATTCCCCAGTGTGACAGGAGAAACTATTGCAAAAGATTTAGACACTCTTTTTAGAACAGTTTGTGTGTTTTTATTTTGCTCTGGATGCAGTGATTTGTGAATTTGGCTCTCACATCTGTGCATGAGGGTGTGGAAGAAAGGCTCTATTGTAAGGTCCTTCCTTGCTCTTCTGCTAGAACTGTGCCAGGCTTTGAATGGTAGCAGTTAATGCTTACTGTTTTGCAGAAATAAATGCGGACAACTGGGTCTGTACAATTAGGACTGTGTATATAACAGGGAGTCTGTTTTTCACCAGAGATCTTAATAAGAGGAAGGCTTGCATAGCATAGATCTGCTTCATTTCAGCTGTAAGTTAAAATCTCCTTGGTAATCTTCAAAACACGTTAAGTCTGACCTCATGTAATATTTCTATCTCATTCCTAGCATTTAAAGCAGGTAGCTGTCACCATTTCAGTGGTGTATACCCCTGAAGCATTCAAGTGTAGAGGTGTCTGAAAAAATTTTATTACTTTTTCAGTACAGTTACCTTAAAAGTGTTCAGACGAGAAGCCACCTGTTTTTAGAAAAGTACGTGTTTGAGACCCTGAAATCAGACATTGTGGCATGGGGGGCAGAGGACATCATTGATAAATCTGGTCACAGCAGAATCAATTGGACAGGACTATTGCTCAGGTCTTACTGTGACATCTTAAATTGCATAGGGCAGAAGGTTTTGCTTGGTAAAAGCCTCCAAAAGGGAAACTGTAGATAAATAAGCACAGTTTAGTTTATTTGTTCAAAGGACATTGTTACCAGATACCCTTTTTCATCTTTTATTTCTCTGATGTTGCACTAGTACAAAGACTTCATTACATGTTTGAAGCAGCAAGAGGATTTGTCTGTGTTTCATACAGAATTTTTCCCCTCTTGTCCTGTGAATGCCCCTTCCTAACAAAAAAATACATGAAAAATATTCTTATAAAAGCGTTTGACAGACTTATATTTAATATCATCAGAAAATCTGGAGTGTTGCTCTACGTTTTGACTGTTGTGTGGGTTTTGGTAACTTTTTTTTTTTTTAAACCACCACCAGTAGCGTGAGGTTTTATGCTACAAGTTCATTAACCACATCATACAAGTGACTTGCATGATAATCTTGTTTAGCTAATGGATAATCTGTAATGTATTATAATGTACTAATGCAAATACCCATCTGGTTTCTTATCATGAAGCACTTCAAGTGGTTTATTTAAAAATGTCCTTTAACAGAAATGTGAAGTAAATAAAATGGCTTTTTTTAGTATTAGGTATAAAAGAGTGTTTTAATGTTTTCTGTTAGTATACTAAATTTAAGCGTAGTTAAAAAATCTGCATGTTGTGAAGCTTAAGACTAACTTTGGCATAGTCTTAAACCAATGTACTCTTGCAGTGTTCTTCCCTTGCAAAATCAGTATTCTTTTTAAGGTCCAAAACTCATGGCATTACTATTATGCTTTTTTTTTTCTCTTTCCTCAGGCCTGTATAGAGCAACAATTTGATTCTGTAAATGGTGGAGTGTCAGTGTCAAAGAACAGCACATTTGCTGAAGAATTTGCTCATACTCTTCGCACAGCTTTTGCAAATGTTGAAGCCAAACTTGGTAATGCAAGCTCATGCTTTTCCTGCCACCTTCACTGTTTCTAAAATTGCTTGTCTGGGAATAGACTTCAAAAAAGGTGTGTTTCTGCAGGTGAACCTTCAGAAATGGACCAGAGAGATAAATATGTGGGCATCTGTGGCCTCTTTGTACTGCATTTTCAGATTTTTCGGACCATAGACAAGAAATTTTACAAGTCACTGTTGGATGTATGTAAAAAGGTGAATACTTTATTCTTTTCTCAGTGATTAACAGGAGGAAAAAAAAAACCTTCAGTAATGAAGTAGATAATTTTCTTGGTTGTATAGCACAAACTTGGAAAAAGGAAGGGCACACAATTTATCAAAACAAGTCAAAAAGCAGAATTAAGATTTTTCTACTTTTTCTAATTCCTGCCTCCCCCTGGCCCTGTTTTCTTTTGAAGGTGGTCTAAAACCTGTGCACTCATAGCAGCAAGGTCAAATAACCTTGCAATTACCATTAAAGTATTTCTTAAGATTAGCATGGCACTGAGGATAAAAGTTGTTGGAGTATTGTGGGACTGAATAAATGCTGTAGGTTTTGATCTTGGCTATGAACGTGTATTTTGAAAGACATTGAAATCCAAAGGTGATTTGGGCTTTTTCATACCAGGTGGTGTTAAGAAATTACAACATTTCCTAATACTGTTTAGAATCACTGAGTGGGGTAATAACTTTGCCTATGTTGCCATTAGTGGACTTCTAGGGGAGAAGCCTTTTTTAATGTGAATGTAATACTTTATAGAAACTAGATATGAAGAATTAAAGTAAATTGTGTGTTATGGTTCACAATAGACATAAAGTCTATGCATAGTATTTGTTGTAGTTACTTGTGTTCATGGCTACTTTGTAGTATTTTCCCCCTATTTTTGATTCCTCCCTAGGTACCAGCCATCACATTAACTGCTAACATTATCTGGTTTGCTGACAACTTCCTGATTCAGAAGATACCAGCTGCTGCCAAACTTCTGGACAAGAAAAGTATTCATACGATTAAAATGCAAAGGGAGAACTTCCTACAGCAGAAGGCACAGTCGCTTACCAAGTATGCTTCCTCAGTACTGCTTTGTGATGCTGTTAGGCAAATAGTTTATAAACCCATGGGTTTCTTCAGTCCGTGTACCGGCACACTGGGTAGTGTTGCTCAGTGGGGTTAGTTTTTCCACTTCACTGCAGCAATATATGTGTGTGTGTGTTAGTGTCGTTGAAAAAAGCACTGCTTGTCTTTTAACATTCCAACTAGTGTAACCCAAGCAGATTAACTTTTGGGGATTTATATTATTTAAGAGCAGCCCAGTCTGGCATTGTTGCAATGACAAGCTATATTTCTGTGTATATATGTATATAAAAAGAAATTCACACTAGGAGGAAAAAATTAACTTCAGTGCATGGCCTCTCTTATTTTGGTGTTTAAAAGCATTTTCTAGCAGTTTTATTTACTGCTTTAATTTAAAGTGTGGTATATGTACTGCAAAGAGGGCCGTTTAATCCCTTTGAAAGATAGGTGATTTTGGCTCTTTAGGGTATGATTGTACAGATAAAACTGGCAGACTAATTAATCCATACCTCTAGAGAATTAAAACATAAATGACTATGAGGTTCAGATACTTTTGGGAATGGAGAATTATTATTTTGGGTATTTTTGCCTTGCAAGAATTTAAGCTTTGGAAAGAAAATCGTTGTCTTACTTGAAATGAGCAGTGTTCTTTGTTTTCTTCTCCAGAGATATGCAGTCATATTATGTTTTTGTGAGCTCATGGATGACAAAAATGGAATCTATCTTGTCAAAGGAGCAACGCGTGGATAAGTTTTCTGAAGATCTTTCTAACCGCTGCAATGTCTTCATCCAGGTGTGCAGTCTTTTAATATAGCAATGCAGCAAACTGATGTTCTGGTGCAAGTTGTTGAATATAAAAGGAAATCACAGAAGTTCTGTGATCATCAGTATGTTATTTTATGATGTGGGGATTCTTCTAAAACTTTAAATGCCCAGTAGATACTTTAGTAAATCTGGAAAAGATTTTTCCATAGGCATGTGGAGAAAGTCAATCTGACTAAATATGCAGTGGCTAAAATTTTGGATTTTTCCCTTGACTTTAGGAAGCAGAAAAGCTTCATTGCCTCTAGCAAAGGTTTTGGGCTTTTTTTTTTTTTTTACCTTTTGAGTCAGCCATGAGGTACTTAAGTTGGACTGAACAAGTGTCTAATTTAGTTTGATTTAGCACAATATATACTTCCAGTAAAGGTTTTGTGTTTCATTGTGCTTTGCCTAGTGATGGTACTTTGCAAGAATCTTACTACGTTCCGAGGCAGCTGGTTTTCTTTTGGCCTACTAACAGCTTGTAGTCTTAATGTAAGATGCTTCTTATTTCTGAATTTATTTTTTTTGCTAGTTTTTAATATGTCTATCTGCCTGACAGAAACCTGATGAGAATAGGTGTGTGATAGAAACATGATCCTGAATCTTCCGTATCTAAGACATACATGTGCTAGGATCTGTGCGTTTTATATTTCAGTTATTTGCAGTGGACTTAAATTTTGGTCTATAGTGAACTGATTTTCCTATATCACTTGCTGTCTTTTCCTAGTCCTTTTTTTTTTTGTTATTGATACTACTTTTCCTTTGAAATTAACATTTTTGTCATGCTCTATGTAACCAACATTGTATTTAAAAGCTTAGTATGCATTGATTTAGAAATGATCATTCTTTATAGTATGGGATAGACAGTCCTATTTAAAAAGTGTAGAAGTGTGTAAATACTGTCAGTATATTCCACAGAATCTGGAAGTTTTAGATTGGTTTTGTGATAGGCAGCTTTTTGTGGGGATGGGAGTTGTTTGGTGGGATGGTATACAATAGGTCAGAAATAATTAGACCTTTTGAGGCTGTGTTATTAATTCACTGACCTGTGTTTAATTTGAATGGTTCTAGAAGAGGTTACTGACCAGGTCATCTACAGAATTGTAGGAAGCTTCGTAATGCCTGCCTAATAAAAGGATCTCAGTTAGCTTTGGCGTCTTGGACTTGATTGTAAAGTGGAGTGGTAGGTTCTCTAGTGTGAAGAGGCAAAAATTAGCCATCTATCGTGTATGAAAGAAAAAGGAGAGGATGACTTTGATATGTTGTGAAAATTATTCTTTTTTTCTCTTCTCCCCTTGTACTCGTTCTATTTCTAGGGTTTTCTTTATGCATACAGTCTTAGCACCATCATTAAAACTACAATGAATCTTTACATGTCAATGCAAAAACCTATGACCAAAACCTCAGTAAAAGCTCTCTGCAGACTTGTGGAACTTCTGAAGGTAGGTCACTGGATGAAAACTGTTTCTTTCATGTAGACCTTTACAGAGAGAACACTGAACAAACATTACATATTTAAAGCAAAACAAAAAAAATGTGTTTGGTTTTCCTGAGATGGGAAATGTGTTTGCAGGGATGGCTTCTCATTCAAGACAGGGTTTGGTTGGAGAACAGGAGATTTGGGAGGCTAGAACCCATTTTGCCTCTTGTCCTGTTGCTGGGCACCTCTCAGAAGAGCCTGGTTCTGTCTTCCTTGTGTCCTCCCTTCAGATATTTATGCACATTGTTAAGATCCCCACCCTGAGCCTTCTCTTCTCCAGGCTGAACAGTCACAGGTCTTTCAGCCTTGCATCATACATGAGATACTCCTGTCCTTTAATTAGCTTCATGGCCCTTGGCTGAATTCTCTCCAGTGTGTTCATGTCACCCTTGTATTAAGGAGCTCAGAACTGGACCCAGCACTCCAGGTGTGGCCTTCCCAATGCTGAGGAGAAAGGCAGGGTCACTTCTCTTAACCTGCGGGCAATACTTTGTCTAATGCTGCCAAAGATACCATTAGCAGCAGGGGCACACATCTGGCTCATGTTCCACTTTGTGTCTGCCAGGACCCCCAAGTCCTTTTCTGATAAGCTGCTTTCCAGCTGGATGACTCCCAGTATAGGTTAGTGTATGGGATTATTCATTCCCAGGTGCAGGACTTAACATTTTTCCTGATACTTTTTCCAAAAGGAAGATACTCTGTTTTGAGGTAACTTCAGGAAGCAATAGCAAACAAAACCAACCAAACAAAAAACCTCAAACTCAAACCAAGCCCAAAAACAACATAAAAACACCTCCACAAACAAAACAAAGAAAATAAAAAAAAAACCCACAAGTAAACAAACAAAAAAAAAAAAAAACAACAAAACTTAGATTGATCCTGAAACTTTTTCATGCTACTGAATGGTCTGAATTTCTCATTTTGAATTTCTCATTTTCTAAGGGTTAATTGCAACTGCTACTAACATTACAAAGTAGAAAGAGTCTGTATTTGCAGTGTGGAGGAATCAGCCAGCATAAAGCCAAATTCTAAAGGTAACAATTTGGGTAACTACATGAACTGTTGTGTTTTGGGATTGACTTTAGGCAATAGAGCACATGTTTTACCGAAGGAGTATGGTTGTGGCAGATTCTGTGACGCACATCACTCAGCACCTGCAGTATCAGGCTCTTCACTCTATTTCTGTAGCCAAGGTATGTAAGCCAAGTTCTAATAATCAACCTTCCTATTGAAGTGTTTAAAAAAAATTCCTAATTTTAAAGTGGTTTTCTTTCTGTAGCAAAATCTGTAGCATAGTGCTTCTGTGAGAATCAACAGATATATAAGCTTCCCAGTAGGTCAGAACTTTACCTGAGATACTGTACAGCGTAGATGGTTGTCTGGTTTTGACCAAGAATGGTTCCTCTAAACTGCTGCATCTCTCATCATGTTCCTCTTGTGTTCTTTTTAGTTTTTATTTCTAGTGATTTTCCACAGATTGACCTTTTCTTACCTCTTTTCTGATGCACATTCTGTAAGCAATCTGTTACAGGTTTAAGCAAACCGACTGTTATTTAAATCTTTTTCTGGCCAAAATAGCCATGGTTAATACATGATGCCTTACATCAGTTTAATGCAGGTGTAAGTTCACTATTTCACTGTGGGGTAAAGTGCCTTCTGATGGTGAGACACCATAACATGTATGTACATACTATATCTTTTTGGAAACAAGATCAGTTTACTACACATTTTGATTAACAAATTTTGATTCTCTGAACTTGGAGCAAATGGGAAAATAAGATTTTTAATATACCTGTTCTGGTGTATTACTGATTGAATGTGATGAAAGAATAAAACAGTAGCAGAATTACAAAGGACATATGCTACTGATATCAATGCAGCTATTAAATTCTCCCTTTGACTGTAATCTCAATTTATGTATCTGGAATTTTGGCATCTCCATATCTTCTAGCATAAGCAAAAAGAAAAGCTGTACTTCTGAAAAAACTTCGTACATCCGTGTGTGTGTGTCTGTGTTCATACACACACACACACACATATATATATGTCAGGAGTAGCATGAACTGAAAAAGTTCCAAGCTTTAAGGATACTAAGAAAAACTATGTATCTTCAGACAAACAGTTCACATATAGTTAGATAACTTTGATAACCTTTTCAAATGATATCTGTAATTCTACCACAAATTATTTCTGAATGCATAGAAATATGCTTAGAATGGTGTATTGAGGGATATCAAACAGAACACATCTGTGAACAGTTCTTGATATTTTGGCAACTACTCAGAAAATATGTAAAAGGCAGATGCTAGTAAATAGAAGGCTTCATTAGTACTAATCTGTTTTTTTACTGGTCTATTTCATCTTTAAGTGGTGTAAGATCTAAGGGTTATACCTAACATAACTTTACTATGCAAGGTTAGGAGCTTCATGTTGAACATACTTTCTCAGAATCAGAAAAGGTTTCTCAGAATCAGAAGAGGTTTTCTTTAACTCTTTCTTGAAACTGTACCTCTTCTGACTTATGCTGCTACTCACAAATACATCTATGACTTACTTCAACGTCTTAGCCAGAAGATTTGATTCCTTTCATTTATTTCATGCAAATGTGTTCACACTTAATCTTTCTGATAAATCAGAATTTATAGATAACTGCAAGCTACCGTTATTACCATGTTTATACATCATCTTGCTGTTCAGATGAAAACTGGCTTTTGTTACCAGCAACAGGGAGTCACTGATTAAAAAATAATTAAAAATAAATAAATTACATGTACCTTAGAACTGAAATTGGCATGCAGTCACATGCAGCTTGTTCAGTATTTGTAGGACCTGACCCTTGATCGTGCAGAGCTGCACGTTCTCCAGGTGTATAGATAGGTTGTCATAGAATTGACAGAGTTAAGTGACTCTAGATACAGTTCACTCTGTTAACAAAACATAAGTTGCTTGCAGAAATACTCAACTTATGTCAAATCCATAAGCTTTGGAAAGAAGAGGTACACTATTTCTTTTGTGCTTAGGTAACTTTTCTCTGAATTTGTGTCGTTGTCATCCAGAAAAGAGTAATTTCTGATAAAAAGTACAGTGAGCAACGCCTGGATGTCCTCTCCGCTTTGGTGTTGGCTGAGAACACCCTCAATGGGCCGAGTACGAAACAGAGGCGGCTGATAGTTTCCCTTGCACTAAGTGTGGGAACACAGATGGTAAGTGCCATGTGATAATTCCTGGCCTTTACTTGTTTGCTATAGTATCTTATAAAGAAACATAATCTTGTCTTTTTCTTTTCTTTTTTTTTCCCTTCATTTGCACAGAAAACTTTTAAAGATGAAGAACTCATTCCCCTTCAGTTAGTTCTGAAAAAACTAGACTTGATCAGTGAACTCACAGAGCGGTAAGCAGTTTGACATGATAGGTAGAAGGCAGGGTAGTGTCACTGAGGGAGCTGGGTCTTTCTGAATTGCAAAATCTGGTAGCTGCATGCTGGTGGTGTTTTTTTGCATGTATTGTAGACTAGGAATGGACAGGAAGAATTCCAGAGTTGGGCCTGAAGCTTGCTGGTCTTTGGGCAAGTCGTATTTTAACTATTGCTAATTAGGTAATCCACTTCTCTGATTATTTAGAAATTCTATCAGTTTCTTGGATGACTTGGCTTTATATTAAGCCAAGGTCTTCCTCTTAACCTAAACCTGAGAATCACAAATTAATCCCAGGCTGTGCTGGAGATCAGACTGGTAGTTCACAGGTGATGCTACGTTTTACTGCAGCAGGAGTTTCAGTGGATACTCATAAGTTAAATAATGCTGTCCATCTGAAAGCTGGGTGAATATCTTGGGTTCCATGCATATTTTATGGAGAGAAACAAGCACTTCAGTGGATGACTCATGGGAGAAAATTCCTTGCTTAAGTGTTGCACAGGGTTGTATCAGGAGAGACCTGTTTCTCTTTTTTGACTTCTAGAAGAAACTGACCTCCAGGCTACTCATTGTATGCAATAAGAAAATAGCTGTTTAGAATTTTGCTGTCATGTAAGGTTTAACTCTTTCAGAGATGGGCTTGAAAGGCAGTTGTCTTTAGTTTAAACATTACTAAAATATATCTGTTAGAAGAATGGCTTCTTCCAATTCTGTGTCTAATAACCTGTCTTGTATTCTAGAGTTCGAGCCCAATGTGACTGTTGTTTCTTATACTGGCATCGAGCAGTCTTTCCAATCTATTTAGATGATGTGTATGAAAATGCAGTTGATTCTGCTAGACTGCATGTAAGTAATAATGTTAGCAACTCAGTTTAACAAGCAACTGTAGTGGGAGGGATTTGGAGGAGGAGAGGATAAAACTTAAACTGTTAAGGAAAAAGCTCAAAAAGAAAGGTAAAACCCAAACAAGAGTTACCACTGAAGCAGAAATTTCTTTTCAATCTGGAGGCTGTAAAAGCAATCTTTGTTCTAAATCTAATTGAAGTATACCTGTTAGATTGCTCTAAAAGTCTCAGGTTGCTATTGTTAACTCTGGGTCTATGTGTGTCTGTCTGCCTCTGTTCCTCTCTTCATTCATTCTCATTTGAAATTAACACCTTTTGCTAGACTTGAACATTAAAAGCCTTTGTTCCACATCATGGTTATGTGTTTCTAAAGCATGTGTTGCTCTGTTCAGTGATGCCATGTGGGATAGTTGTCCTGTAGCTTTTTCCAGCCCCCATCTCTCCTCCCCTCTTTGAAGTACCCAGTATTTGCTGCAGAAGTGAATCATGCTTTGGCATGCTAATCCTGATAAAAATCAGTCATCTGGTCCATATTGTGCAAACCATTGTCAATTACAGTACTGAAATGATTATCAGGCAAATAATTTCATATGAAATAGCTAATAACTATGACCTTCCAGTAAATGGATCAGCAGCAACTAAATACTTCAGATTGAGGGCATTAAGGACAAGAAACTTCAGCAGGGTTTCTGAAGTCTGTTTTTAATAAAAGAGGGAAGGCTAGTGATTTTTGACTCATTTGTTAGCTTTGAATGCTAATTTGAAATGCTGTTGCCATGTCTGTCAGTGTGTTGGTAAAGCATAATAGTTTCTTTTTTCAGTATATGTTTAGTGCACTACGGGACTGTGTACCTGCTATGATGCATGCAAGACACTTGGAATCTTACGAGATGCTTCTGGAATGCTATGACAAGGAAATCATGGAAGTGCTCAATGAGGTAATTTGTTGTGAACAAAAAATAAAAGCAATACTTAGAATAACTTATAGGCCAGCACATATTGTACCAAACCTGATACGATCTATCCAAATAGCTTAGAGACCTTTGAGATTGGTGTGCAGCATTTTAATAAGTAAGAAAGTGTTCACTGATGATTTTGGTTATTTAAGACCTGTTGTTAATGGTGTCTGTGGTGGCTGGGAATGTGAAAACACTGTGCTCTAAATTACGTAAGTTGGCAAAGCCTCGGTTGCAGATTTGCCTATGCAGACAGAAGAGGCTTTTTATCAGATTAGCTTCTGCTTGTATGAATTCCTAAAATAAGTAATACTGTTCTTAGGATGTATTCGTGGCTTTTAGTAGTGAAGGCTCTGTAAATGTAGGTGGCTTCTTTGGTGAATCATTAGCAGGAATTACAAAGGATGTTTAACAGAGAAAATGTGAATTTAGATTTGCCAAGTCCAGGGTTTTAACCTTTGAACCATCCTTTTTGATTAGTTCAAAAGCAAACCTACTCTTCTGAAAATACCAAATTGCTTATTGCAAGAACTCTTCTCACTGAGCTAAGTCTTATGGTTATCTAGGTAGATAGCCCTAAGCCTAGTTCCCCTTGAGAAGTGAGAATATATAAGTTTAAATTGTGTTAAACTCTTATGTGGAAGTTTTAATAACGTGGCTTAATTAATGGCATTAGGTAGCTATACCTTTACCTCTTCTGAGCTGCATAGCTTTTTCTTGTTATTCTGTATTAGATCAAGAACACAGGAAATAAATATCCTTCTGGTTCCCAGGTAGTGGTTCACTTTGACTTATGTGGTTCTGCCAAAGCAAAGCTGTCTTTGCTAGTTTAATCAGTCTTTTATGTATCTCTAGAGAGACATGTTAGTTATTCTAACGGAGCATTGTAAGCTGACACTGAACACGACTGACTTTTTTTTTTTTAACTTCCCTGAATAGCACTTGCTGGACAAACTGTGTAAAGAGATAGAAAAGGACCTGCGCTTATCAGTTCATACACACCTGAAGCTGGATGACAGAAACCCGTTCAGAGTTGGCATGAAGGATCTAGCTCATTTCTTCTTCCTGAACCCCATACGCTTTTTCAACCGATTCATTGACATAAAAGGTGAGGTGTCAGACATTTTCTTGGTTCTGTTACTTTCATCTCTGTTACACTTCAGCTTAATACATCTTTTCACTTTTTTTCCCCAGTTCTCTAACTGAATAGATAGTAGTATTTAAGTTCACCCTTCTATGTGTTTACAGCTTATGTAACTCACTATTTGGACAAGACCTTTTACAACTTAACAACTGTAGCACTTCATGACTGGGCCACCTACAGTGAAATGAGAAACCTAGCAACTCAACGCTATGGTTTAAGTATGACTGAAGCACATCTTCCCAGCCAGACTCTGGAACAGGTACAGTGCCCACAGGATATGAATATCAGTTGTTTCATTACACTGTCATACTAGCTAGCTACTCAAAGGACTAAGTCATTGAAATTAAAGTACCCCAGAGTAAAGAACTCTTTGAAAAAAGTGACCTTTAATTTCTGGTTTACTTCTGGGACAGAATCTTTATCTGACTTGGGAGATACCACCAATATCAGTTAATTTCATGTTGGACTTGCATCATTCATTTCTTACCAAATTTCATTTTATTAAATCTTATGTTATATGAAGTCTGTTTCATTGGAACTTCACTATCAGCAATTTGGTATGCAGTGTGTCTGGAACACAACTGTCACCAGTCTGGAATGACCTTTGGTGGTTTTTTCTGGCTTTTTGCTTTCCTCTCAGCAGGTTCTGATTAGCAGTCATCAAGAGAAATTGTTTCACAGGCTGCACATTGAGGAACTTGAGACATCTGTGCTTAGTGTAATAGGAGAGTGACTCAGAGCCTCCTAGAAACTACTAAATGTGGTCACATACAGAGTCAAGTTATAGTTTAATCAGGTTAATGGTGAAGGCATTCACTGTTACAAGGTCGCGCAAAAGAAATACGACAGGCATATTTCTGAAGACTTTCCTTCCAGAGTTTTAAGTGTCTTGGATATTTTTGGCAGTTAGCTTCATTCCTTCAATTGGGTTAGCATGTTGGTGAAAGTTTTTAGAAAGTTTTTTGACTTTTTAATGTTCATGATGGCTCTATCTTCCTAAGTTGAAAGAGGGCATAGAACTAAGAACTTCATCTGCTTCTTGGCACAAAAATGCTGTGGATTAATTTCTGTTTCTGGCTTTAGCTTTCTGTTGGTAGTATTTGGCCATCACATCGTTATAAAGACTTAATTTCACAACATTGGCTACATAACATTCATTCTGCTATGAGCTTTACTTCGAAACAAAACCACCACACACTCTGTTCCCCTGCCAGCCCTAGCAAAGTCTTGATTAAAATCCTTGGCTTAACTGAAGACAGCATGTTTAAATTAAACAGCATCTTCCCTGTGCGCAGTGATACTAAAGGGACTCCTTCAAGCAAAACAATTGTAAAATTTACATCACAAATGCAAAGCTTAATTTTTCTAATCTGGTTGGGCAAAAAAATGTCAAAAAGTATTCGTTTGCTTATGTGTTTGTAGTAATCTGTGTGTGTATAGAAATCTAAGGCAAGATTCCATTTTCTGGAATCTGAGAACAGCGGAATCTTTAATTTAATTGGTGCCTGTGGAATAGGCTGGAGGATTCCTTTCTTTCAGAAGAAGCTGAAAAAAACCCAGGTAGAGTGTAAATGTTAAAATGTGAGCCAAGCTGCTTTTTTTTTTTTTCTCCTCTAAGCATTATCTTACAGACACTGAACAAAAATGAAGAGATTCTTCATTTTCCAAAGTGAAAATATTACTTTCTAAAATTATTTCAAGTTAACTACAGAAATAGTTGCACATCTTAGCAGTTAGGCATGTCAGTAGTGCTTGAGAATTGTTATCATGTTACTCAAAAGATAATATTGTTTCAGGGTCTGGATGTTTTGGAAATCATGAGAAATATTCACGTTTTTGTATCCCGCTACCTCTATAATCTGAATAATCAGGTAAGATATATCCCATATTTTCCCTGGATTTGGCCCTGATTTGAAGGGTTTGAGAAATGCGGAGTAGTTTACATGTGAGAGACACACAAGTTGAACACACATAACAGCAATCTGTAAAATAACTATGGCTGCTCTAGAGAGAATGTTCTGTAAGCATATTCTGAGTATGGTGTGCCAGGAGATCAAATATTCCCATGAAGCTAGGAGAAGGCAGCAAGGATAACTGGCTGCTATAGAAGGGCATACGAAGTATGATTTTTTTTCAGCTTGAAAAAATGGTATCTGAAAATGGGTTATTGGGGAGATGAATCAGTGAATGACTTGGAGAACATGTACAAGAACACTTGGTGGTTTCTTAAAAGGTGAGAATGAGGGGCCCACTACAAAAAGGAGTGGCTTGCTTAAAGGAAAAAGTAGTACTTATTTCTCCTAGCACATTATTCAGTAGTGGAACTCATTGCCATGGCATATAGTGGGGCCAAAAGTACAAACAGGTGCCAGAATAGTATAGACCAATTAATGTAGGATAAATATCAGTGTTTTGGTGCAACATCTGCCTTGGAATTATTGCATCACTGCCTTGCAGAAATCACAACCACCTACCAGATCAAGTTTATTGTATGCTGTATTTTCCTGGTTCTTTCCCTGATCACCAGTTATTAGCTGCTCTCAAAAATAACGTATCAGCTACCTACACTGGTAATCTATCACAGAATCAGGTTTGGGTAAATAACTTTACTTTCCTCCCTCATCTCACAGATCTTTATTGAAAGAACAAGTAATAACAAACACTTGAACACTATCAATATCCGGCACATCGCTAATTCAATTCGGACCCATGGAACAGGAATCATGAACACAACAGTGAGTATCTTTCATGCTGTCGTTGGGTTTTTTTTCTAAAGGTGTACAAAAGCCTCCAAATTCTTGCATCTCCGAATGGTTTATTTGTTAGTGCAGGTTTAATTGTGCAATAATAATGTTCTATTTGTATTAATAAACCAGTTATTGGACGTGGTACAAATGAGTATTGCAATCTCTTGGGAATTACGCCACAGCTGTTACATAAAGTTAATGAAGAGATTTAAAACCACATCAAAGAAGATAAAAGATGTTCTGGTGTAACTCTGAATATCAGTAAAGACAAAGAATACTTATCAAACTAGCATAGTAAAATATTTTGATTTCTAAGCTGCCTGCATAAATTAGCATACACTAAGTTTCTGCTTATTGACAGTAGACAGATACTTTTGCTGCACTTAAAGCAAATCTTGAAGAAATGCAATGTTAATTTTTTAAGCTCCTCTTGTAATTAAAGCTTGAGAAATACCAGTTTTTCAATTTGTGGAATATAAGCTGCAGACTCGCGGTCCTTTATTGGAAGACTGTGACTTCTCACTGCAGTGCTTTTAACTGGGTCTGTAGTGTAGGTGGTATTTTCAACAGCTGAAGGCATTGACCTCTTTGCAAAGCAGATAAGGGTGCTTCCTATGGCACACCTACTGCAGCAGGAATTTATTGCTGTTCTCAAGTTTGGATACAAGGCCCCAAAGGTCATTTCAGATTGGTGCTTTCCAATCTGCTGCTCATCTTCCGTCTACTTCTTTGATGTTTTCTTCTCCCCATTCTTTTAGTCCTATCAAAAAAAAAAGAACTTGCTGTAATGTTGAACCTGCTCTCAAGTCATTACTTTAAAAGTGGAAATGATTAGGAAAATAAGGTTTTCTTCCCTTGCACTGTTACTGAGTGCGGGGACTTCAGTTACACAGAAAAACGGTGTTAGATAATTTCCTGGTGATCTAGATTTATTCACTTCTGATTGTGAGTAAAGTTAGTTATGCTGACACAAGAACTGAGGTGTGTAGGGTGGAAGCATGCTTTTGCCTCACGGGGAACTGTTTTACAGAACCCTGAGGAAGGGAAAAGGTGTCAGGAGGTTGTGCAGATTCCACAGCTTGACTGAGGAAGTTGAGCTTCTCTTCCCTTTTCAACTTGAAATGTTTGTATTGCTTCAAAAGAACAGCTACAGGATATTCCAGCTATAAACTAATGGCTGTGTAGGGCAGGTCATCTAACTGAAGTAGTTACCTTGTCCCTTGGTCCGTCTGCCCTTCCTGGAAGAGAGTGAGCCTGCCAGAAGTGTCTTCCTTATTTTTTTGAACCAGTGAAATTAAAAAGATGAGAGTAACAAAATGAATTAAACTGAATAGAAGGTTCTACATAACCAAAAGTTACTCAGGAATCTCCTGAAAACAGGTTGCTAGATATGCTTGTTACTCTGATAACTTTCTTGATTTAACTTTTTAATTCATTTATTTTTTCCTTTTAGGTAAACTTCACTTACCAGTTTTTGAGGAAAAAGTTTTATATTTTTAGCCAGTTCATGTATGATGAACATATCAAATCCAGACTTATCAAGGACATCAGATTCTTCAGGGAAGTCAAGGATCAAAATGATCACAAGGTATAGTAATTTTTGAAAGACTGAGAGTAATTTGGCTAAAAGAAGTGTTACTTTCATGTGACTGAAGGTGCACCAAAGCATAGCATTCCTATTATTTTAATGTGTATTTCCAGACAAAGTGACAGCTTTTGTCCTATCAAAATGCTGTGTTGCAAATGTCTGTATTCAGGATGGCTTTGTTTCATTCTGGGTGTTCTATAAATATGAGGTTGGCTAAAATCATTCTCCCAGTGACCTGGAAATGGTTTGATGGACTCATAGTCTATTCAAGGTTCTAAAATTGTGGTCCAAATCATGCTTAACAGTTGTTGTCAGTTTTGAATAGGATTATTCAAACTGAATCCAAAATGATGTGAACATGTAGCACTTACTCCATTTTGTGAGGATCTGGGGACTAGGGTCTGATTTTTCCATGCTGAAAAATTGATTTCTCAAAAATGAGAGACACAATGTATTTAATAAAATAGACAGCCAGCTTCTTGGTATGTTAAGTGCTTAATTTTTTTTTAGCAATACTTTCTTGTTCACAGTAACGCTCATTTCTCAGCTTGCAGAAGTGACTTAGCCAAATGAGTTTTGCAAACTCATATGGACAGGCAGGTGTATAACTTATTAGAAAAATGAAGCTGTAGATGCAAGGCAGGAATGTATTGCAAATAGAATTGTGTTGACATGATGGAAAAAAACCAACTTTTAAGGATAGTTAATTATTCTTACAAATCGTTCTAAAATCTTTTTCTAGTATCCCTTTGAAAGAGCAGATAAATTCAACCGTGGCATCAGAAAACTTGGAATAACCCCGGATGGCCAGAGCTATCTTGACCAGTTCAGACAACTCATAAGTCAAATTGGTATGAAATGCTACCTAAGGCAATGTTATAAATGTTACTTCATGGAAGAGATCTTCATCTTCTAGTAACTGAACTTTTAGCTCAGGCTAAAATTAGATTTAATGCCAGTCAGATGGAAAGTACGTGTATCCCATGTGAAATAAATACTCTCATCTCATGACACAGAAATGGCCCTTGCATGTCTTAATCTAAAATACAGCTACATCTTGCAGAGATGCCTGTTTCCTTTTAATATCTATGGAATGGAACTGACTTTTATCCAGACTGAATGTATTTCCCACAAAAAAAAAAGTACTCTTAAGTTCATGCGTTTCAGAAAACAACCATTATGTCCAACTGAAGTAACTTTGAGTGGTGTGTGACACTGCAGTGGTATTTTCAGCCTTTGGATATGCAGGGCTGATCTGAACATGCTTGATGTGCCCAGTGGAAAGTTTGTGCTGCTTAGCCCCTTCCGCTGTTGTGGAAGGAAACACGACCTTGCTACGTGATGCATTTGTGTTTCCTTTCTTTACATAGCCTTCGGATGGCAGAGTTCAGTGTAACTCTTTTGAATTTGGCTTTCAGAATAGTTTCTTAGTCAGAACTATATGGCAACTTTAATTTACATTTCAGAGCTTATAGAATTATGAAGAGTGTGTGTGTGTAAGTAATTATGAATTATTTTCTTGTTTTTTAAAGGCAATGCTATGGGTTATGTACGAATGATAAGATCTGGTGGACTTCACTGCTGTAGTAGTGCAATTAGGTACTTCCACAAATATTTCATTTTTCTGTTTGCTCCTTCTCCTTCCTTTGTTCCCTATTCGTGCTGGTATTCCTGACATTCTTACCCATCCCCCATAAATTTTGAAAAGGTCTCCTTTTATGCCTACATTGATGTGGGATTATCAAAAACAGTGCTCAATTCAGAACTGTAGAATCATGGCCACAAAGCAGTAAAACACAAATGAATTTTTGGGGAAAATGCTGCAAAATTGTTGACAGAATGTACATGTAAGCCATTAGTCCTTAATTAAGCCAGTAATTCCTGATGTTAATTGCTTTGAGGGTGCGTTAAGGAAAACTAGTACAAGCCTTGAGGAACTTGGGCAGAAAGATTTCTTTGATGCTTCTTTTTGCATAGATGGTTGTGTTTATATAAGGTCACTGGAAGACACTAACTTTTACATACAAATAAATAGTTGGTTTTCTTGCAAGTAATAGTAAGCTTAGAGTTATCAAGGGCAGAAAGTGCTAGAGTGAGGAGACAGCAGCCTGGTAAAAGCAGAAGTACAAATGATGTACAAAATGTGCATTTAGAAGTGAATTTAATAGTGCCTGGATGAGAATATGGCAGGTATGATAGAAGTTCAAATAGTTTGAGCCCAGAATACTGAATTAAATTATAATAGATACTTCAGTGAATATAAACAGTTGAACATAAGCATAATCCTAACAAACAGTAAGTTTTCAGGTTTGTTCCTGATCTGGAAGATATCGTTAACTTCGAAGAGCTGGTGAAAGAAGAAGGACTCTCAGAAGAAACACAAAAAGCAGCAAGGTACCCTAACATCAGGCTTTTGAGGTCAGGGGCAGGGATGGGATGAGACCCCTACAGTTTTTAAGTTCTAAATGTAGCTGTTAGTTACATTTTTATGTGTGTGTGTATTAAAAGGTCGACTGACTTTATGCAAAAATATTTGCCCTTTTTCAAAGCAGAGAAAATAGAAGCAGTTGTTTTGAAAATGCAGAGACTGTTAGAACCTGGTTTCTTGATAAGATGTAAAGGCTAACAGGCTTTCCTCACCACATGTCTGATATCTACATTTAGAGTGTTCAAGGCTTTAGGTAAAAAAGATTCACGTATTCTATTTGTAGACCTTTTTTGGAAAAAAAAAAAAAATCAATCAAGAAACATGATTCAAGGTGGCTGTAGAGGTAGGATGTAATCTTGGACACTCTGGTCTGAATACATGATTGTGGGTGTAGGCAAAGAGTGAAGAGAGGGTTGTTACCCCAAGGGGTGACTAAGCAAAGAACCTTCCAGCAGAAACCAGGTAACACATTGCTTATCTCTCGCAGGCAGTTGGACTCTGTCCTCAGTGACCTCACACGTAACTTTGCGGAAGGAACCGAGTACTTCAAAATGCTTGTGGATGTATTTGCTCCTGAATTCCGCAGCCCAAAGAACATGCATCTGCGGAACTTCTATATCATTGTTCCCCCACTGGTTAGTGCTTTCACTGCCTGTATTACTGCTTGTTATTTGAAAAACACATCAGATCAGCCTTGTCTTTAAACATTTTGTATTAGGCTGTTGATGAACATACTCTGCTTTCTTCCCTGATGATGAGCGGGATTGTTTTGAGCGTGGCTTTGCTGATAGCTGTCCAAAGCCATGTTTGTTTACATAAATACCTGTGCTAGCACTCAAAAAGGTAACTTTATAAGCTACTTCTGCTGTTTGAATCCAGTTTGGAGAAGCCAAGATGGAAAAAGGAGGAATTGGAACAGCAAAGATGAAGGGAGTTTAAAACCATATTCTTTATCTTTCTCATGTGCATCCTCTTCATCACATTAGGCTGTTTTAATGTCACTTTCTCAGGCAGTAAAACTGGAGTCCTCTCTTGGAAATGGATCTGCTTTTGCTAATAAGCTTTGTTTAGAAAGAGTCCAGCTGAGTGTAGGCGATGCACACTTGAGTACAGCAGTTTGGGCATTTGGAAGCAGTTAGTTTTGAAGGCCTACATGAGCTAAACAGATTTGTGTGTAACATCCCATTTTAGAAGCTAACATTAGAATGTCAATGAGCCATGAACTCAAGACTGAGAGGACAGGTGTGTCATGGTGAGGGATAGAAGTGAGGGGAAGAAAAGGCTCATGACAAGTACTTTTGTTCTTTTTTCCTTCCCGTTTGTTTGTTTTGTTTTCTGATAAATACTGTTTCAGGAATATTTCCATCTGCTTTAGTTTTAAGAAGGCATTTCAGTGTAGTTAAATATGAAATCATTGTAGATTTTTGAGAAGTTGTTCATGTTCAGAGATTTTCATCTCTTAAGAGTAGTTACTGCATACAGACACATACACATCATTTGACATTTCTACCTGGATTTCTTGTTCAACATTATAAATATAAGACTATTGACATATTTTTACTGTTTTCTAAAGAGTAAAATAACACACTGCAGCTTTCAAACACTAATCCCTTTAAGCTTTCTGTGAACCTGGGCTATTTTAATTATCCTGCACTTGTATGTTTACCTCTCACTATCACCACGAGAATGTGAAGTAATAGTCTGCAAGAATAGCAGAGAGAATATACCTCTGTTTTGTTTAGCATATGTAAAAAAAAAAAAAAAGTTTTCCAAAGCTTAACTTACCTTCTTCCCCCCCCATGTAGAAAAAATACAAGTTTTCATACAAAAACATCTAATGATGGAAGACACAATTAGCATAATTTGAGCATGAACTTACATTCATAGGTAGCAGCATGTATGTGAATACCTTTCTAAAATTTGTGAGTTTCTCTTGATGATTCCAAGACAGCTTTTCGCTCTTTCAGACACTCAATTTTGTAGAACATTCAATCAGTTGCAAGGAGAAGTTGAATAAGAAGAACAAAAGCGGAGCAGCTTTCACTGACGATGGGTTTGCCATGGGTAAGTTTCAGCACACCGCTTACCCTTTGGGGTTATGGTTGTTTGCCAGGAAAGTTTTGTTTTTATTTTGTGTGTTCCCATAGTTAAAAGTTCTGTCATTTAAACTCGGGATGTCTTGGCTTCAGCATGGTGGATTTGAGGACTCTTTTTGTATTCAGAATCTTCTAAGAATGGAATAGCTGAGTATGGGAGTGGACATTTTTGTTCTATGTTGTTGCTCCCCAGTTTCTTTCAAAGCTTGCAAAGCTCAGTAGGTGAGAAGGTCTGCAAGTCTTTGGGTAAGTTGTGAGGGTTTTAAAAATCGAAGCTTGTTCTTCATTATGACTTCTTCCTGTTAGATTTAATTGACAATTAATTGCAATTTAAATGTTTTTTGTATGGGAATTATAAACTTAGGCTGATCTGTTAAAAATAGTCACAAAGCTTTTTGCAAATTGCATGCTGACTTTGGTACGTGGTTTGTTAATGACTATAGGTGTGGCTTACATTCTGAAGCTTTTGGATCAGTATCAGGAGTTTGATTCTCTGCACTGGTTCCAGTCTGTCAGAGAGAAGTACGTGAAGGAAATAAGAGCAGTAGCTAAGCAGCAGAATGTGCAGTCCACTAATCAAGATGAGAAACTGCTACAGACTATGAACCTTACCCACAAGCGACTGGAAGTTTGTTTACAGGTATAGCATGGGTCTAGTTACCTGTTCTGTGTTGTGTTCTGCACTTGCCCATCACAATTCAGGTATCTGCTGATGGATTCATAGGATAGAGTCATAGAATGATAGAATGCCTTGGGTTGGAAGGTACCTCCAAAGGTCACCTAGTCCAGCCCCTCTGCAGTGAGCAGGGACATCCTCAGCTAGATCAGGTTGCTCAGAACCTCCTCAAGCCTGACCTTGAATGTCCCCAGGGATGGGGCCTCCACCATCCCCCTGGGCATCCTGTTTCAGTGTTTCCCTACCCTCATAGTAAAGAATGTCTTCCTAAAGTCCAATCTAAATCTGCCCTTCTCTAGTTTTAAACCATTGCCCTTCATCCTATCACTACATGCCCTTGTAAACAGTCCTTCTTCAGCTTTCTTGTAGACCCCCTTCAGGTACTGGAAGGCTGCTGTAAGGTCTCCCGAGAGCTGCCTTTTCTCTGGGCTGAACAACCCCAGCTCCCTCAGGGAGCAAAAATCTGTCCAGAGCAACAGCGTAAAGAGAATATAAAGACTGGAGGTGTATGATCCAAAGGGGATGTGCTGAGTGTTTGGGATCCTGGAATGAGGAAGGAACTTGACCAGGTTGATAGAAGTCTTTCTTCTGTGGAGTTTGGAATCTACTGCAACTAAAACCTAAATGCTGAAATAGGAGAAATTTTTTTTTGCTTAAATTTATTATAATAAAATTTTATATAACACTGTAAACACTTAGAATTGCTTGGGTGTTAATTCTGAACTGCTAAGTTGAATGGTGCTCTAGCAGTGAAATAGAGGAAAGGTGCATTTGAATTTTGGACTGTAGCAGTTTAGGTTTCACGGGTGGGGTAAATGCTTTCTCTCTCTGCTCTGGATTTGAGGAGTCTCCAGAACAAATCTGTCGTTGACTCTATATAAATAGCCCACGATTGCGTTCTGTCAAAGCACATCTGCTGTTGAAATAGGTAAAGCCTTGGCTGTCCTCGTGACTCCCACGAGTGTGCGCTCTGTCCGGTCCTCTGTTAAAAAGATCCGTGCCACTGAACCTTGTGTAGAAACTGATCAAGTGTATGCCATTTAAATGATTGGCTTTCATGATTTCTCCATGGGCAAGTTGCTCCAAATTCTCACTGCTTCTGCAGGCCATGTTTTCAGCT
This sequence comes from Todiramphus chloris collaris, assembly GCA_025345505.1. Lineage (NCBI taxonomy): Eukaryota > Metazoa > Chordata > Aves > Coraciiformes > Alcedinidae > Todiramphus > Todiramphus chloris. The sequence goes on along the minus strand of JANVCC010000130.1, from coordinate 5,249,484 downwards.
TCAGTAGATGAGTGACAGGCTCACTACATTGATGCTGCTTTGCTTAAATTATCCTTTTAAAGTTTTTGGCTGACTCTTGCTTCGTAAAATGCTTGCGAGCAAGGTATGAATGGAAGATTTTTCGAAAGCACTGAGGTGCTTTAGATACTGCAATCTAGCTGCCTCAGATGCTTCTGAAAAATTCCATTAATATCTGTCTACAAATTAACCCTTGTGACACTAACATAGCTCTTCTGTATTTTTTCCCTTAGGAATTTGAACTCCTTTATTTCTCCCTAAGTAGTGCAAGAATTTTTTTCAGAGCAGATAAAACTGCAGCAGAGGAAAACCAGGAAAAGAAAGAAAAAGAAGGTGAGTGAATGCTACTTCCAGAACGTTTCGGCTCACGGGAGAGTCTGCCTTTGTTGGGAAAGTGTTTTTTACCATAGCTGCTTGATTGCTTGTGAGTTAATTCAGTATTCTAGAAAGAGTTTTGTGGGGTCAGGAGTGACTAAGGAGTCAGGAACAGCTCACAGAGGCTTTTTCTGGAATGGCTGAATTTCAAGCTAGGCTTCCTGGGTTGGGGGGAATCCCAAAAAAATACCTGGGACAGGGAGAATTGTATTCTCACAGCAATACTAAATTCAGTAACTTCAGCTTCATAATTACACTCCCAGTTACCAGTTTTGACAATGAGAGCCTTTTCTGCCCCACCTTAGCTGATGTGAAATAAGCTGGTGGGTTTTTCTCCTGTTGTTTACCAGCTGGTTTTCAACTTCAGTAGGCAGATGATGCGGGTATGACACGTGACTTCTGATATTGATGCTGGTTTGGTCTGTTATTGAATTATACTCAAAGGGTCAGATCCTAATTTGTGGTATGGTCTCTTGACTGGGTAACATGGGTATTTTGCATTTTATATCCATGCTTATGTATTGTCCCTGATGAGTTCTGGAAGGTTCTCTTGGGTATGGGAGGATTCTTTTCAAAGAAATGAGAACGCTCCCAAGGATTAAGATAGGGAAGTGCACTTCAGTCATGAGTTACTTAGAAACTCAGGGAGCAGTATATTGAAAATGGAATCTGTAAATAATTTTCTACTGTAGCTCTGACAAAGGTGTAAGTGACCTGTGAGGTTACAGATGCTGGAGCCAAAGCTCATTTTTCTTCTGCAATAGGAAAAGAGTTTGCAAAGAAAAAGTCTTTTAGCAGGAATTGATGCTGAATATGCTCAGTGAAGTTGCTCAAATAATTTCTCAAGTCAAAAAAAAAAAACAAAACAAAAAAAACCCCAAACCAAACCCCAATTACAAGCACTGTGGGGAGTAAGAACAGGCATATTACCCTGGATTCTTTAGGAGAGCTTTCTGTAGAACATCAGTTCATTATATCTTAGGTTAAATACTCACTGTTGTGATACGTGTCCAGTTCCCTAAAAAATGTATTTTGTGGTGAGGAAAGATTGAAGTACACACCAGGGTGAAAAGTTTTCAACATGGTGATATCTCTGCCTTTTACTTGGACTCTGAAGAAATGTGTGAGCGTGTCTGTGTTAATCTCCACGCAACTTCTGTCAGCTGAAGAGACCTTTCACCCCAACTACAGGTTTCCTCAGAGGGCCAGGACCGTTTGTGCCGCAAGGTCAGCTTGCATGTGCTGACCATGGTATATGGTAACATATTATGAGATCAGCATAATATATACGCTAAGACTTTGGGTTTTACTGCCTTGAGCAGAATGTTAAACATGATCCATGTCTTCACTTCTTTTTGTAGAAGAATCTGTGAAAGCAAGCAACGGAGATCTTTCCAGCTCTACGCCTGCGGATCCTGTTGTCAAATGATATGGCTGGTATGGGTGATGATTACTTACTCAACTAACTCATGTTCTTGCCATTGTCAGTAACACTCTGTAGGGGTAAAGGCTCTAGATTTGACTGACTTGCTCTGTTAAACCCAAGAGAAAATGTACAGTAGCATACAGTGAGGCTAGGCCTGTGTTTGTCTATATTGTCCTGTAGCAGCTCCTGTTTTTCAGGGGTTTACATCATTTACAGCACTTTCTTTAGATTGAAAATAATTATATATAATGTTGGCCTTGGAGGTAGTTATTTTAAAGCATAGATGTGCAGATTAAAAAAAACCCAACCTTTTACTAACTTCTAGATGCATTCTTGCATCTCTAACATCACACTTAAAAAACCCCCACCTCGTAGGCCATTGGTCTAAGCTTTGACCTGGCACAGCTCTTCAACCAGAAAAAAATCCAAGATATTGTACGTGTCTGTTGTCCAAACACTCAGACATATCCTTATGCTGTCCTGCTGTGGTGTTTAATGCAGTCACAGATTACACTGTAGGCGCAACAGTGTGTGCTGTGAAGGTATGCTAAAGCTATTGCACAAACCAGAAATCCCTATTAATGTTTGACTCTGCAAACTGCTCCTACTATAGATAGTATGTGCACTGTGTGAACTTAAGATCAGGGCAGGCATTTATTTTTCCCCTCCTGTTTTTCCCCCCCCATATCAGAGAATGGGAAAACCAGAAAAGTTAATACAATAAATTACTTCTTATTTCATACTGAAGGTCTGATTTGCATCCACAGAAGTAAGGAGATCCAGAGCCAAGACAGAACCACAATCAGCTCTTCCTTTTATGACCAGACACTGTGTGATGGGTGTCTGGAACTATTAAGTGATCTTACAGTTCATTAATATGTTGTGCCTAACAGCAAGTTTCAGCCTCAATTCTGTATTTCCTAGCCTTTGTAGGTCTGTTGTACTGTCTGTGTTGTTCATACAGTCTTACATGCCTGATTATTAACAAAAACTGCACTGCAGGCTTCAGAAGCTGCTGAACACTGTGAGAACTCTGTATAAACACAACATCTGCTACTGCCTGCAAGTAGAGGCTCTAGATTGTGCAAGAGTTGCTGAGAATCCTAACATAAGTAGCTAGACTTAGCTTAAAAGTTAACGCCCCTTTCATTAAAAGATACAGTTGTGGTTTAATCCCCCAGAACATAAACACTTCTAGCTCTTGTAAACTAGAATAAACTACACCGGTCAGTCCAACTAAGAATTAGCTTTTGGGTTGGATTTGTCATTTTTTTGGGCACTCAACTGTATTTTTAGACCATACGTGCCAGCTTTTCATCTCTTCTAATAACAGGAAAGATAATGGTTTTAATGGCTCGGATGGTTCCATCCACCCTTGGGTCACTGTTTAAGACAACTGCTGAAGCACTTCTGATTCTTCAACATTGGGAAAGCTACAACAAATCTTTTGTTGCACCTAGAGAGACCAGACTGATTGGGGGGGCGAGGGGGGGGAAGTCCTTTCATTGGTTCTGGAAATGTGACACAGCAGCTTATACAGACTGTTTCAATTAGCTGGCTTCATTAACACTGTTATTTTTAATTCATGAGAACTGCAGAGGCTGCCCTGCAGAATGCTGCAGTACTTGATTTCTATTTTTTTTCTTTTTATTTTCTTTTGATACAGGTGTTTTTTGTAATGCGCATACCTTTTCTTTTTTTGACCAAACCGTGCCCGCACTGAACGCTCAGTAGCGCTGCCGAGATCAGCATTCTTGCTACTGCTGCTCATTCCCATACTGCTGCAGTTGCAGGGGACGTATTTCCATATTCCTATCTCAGCTGACATCACGCAAGTTCTTGGCTTTGAGTGGCCAAGCGCTCCATCTTCTCCCACAGCACCCGCAGAACCATGCATAGATAGCGTTGGCTGCTTCCCGCAGGATGGAGTTGCTGGGGTAGCTGTGTACCGTCACATTACCTGTGCTCTAATAAAATCTGCACTTCTATTTTCCCTTACCCTAATTTCTTTTTTCCCAAAGACACTATCTCAGATGGGTAATTAATACATTAAGCAGAAATTGGACTGTGCATTTTCTCGCTGTATGGTCATTAAGAAAGTCATGTGGTTCTGGTGATGAAGTTCTACAGGAAAGACATAAGCCTATTTTTATAGAACCCTGTTTAATCTGCGAGACCTGAATGTATACTGTCTGTGACAAATATATACTTACCCATAAATCTGTACAGTGAGGACAGAGCTCTTCTTGCTAACACAGGATTGTAGTTTGTATTTCCTTCTTTCTTTGTCATGTAGCGGCATACACATGCAGAAAGATTTTGCATCGGAAATACAAGGTGGGCCCTGGATTTGGATGCCCTGCTCTTCTGCGTCAGGGAGAGCTGCATTTAATCCCCCCCTCCCCCCAAGAATCTGGAAGGGGTCCAAAATTCTTGCTGTGGTGCTACTACTGTTGTCATTGCTTTTGCTCTCCTGTTCCGGTTCTAGGAACAAAATGGACCCTAGCTGGTTCTCTGGAAATGAGATGGAGGTAAAACAAATCCCCCCAACTAAAGCAGTCTGTGCACACTTCAGAATTCCTAGAGGTGATAGAAGTGAGGATGCTGAGTTTGCTGCAGGGACATAAGTGACCTGCGTTGCTTTTCTTCCCCTTGAAGACAGGGGCAGAAGAGGCTGAGGGCCAGGTCTCTCTCCCTGAGAAGGCAGCTGCTACCACTGCCCTCCTGTGTTCAGTCTTGTGCCAAGACTGGTGCCTGCAGAAGTGGTAGCAGCTGCTCTTCCACAGATCTTGCAGTGTCCCTCTGGGAGGGTGCTGTGCCCTTCTGTGCAGGAAGCCAGGGGGCTGCCTCACCCTTCCTCCTTGCAGCTCCAGGGTTAGGGGATGTCTAACCCAAAGATGTTTGCATGGACTGGCATGGCCTCACCAGCACCCAACTGCTCTCTGCTTCACTGGGAAGCAAAGTGCTGGTGCTGAAGGGTAGATTCTGGAGGCCCTAATGTGGTCTGTAATCAGAAGTAAATTTGAGTTTTCATCTGATGTCCATCACCAACAGCTGTTTTCAGCTTCTCAGGTACAAAGGACCAAACTTCAGTGTTTCCTAACTCATTGTACAAAAGGGTATTTTGTTACCTCAGTCTCTTTGGTTTGTGAGTAGAGAAGATTACCAGTTTTGTATGTACATAATAAATGCAATTTTGAGAACCTCATTCTTAGTGTCTTCAGTAAGATCAGTCCAGTGGGTGTTCATTTTTTTAATAAGACAGCTTCAACTTTTATTTATGAAGAAGTTTCTCTGTCAGTTACTAAAAGTTTTCTTCCATGGTTCTTTTAAACATTCAACAAACCAGCTAAATTAAACTTATTCTGTGACAAACACTTGCCAACTGGGCTTTTTCGGGTGCTCTAACACAGATTCTGCTTACAGAAAATCTAATTTCCTAGGAAGTGATTGGAGGAGAGAGAAATGAAGTTTGAGGCATTTCAGCCATTTGTTTGTTACCTTATTTTAATTAATACAAACTATGCCACAGATTAAACTCCCACTCCCCCCTATCTACTGTTTATTTCTGTGTGTTCTTGCAACATACACTTTCTTGTGCTTTCAGGTTAAACTGGAGGGGAGGGGGGGGGGAAAATCTAAACTCATTAGCCAAATCCACCTAATGTCTTATTTCAGGAAGGTAGTAGGAGACTAATCAGTACATTACAGACTCATAATCTAGCATTTTATTGCTCAGTTTCTTAAAACCAAAGATTGCTGGTAGACTCAGCTGCTGCACATCACCATAATGTTAAAAAGACAAAGAATTCTTATAATAAAAGTACTTATTTCTCCTACAATTATCATCTCTGGCAGCTTAACTTTTAAGAAACCTAACCCTAGAAAAACTGCACACAACTCCCCTGCCCCTTACTGCTGCTTGCAGGGCAGTGGTACTTTAGAGTAACAAATCCAGGAAGGTAACGCTACGTCCATTATTTACTTGCAGAATGTGAACATGGTCCCCAGGAAGGTAAGAGTAGGCACTTAGATTTGTTTCGTAAGCTTATTCTAGATGCAATATAAAAATAGATTATATTAATAGGAAAAATTTAGTGTTTAACAAATTGTTTTGTAAATAGGCTAGCACAAAAGGTAAGTTCTGTTACACTCTACCTAGACTAAAAATAACTTCATCTGAAGATAAAGTAAATAGTGCAGTTTTAACCTTCATTCAGATGCACATCCTCATGCAAACTATGAAAACTGACTACAGGAGGAAATTTGTTAAAGGAGCTGACAGCTCACAGCTGGCACGGGTTGCCGGGGAATCGCAGGCTGCTTGCCGGGGAAAGCGGAAGGAATAACATCAACCCTTTTGGGCTGGCAGCTGTGCTGCCCAAACTACCTCGAGCAAGGGGCTAACGCTGAGTGTCCCTGAAGGTTGCCAGCTTCCCAGACACACCTACACCCTACACATTCACAAATGCAAAAAGCCTCAGAGGCCAGGTCCTGCTGCTGTTCCGCTGGAACTCCAGAGGAAATGCTGCTGCCAAGGTGCCCGGCGCTCTCCAGCAGGAAGAGAGAAGCGGGCCTGGGTGCGCAGGTGACTGAAAACCAGAGATTCCAGCAAAGCTTCTCCTGCTCTTCCTGCTCAGCTGTCAACGAGCTTTTTATGCTTCTGACTCCTCCCCTTCTTCATGTAGAGCTCCATCCTCTTCCGACTGATCAGTCAAAAGCATGAACTTGCCATCGTTTGTTAAGGGCACAGACTTCATTAGCTGAGCTAATGCTTCTGGGTCCTGCAGAAAATCAAAGGAGAGTTCAACAGGAGCACACAGTTCCTCCAGTACTTCTAAACTTTACTCTAAATGAAATACAAACAATCCTTTTTAGGTTCAGTAAAACCAGGGTGGGGGGGGATAATTTGAACCTTTCATTTTGCTGTCATTATCTGGCATTGATATAAATACTGGAAAACAAGGAGGAAAATAATTATTTAAAATAAATTCACTACATCTGTGCTTAGTGCCTCTGACTAAAAGTTCATTCCCCCAGCTTATTACAAAACCTTAGCAGCAAAAATTATACAGCAAATATTAATGTATTATTGTAACATCTTTATATAAATAAAATTTATCTACCAGGGGCCAGGTAACTTTGGCATTTGTTTTAAGGGGGAAAACCCTCCGTGTTCTTTCTTCCTAAAGGAAGAAGGAATATGAGTTTCTGAAAATCAAACAGCAGTACCATGTCATTTGCACTTCACCCCAAGTAATTTGTTTAGGGTTATTTTGAAAGCTTCACTTGCAGCTCCCTTTAAAACATGAACAACTGAATTTCTGTAGTTCTGGCTTTGATTTGGGGTGCACATTTCATCTCAGATGAAGCTACTGCAAAGCCAAAATGAGGTTTTTTTGCGCAAACTAACGAGGGGCTGTGCTAAATCACGCCTGTGAGACTCTGTCATTAGGGGGAAGAGCAGTGGTTTTTCTCACACCCCTCCGAGGTACCTGGACAGTGCACCCAAAAGCAGAATGCGATGTAACACAGCACAGACATGGGGAATGGAACAAACTTACCTTCTGTGCCTCAATGATTTCTTTTCCCAAGCTAATGGCATAGCAAATCTAAAAAGAAAAAACAAAGAAATACACATAAAGTTCAGGTTTGGGTTGGGTTTTTGTTCCTTAACTGGGACTAAACCATGGAAGTGTCAATGCAAACTCAGACTTAATGCAGAGGTGGGAAACTAATTCACCATGCTGAGCTACATAAAACTAAAACTATCCTGGATCCTGCTTCAAAGCTCACTTAGGCTGGTACACCTTGGTACTCAACGCAGTTTTATACACCAAACTTGGTTTCCAAACCAGGGGGATCTTTTCCCACGCAGGTAAGATTGTTAGTGGTTTTTAGGACAAAAATTCTCCAGTGATAATAGGCTGTTATTACCACAGGCAGCAAACACCCCATGGTGCTAACACAGCCTGGCTGCCTTGTCTTTGCAAACCTTGCAGCTGTACCTGTCTCCACGCAGCCAACAGTCACTGGCAGTGCTGCTCTCTCCCCCTCTCTAAGTGCAGGTATTGTCTCCTTGTTGTACCTGCTGCTGCACTATCTATACATTTGGTCCTTACCAGCCATAAGCCATCAAACGGCTTGCACGTTAAGGCGCATTCTCTTGGCAAGAAATGGAGCTGCTCTTGCTTCTACCGCCCTGTTTCCCAGCTGTGTAAGCCAAGGTGCCCAAGACTTGTTTTCTAAACAATTTTATTAAACGTTATGCAAACCTTTTCCCCTTCCGTGTTGCTCTCAAAAACGTACGCGCTCATGGATTCTTCTCCCAGAGCCTCACTCAAACGGACCACGAAGCCAATCAGTCGCCTGTTATCCTGATGAGCAGCAAACTGTGTCACAGTGGCAAGTTCAAACTGGGAAAGCATAATAAAGAACATATTTTTTTTTTAACCAGTATTTGCTTAGCTTGGTCAAGGGCACAAGTTCTTGACCAAGTATTCAAAGCCCTGGTGGAAAACCAGATTCCAAACAAAAGTTACTTACACTTGTTCGTGTAACTTGGGTTTGAGGATCTATTAACCTGTGATTATGTGTAGGGACAAAAAAAGAGAGTAAATTATTTTAGAGCGATTCTTAGTAATTTCAAGGTGCTTTATTACAGTAAGGTAATCACTATAGCAATTCTACAGCTGGGGAAACACCCGCACAGCATCAAGTGCTTTATCTGTGATTCCCAGCAGTTGACAGCAAGGTCCAACTCTAGACCCTGACTCTGAAATGGCCTGACATGCAAGGGTCGCTGTGTCTTTATCAATCGCTCATCTGCAACCCTGAGCATACCAGCTCAATCTTTTCCTTTATCCTTGCAGGGCCTTACAGCCCCACTGCATCCCCCAAGTTTTGGTAGGACGTTCTCACAGCTTAGTCAGGAGGATGATTTCTAGATGTTGCAGAGTAAGAAGAGAGACATTTTAATAAATATGGGCACCTCAGTACAAGAGAAACATCGAGGTGCTGGAGCGGGTGCAGAGGAGGGCAACGAAGCTGGTCAAGGGACTGAAGAATAGATCATATGAGGAGCGTTTGAAGGAGCTGGGCCTGTTTAGTTTGAGGAAGAGGAGGCTGAGGGGAGACCTCATCACTCTCTACAACTACCTGAAAGGACATTGTAGAGAGGCTGGTGCTGGTCTCTTCTCTCAGGTAATTAGGGACAGAACCAGAGGGAATGGCCTCAAGCTGAAACAAGGTAGGTTTAGACTGGACACTAGGAAAAAACTCTTCACGGGAAGAGTGGTGAGATATTGGAATGGGCTGCCCAGGGAGGGGGTTGAGTCACCATCCCTGGATGTGTTTAAACATCACTTGGATGTGGTGTTGGGGGACGTGGTCTAGGGGTGAACCTGTAGAGTAGGGCTAATGGTTGGACATGATGATCCCAAGGGTCTTTTCCAACCTGAGTGATTCTGTGTTTGTATTTCTGTATTTGTATTTGTAAAAATGAGAATCTTGGGACCTTGCTCCCTCAAGGGATGTATTTCTTGAAAAAACAAAACCAAAAATAGTTTACTAATCCCAAATTGTATGAAGAGAACAGAACGTTGACAAGTGGAAGGTTTTGCAGTACCTCAAGTTCTTGCTGGTGACCATGAGATGAGATTCAGTCATACGGAATATGTTGTGAATGGCACGAGCAGCTAACACTTGTCTCATAGCTTCATAAATCACCTCACTTGTGTGATCTGACTGAACAGCCATCGATCCTAAAAACCGAACTACGAACATCTGCTGCAAGAGTGAATCTGGAAGATAAAAGGCATGACTTCCTTCACCATGCCACTTACATTTTCCAGTAGCTGAAGTTATCAATTAAATTTTTTTTTCACTTTGGAAATTCGACAGTAAACCTGTGGGTGGTGACTGCAGGGTTGGTGACTTCCTCCTGTGAACCTCGTGGTGCTCTGACCCCCTTTCAAGCAGTGCTTGAACTGACAGCAAGTGGACAAGGGAGGGAGGGGGTTGGGACAAAAAAAAAAAACCAAACCCAAACCAAACAAACCAAATAAAACTCAACCAAACCAAAAACCCACACAGACCAACCTCACAGTTGCCTTAAAGGTGTGACTGGTCCTTTCTGTCTTATTTGTTTAGCTAGTAAAACTCTCTTGCCTATCCTGTTATCAGGTGCACATAAACTGTGATACATTTATGACTGTGCACAAGTCTTGGCTTCCATCAATTAACTTTTATCTTTAAGCCTTGTACATTCCTAGCTCTCTTCTGTGTCCTCCTGACTTTCCATGCAGCTGGGTCCAATGAGGTTTTCATTAGATCCTTCCTTGCTCATTAACTCTCACTGTTAAGACTCCGAATTTACAACCCAGTAGCCATTATCTGACAAAGCCATCGTTTGTTCAAGCTCCCTTCACGGTGGATGGTGAGATGACTCTTGCTCATCCTGACTGTTTAAAGGCCACAACAGCTGTGTCTGCACTGCACAAGACACCACAAAGACTAAGCATCACCTTGAGCTGAGCTACACAGATCCACCCATGCAGTCTGAGCTGCAGGACAGTCACAGTTGGAAGGGACCATTAAAGGCCAGTGAGTCCAAGCCCCCTGCAGTGTGCAGGGACATAATGAACTAAAGCAGGTTGCCCAGAGCCCCATCCAACCTGACCCTGAATGTTTCCAGGCATGGGGCTTCTACCACCTCTCTGGGCAACCTGTGCCAGTGTTTCACCACCCTCATTGTAAAAAAAAAAAAAGCCTTCCTTCTATCTGCTCTAAATCAACCCTTTTTTAATTTAAAACCATTACCCCTTCTCCCGTCACAACAGGCCCTGCCAAAAAGACTGTCTCCATCTTTCTCATAGGCCCCCTTTAAGTATTGGAGGGCCACAGTATCAGTAGGTTCTGTTAGCAGTTTTCTGACAGGGGCTGCAGGTTCCAGACAGCAGCTGTAACTGGCACAGAGAATGAGGAGAACAGCCAGAGTTCCAAGCCCTGCCTGTGCTGGTAGAGGAAGGTCAAAACTGTTGACTCTTCTTGACATGTCACTGGGAGGAGGGAAAGGGGCAGCAGTAACTCTCCCTTTGCTGAAAGGGACAAGTTGCTGCTGCTGCTGCTCCTAGCTAAATGTTGGACCTCTGTGAGATTTAGATTGTGGAATTCAGAGTACCTATGGATAACAAAAAGCTCCTACACAGCCTCAAATTTGAGCAGAATTATAATACAGTCCCATCGAAACCTTTCTAAAAATGTCACAGATACTTAAAAAGAAAAAGAAAACAAAAAGAATTAAACACAAAAAAAAAAAAAAGCAAATCAAATCTTTTTGCCCTTAAACATCTGAAATACAGCTTGGACTCTCAAGGAAAAAGGTGTTTGTTTTCACAGGCTGTGAGGTTTAGAAGACTGGCTTCTGAAACCACCTTCTACCTACTACCTTCAGCTGTACTATGGATCTGTTACCATGCTCCATGGTGTCAGGCATTTTCCTTCAGAGACACCAGAGAGCTGACACCTGAAATACGCCTAAAATAACAACTAATTTTATCTGGAAAAAATACAGCACTGACCTTCCTCTTCATCTTTGCTGCTGTCTTCAGTTTCCCCAAATGGGTTTGCACGCCTACAAAGAAAGAATAAAAACCTCTTAATTGCAGATCCTGGTCACCACACAAAGATGCTGCAATACCTCATTTTCTCCCCTGAAATCAATGACCTAAAGTGACTGCTCAGTGTCTCTGGCCATACCTGCCACCCCTGTTCTGGTCCAGGAATTCTGTGGCAGGCAGTACGATATCAAACTGAATCGGTGTTCCAGGAGCAATGAGTTGTGTGGAGTCTTGAATGCCAGCTGATTCACTGGGAATCATTTTATCATTTTCTGTACTCTTTACATTCTGGCTAAAGTGAAAATAGGGAAAAAAAAAACAAACCAGTTTTAATCCATCAATGACATTGTTATCTTTGCTTTGGAAGGGTGACAAGATCATTCAAAATTGTGTCTGCTGGAGTCAACAGCAATCCCAACAGCGTTTTATGACCCGACTTGGTCACAGGCTTGTGACAATGGGATAGTTAAGATGATGTGTAACATACTGAGTCAGATTTCTTCCTGCACCTTTTTCTCAAAGAGGATGAGACGTTAAGTTTCCCACAGCTATGGCAAAGCACTTACAAGTAAAGAGCATTGTGTTTGTTTCTGAAAACACAGCAAAATCCCAGTGGCAACCACGAAGAGCTTCAAAGCTGTGATGTGGAGCAATAAGCATTACCCTCAACACTTGGCATCTCTTACAGCCTTCAGTAGGAAACATGGAAAGTAGAGGAATTTGCTGGAACACAGGGGCTCATAAAGCCAGGGCTCAGAAAGGGCTTTCTCCAGGCTGACTGTTGCCCTCTAAAAAGAGCACGACTGAGCACGCAGTCTCCAGTCCGTGCAAGTGAGAATCTTACCGGGGGTGGTGAACTTCTTGTTTCTTCCCAAAGCTGGTAACGGGAGTCACTGCTTGTAGGGCTGTCTGATTTAACTTGATTGCAGCTGCCTATGGAAACAAGACCCAGCAGCTCTTTTACACACACACGTTACATTGCACCATGTAAAGAAGAAGGGAGAATCAAGTTGGAAGGAATGGAATGCAAGACAGAAACAAGCTCCCACCTCTGGATTGTCAGTGAGATAGATCTGTCTGGAGATGTTGTTGATGGCACATATCCACTGAAAGGGAGAAATGAAAATTAACTCTTCCAGCTCACTTGTATACAAGAATAACAACGGTAAGAGAATATTTTTACCTCCTCGTATTCTTTCTTGCTTTCTGCTTGAAGGGTTATACCCCTAAAACATAAACATAGTTTATCAGTGAGAACAGTGAACACCAGGACTGTCTGACCCCAGTTCAGCTCTGTATCTATTAACCATCAAAGGAACAAAAATCACAAATAAGCTGCAGCTAAAAGACAGCACATGTGCTGTTCAGGCAATTGTGGGGGAGGAGGGGAAGGAAGATGCTTTTAATTTGGAAAAACCCTTCTGGAAAGCCAGAAAGGCTTACTATTACAGCAAGCATGTTTTAGATGAAACAGCATCTGAAAAGGGTAGGTGTGACTGGCTGTCCTCAAATAAAACCTGTCTCATACGCTTTGCCTGTAGGAGTAGTGATCTGAAAGCAGTATCTTCTGTCTTCGCAGTCTACAGCCATAACAGAGCAGTTGTCCAGGTCCTGAATCAACCCTCCAGCTACTGCTCCCCTTGGCTGACACATCAAGTTGCCACCTTGAGTGAAGAAATACAGTCTTTCCCAAGTTGTGGTCACCAGACCTGTTTTACTAAAGAGAAGATGCAGTGATAAAGACTCATCACTATTTAGAAATTACTCCAAAGATACATGAAACTGCAAACATACCCTGATGCTAATCTGAGCTTTATGTTCAACCCTGACATTTCTGACACACTGTTAAGAAGTAAAAGCAGCACCTGTTCCTAGCAGAGACTCATTCTTACTGAAAACTGCAGAATAAAACTAATTCCAAACACTCCCAGTTAAAAACATTCTCTGCGGTTATCTCCTAGTTAAGGAATAAAAGAATTACTGGTATTGAGTTAACTGACATGAAATACTACTAAGCTGGATTAAAAAAAAAGAAAAAAAAATGTTTCAAGCCGAAAAGCAGCATGAACACAAAGAATCGTTTAAAAAAAAAGTATCTTCTGCAAGTAGTGTCTCAGAGTCCATCTTCTCCCTACCTGTGGACCCCTATTAGATTGTAACAAACCCCGAGAATGCTGTGAGAAATTAATAAATGCCCACTCACAAAAAGTCAAAGTGCTCATTAAATGCAAGTAAGTTGGTATGTAATCAATCAGATAAACAGGGTTACCATATACCACCAATATACAGAGATCCTGCAGAAGCTGATGGAAGGTTTTATCTGGGAAACCTGCAGAGGTAACTCTACATACAGCATACGTTCAAAGTCAGGCACTTGCACTGCCCATAAAGCTTTTACTCATGCAAAGGAGGTTGCCCATGAAGACAAGTATTAACTACAAAACACAGCTCTTTGTTTTTGTAAATGCTGTGTCTTCATTTAGCCCTCACAACGGTGAACAATCTGAACCCAGCCCCAGCAGTTCCTAATTTTTAGCTCATCAGTTTCTTATTTTTAGCAACTTGAATGCAGGAAATGATCCCTGTAGGTGAATCCAAACAAAAGTAAACTCATTTTGTCAGGAAAAGAGTTTCAAGTGCTCCTAATTTGGTTTCAGTTCCTAACACACATTTCCAAAAGTGACAGAGATACTTAGGAGCTGGAGAATACAGCTACCACAATGATTCAGGAACATCAAACATCATTAGCTGAGAAGTCTTTATGAGCTAAAAAAATTAAAAAATTAAATGTAGCGACTAGTCACCAACTAAACAAACTTACTTTCTAAGGTTAAGGTAGCCAGCCTTCTGGATGAGATTTCTATTGATAGCAGGTGAAGTTACATCAGAATCTGGGGTGTAAACAGATTCATTAACTGCAATTAAGTCCTGCTGTGATACCCTCATTTTTTCAGCTTCAGCATCCAGCTCTCCCTGAATGCTGGGGAGGGAAAAAAAGACAACACAAGAAACCCAAAGCCTTCATTAGTCCATTTGTACCAGGATATATCCAACATCTGTAAGCCAAAATGAACAAAAACACCAGTTGAGATTATATTGGAGAGTAGTGTCAAGAAAAAGTTTACTTTTAGAATAGATTTTTATAGAAAATATCACATAACTCTACATGTCCAACAGTTTGTCTAAGGACTAGATAAATCAGTGCAGTTAGAAAAGAATGGAAGAAAGAGGCATACAACAGGGAACTACTCCTGGAAAATGTCATCTGAGCCTAAAGAGACAAGATGCCTATGCTCTGAAGGTAAGAACAACGGTTTAAGGAAACAGTGACAAATATCTTTGTCAGGCTTGCAGCAAAAGCACAGTCAAGATTTCCCCTCGCTCTTAAACATTTTGAAAGCCCAGCTTGAAGATGTTACTCCCAGTATGCCTCATACAGTGGCTATGCTTTCCTTTTTTGTAGTTTGTACTAGACACAGTTAACCTCCTTTCCCCAAACAGCACAGACAGATAAGGAACAGAATTATGAGACTGCTTTGTAAGACTGAAATGAGCACAGGAGAAATGCTTAAGTGTTGAGAGTGAAGAGAGAAATTTAGTTTTTCAGAGACAGCTTCTAAAAGCAATGTTTGCCTGAATTGACACTGATGAAAATATACAGATGTTGCCTTAGGATAGCGGCACAATTCAAAGCAGGCTTTACTACAGTTATCTCTTGGCTTTCACAGACCTTTAATTCCTTCAACCATCTAACATGCAGAAATTCCTGCCATGAGACCGGTCACAGATTTCCAACAGGAAGTTTTCCATGAATTCAGAAATAACGAAAAGTTATTCATTTTAGCCTCGTTTTATCTTTATTCATTTTGTCTCATTTTAGCTTTAATTTTTGTTTATAATACTGTCTGTCACTTCGGGATGATTCAGAAAACATCCTTGGTGCAAGGTGGCAAAACGGAGCATTTTTTGAACATATCTGTAAAAAATCTGTTTGCTGAAAGTGGTAACTGTGAAGGGCAAAATTTATCTCAGAACGCGAGTGATCGTTCACTGCAGAAGCATTATGCAGATCTATACTGCAGTGCTGAGTAGCCATGCATTCATTACCTTCCTCTAAGACACATTTGGCATAAAGGGGGAAAACACAGCACCCATTTTACTGGAACGAGCAAGTGGAGAGGTCAGAAGCATCATCACAGGCCAGTGAAGTACCTTCACCTTTTTTTTTTGTTTCCCACAGCTCTACTGTCAGACAATCATTGGGATCCACTTAATTTTCAGAGGTTTCCACAGACCACTTGACAGTCCCATCACACTAATAAACCTGCCCCGCTTCCATCAGCCTGAGTAGGTCTGTGTTTCACTTGCAGACTCTTCTGCTCAATACCCTTCAATGCAATGGGCATAATCAGAAAGCAATTAAAGGCCTGCCACTTTGAAAATAAAATGAACAAAACCCTCTTAGATAAACTATACATAAAAGGGCTTAGATGTCCATGTCAGCTGCAAGCGCTGTTTGGTGCATCTGTAGACAAGGAAGTAGAAAATGGGGGTTGTGACCATCTGCTGGCTCTGCCCTTCTGTGAACCTGAGGTTTGGCTACCTGTCTGTGAACTGAGGTCCTGAGGGATCTGGCTAATGTCCCCTGTGATGCTGGTCTCTATCATCTTCAAAAGTTCACTGCAGTCAGGGAAGGTTCCTAATGACTGACAAAAAAATGCAAGTGTTACACATGCCTCTGAGCCAGGCAAGAAAAACAACCTGGGGAACTACAAGCCAGTCAGCCACACTTCAGTCCCTGGGAAACTTAGAGAGAGTACAGGACAAGAAGGCAGCTGGGAACAACCAGCATAGGTCTACCAAGGGCGATTCATGCCTGACCACCCTGGCTGCCTACTGTGAAGCAAGGACTAGCTTGGTGGAGAGGAGAAGAGTGGTAGATGTTGCTTCCAGCAAGACCTGTCCCACGGTCTCCCACAGTATCCTTATAGCCAAATTAGTGAAATACAAACTGAAGAGGTCAACTACAAGGTGCGTACAAAACACGGCTGGACTCCTGAGCTCAAGAGGTTGTAATCAGTGAGACAAAGTCCAGATGGTACCCAGCTACTAGTGATGTTCCTCATGGGTCAACACGTGGGCTTACAGTCTTAATAAGAGCTGGACAACCCACAGGAGCAGATGACACCAAAGAAGAGTGGTCGAGTGAAGGGCTGCTGTTCAGAGGGACCTTAATGTGCTGCAGAAATGGGCAAACAGGAATCTCATGAAGTTCAGCAAAGACAAATAAAAATTCCTGCCTGGGATGGAATAACCCCATGCAACTGGAAAGGATGGGAGGCACCTGGATAGAAAGTATCTTTCAATAAAGGACCTCAGGGTCCTAGAGGACAAGGACCTAGAGGACCCCTAGAGGTCCTTGTGGCCTTCCAGTATCTGAAGGGGGCCTACAAGAAAGCTGGGGAGGGACTTTTTAGGCTGTGGGGCAGTCATAGGACTAGAAGGAATGGATTAAAATTAGAGATAGGTTGATTCAGGTTGGACATTAGGAAGAATTTCTTCCCCATGAGGATGGTGAGACACTGGCACAGGTTGCCCAGAGAGGTGGTGGAAGCCCCATCCTTGGAAGTTTTAAAGACCAGGCTGGATGGGGCTCTGAGCAACCTGCTCTAGTGGGAGGTGTCCCTGCCCATGGCAGGGGGGTTGGAAATAGATGATCTTTAAGGCCCCTTCCAACCCTGACAATTCTATGATTCTATAAGAAGCCGAGCATGAGCCAGTGCCATGCCCTTGCGGCAATAAAAACCCCAAACAAACAGAAAACAAAACCAAACCAAACAAACAAACAAGGGAGTGTCACATCCTGGGCTGCATGAGCAAGAGTACAGCCAGCAGGTCAAAGGAAGCAATTATTCCTGTCTGTTCAGCAGTTCTGAGACACCAGCAGAAGCACTGTGTCCAGCCTTGGTGCCTCAGCACACAAAAGACAAAGTCAAGTGAAGAACCACTGGGATGGCTGAGGGCCCAGTACACGTGACACGAGGAAAAAGCTGCAAGAATGTTTTTTCAGCCTCGTGAATTGAAGGCTAAGGGGGGGGGATCCTAGTGCTGGCTTAGCTACCTGCTGGTAGATGGAGCTAGACTCTTCCTGGAGGTGCACAGTGATAGAGTGAGAAACAGTGGACACAAGCTGTAACCAGATACTCTGTGTGCTAGGTATAAAAGACAGACAGAAATGCTCAAAATTTGACTGGACGCTGTGGACCAGAGTTCCACTCTGCTCTAACTGACCCTGCACTCAGCAGGAGAGTGCACTGGGTGACCTCTTGAGGTCCATACTGCAGCAGCTGTTCCTTGACTTTCAGAAAAACAATACTAGCAAATATTTGATTTCTTTATTTAGCTTTTCCAAACATGACTGTATCCAGGCTACAAGGAAAACTCTTGGGCTGGGAACATAACAATACTTGTCACTGTGTACCTTAGACAGTCATTAATACCTGCACCTACCCAATAAGCAATTTTCTCCCTGCTTCCTGCCCAAGTGGTTCAGCCTTTTGAAGAACGTGAGCACGTAACACAGGCCGTGCACAGCGGGGCCCAAGATCCAAGCAGTCCACTATCCTGTCTCTGACAGTGGCAAAAAGCCTGTGGAAAAGTACAAGGCAAGTACATATGATTCTGCCCCCGTTCTCCTTCACAGTATTCTGCAGAAGTTGGTGATATCCTGCTGAAGTGATCTAAGGACACAGTGCTGCAATTAAGTCAGCACTAAGCAGTGTCTGCCTGGCCAGATGAAGAGTCTTACATCACGATGTTAGTCTCTTTCATGTTAGCTTATTTCCAGCTTTTCCCACATCTTTAGAAAGCTGAGACTTCCTAAGCTCCTACATCACTGCCAAACTGAGACCAGCTGTGTGCCTCTTACCACCAAGCCAAGTCATATGAGAGGCTGAGTTATAAAGGCTGAGTAATATCAGATCTGAATTAAATTATACCATATTTTGCAAGCTAGTGCCTTTAAACATTATCATTAAATGTCAGAATAAGAATTATTTAAATGTCATTTTCAAGTAAAATGGCACAGTGCTGTCAGTTTTTACATAAGTGCTACTTTAATGAATCTTTTGAGAAGTTGTTCTTGTCGCACCACAAATTGCTCCCAACAAAACTGCCCTGGGACCTTCACAGTTCCTGAGACTGGATTCCTCCTCCTGAGGTATGTTTCTCCTTTCTCCAAGGTAGGAAGGAGAGAAAAGCTGACAATTCTGAAGTTATGTGCATTTCTGGCACTTAGAGCAGTTGGTTACTGAGAATATTTTAGTGATCTGTCTTTTATACAGTGAATATTGCTAACAGTGTAAAAACATAAATGAAAATACTTGTAAATATGAAGACTCAGTTTGACAATCAGCTCAAACAAACGCAAGACTACGTCACTGCTGAAATTCTGTAGCTGCACAATGGGTCTCATCAGCTCATTGTTCTGAGAAAACAAATCTGACAAAGAAAAAACTTTTTGCTTGATTAGCAAGCAGATCTGACTCATGGGGCCTTGTGATCCCCAGCACTGAAGGAGGAAAGGAGTGGGCAACACGGGTTTCAGTGGCTGTGTAATCTTGTCGTGAAACCACGTCCTGTGTCAGTACTTGCTAAGCTGTGCAGCGTCATGCAGAACCGTGCAAGCTTCTCTTCTGCTTTTTTCCAAAGACATCACACTCCCGTACTAGTGAAATTTGAGCTGCACTTTCAAGCTCTACTGTGTGACAGACTTAACACATGAAAATCAGGCTCAGCAAAACAACCGAGCAGCCTAAAGTTTCTTGCAGTTACTGCTGTGTACTATCCAGAATTCCAATCCATCAGATTCTGGAGAACAAGGCTGATTCTACAGTGAGGATCCAGTGGCAGCATCCTCCCCGTGCCTGTAAGACACAAGTGAGATGCTCGAGCCTTACTAAACAAAGGGCACTATTTCCAGGGAGTTTAAAATCTGTCCCTCAGTCTGCACAAGTGCTGTGTAGACTGTAGACAGATCTCTCTTCAGAAGTGAGTGGGAAAAGATACATAGATAAGTATAAAGGTACAGGAAGTAATGAATCATCTACTACACGGGGTGATTACTTACAACACTGTTCTCAAATTAACAAGGACACATGATTTAAAATGCCACCAGAGTTAGAATAAGTAATGATTTGGCTACAGTCCAATATGAAAGTTATGAAGCAACAAAGTGAAGGACTCAGTCTAGTGTTCCAGCTATTAAAAAAAAAAAAAAAGATTAATGCTCTCTCTAATATGATTACATTTGAAAAGTAAAGTTTACATTTACAGGGACTTAATTATAAAGAAAATATCAATCTTCACTACAAGTAGAGGATGGAGGCGGGGAGAGCATAAGAAAAAGTAATCACAAAATTAGGAGGACTAAACTGGAGCAGTTTATTGAAATAACGACCTAGCCAAAGCAGGTTGAACTCAGTGGACTGGTACAGCCTACACTGGATGCAATGAACACATTCTCTAGGGCGAGGAGCTTTGTTTGCCTTGTGTAGGTACAAATCAAACACTACAGGCCCTACAGCCTTATCTGAGAGGTTAATGGATTATTGTTACAGTATTACTATAGAAGAGTCATCAAGAACACACACCTCTAATTCAGAATGCACTTTAGGTCTATTATTTTAATTCTGTTAGCCCACTTCAAGCCCAAATTACATGCTTCTGTGTCAATGATGAGAAACAGGGATGTAAGAAAGCATGTGAACACTTTACAGTATAAAGTTCCTGACCCTACTGTAAAAAAGTCTCTCTGCAGCACACTGAAAGGTTTTTCCTTTACACATATAAAACACCTCCTTTCCACCTGCTGCTTTCACAAAAAGTGCCCAAGAAGGCAATGCAAGCATGGTAGGAATCTGAGAAGAAAGGAAGAGAGGCACTCTCTGGTAGGCACTGAAGGTTAAAGCACCATTGCTTAGAATTCAATGGAAGGCCAAAAGGCAACAAAAGCACTGCATTACCTTTGAACCATGTCTGAAACAGATGACAAAAAGCTGTCCATTCTTTTGGAAAACATCTCAGCTCCCTTCTTAAAAAAGTTGATCTGGAAAATACAAAAGAAATAAACAGACGTGGGAAGTTCTCTTGAGTTTGGCAGACAAACAACAGCTTGCAGGGACTGTGTTAACAGCGACCCCGCTACCACTGACGGTCCAATACAGGGTTCCAACAGCTGTGTTGCCTTTCTTTGTCATTTCTGACTTTTTCCAGCCTTCTGCACACCCTTTTACACAGGCATAAGCTACTGGCTGCTGACAGGTATGTTGCCCATGATCTTGCTAAACAACTACAACATGAGAACGGGGAGCCTTCTCCCAATCCCACTGTAACAGAAGGCATGGGACATAAACCCATTGGATTTAGCAGTCCAACTCAGACCACCAACTCCAAACTGGAACTGCTATGGCAAAGTCAGCAAAGGAGGTGATGAAGTGCAGCAGTGCTACACTTGAGAAACACTCTACCAAAAGCCTCCAGGGCAAGCAGTTGTATCAACTACAGATTTACCTTCTACTGTTCTACTGAAGGAGCTAAAAAAAGCTACTAAGGCCAGAGTGCACATTTTGTGACAGAAGATGAATTCACTTAGCTGGTATGGCTCAGCGGGCGTACAACGGCAGCAGAGCACTCAGCGTAGACCTAACCTTGGATTATCTGCTGTGGGGCACACAGACATCATCAGGACCTCCTGGCAACTTCATGAAACAAGGACATGGCTAGTGTGTGAATGCAATTAATTAGCTTAAAAAACAAAACAAAAAAACCCACCAAAAATCAGTGAACTATTGCAGAAAGAGATGTAAAAGCAAGCTCTTGCCTGTTAAGCCATTTATTAGCTATTTCACCCAATTTTACTTGTGATTCCACTCCTTCTTCCTAACCTTGGGATGTGGGACTCCTCTTACCTGTAGCTCAGATTTTTGTAACCATGTTCTTGACCACGGACTCCCCTTACAGATAAAGGAGAGAAAGCGTGCTCTCTCTTAAAGAACAATTCACCTACTCTATTTCAGAAGCCTACTTTAGGAGGGAAGAGCTCTAAATCCCACTGAGGATAGAACTGACGCACCTAACTTAGATGTTGATGTCAGCTTTCAGTCAAATAAACCCTGTAATAGCCACTGCCTCTTCCAAACAAATCCTTATGGCCTGTTCAACTGTTGGAAATGTGAAATGAGAGACACGTTTTGAGTGATCAATAAAGAAAATATATACTTGGGCTGAAGGGCAGTTCACAGTATTTAAGCATCAATACCTACAGACTTATGGCTACTCAAGTCATTCCCATGACAACATATGGCTTCCCTACATAAAGCCCTGAGATATGGCAGTTTTGTCAGATAAAATGCAGGGAAAGAAAGTTCTGTTTGGCTTCCAGAAAAGGAAACCACCAATGCAGTTCTTTCACTTAGCAGAGCAGCAGAGAAGCAGTGTGAACTCTCATGGTGGGGAGAGTGACCAAATTCTCATTTATTCCCTATTTTATATGGGGCACATGATCTGCAGAAGACACAGGACAATGGAGATGGTGATCCATCCACACTACATACAGTCTCAGAGTACTGTATCCATTTTTTCTGTTCTCACAGCCCAGTTCTCATTTTCCAAATGCTTTCTTTTGTCAACATCAAAACATGACAGACCCTTAAAACAGGTTGTAATGACAATCAAGTGCCATGAAAATACCA
This sequence comes from Todiramphus chloris collaris, assembly GCA_025345505.1. NCBI lineage: Eukaryota > Metazoa > Chordata > Aves > Coraciiformes > Alcedinidae > Todiramphus > Todiramphus chloris. Next base: position 5,227,294 of record JANVCC010000130.1, on the reverse strand, counting down.
GTTTGTTGATCCTCCTGACATCCTGGCAAGCCAGATTATCAGTATTACTACCACATTTTACAGACTTGAGAAATGCTCTACCAAATTGCTGGCAGAACAAAGACTAGAAAGAGGATTTGCCAGCCTTATGCTCAATCCACTCTGCTGTTCTGTCCGCCCAGTTCTCCAGTGCATGCTCTGTTCCCTATCGTGTATACTCCTCATCAGTATGCTGAACATTACGTGCCAGGAAGGGAACTGCTACATAGGAGAGTTTGTGCAGACAGAGTAAACAGTGGAAGTAAAAGCTGCTGTGGCACTGATAGCTTAGATGAGTAGAAATTAACCTCAGGCTGATTTTGTAAGTAAGCGTATCACTTTTTTTTTATTGGTTTCTTTCCTCAATATCTAAACGCTCAGCTATCTGCCATAAACAAACTCAGTTCTTAGAACCTAGGCAAACTGAATAGAAGTTTGTCCCCTGCCCACATCTTCATTTGTCTTTTCTCAAAAAACCCCAAAAATCCAGAGCTACAATGTTTTACTATTCCCAGGGACATGTCCAAGTGATACAGACACTTTATTATCCATACCTGTCCTCGTGTGTATCCCAGCATAGGTTCCATCATTGCCACTCTCTTCCTGTACTGCAGAGCATTCAGGGCACAGTAATATTGCAAAGATGAAAGATGCTGCTTCCTTCTTGCATTTGCCACTTCTTTTGCCACTTCTGTCTTAAGCTGAATAAAAATTGATAAAGAGATTGACAAAGTGTTAGTATGCATATGGGTACATTTACTGATTATTGGCAAGTTGTCTTTAAACAACTCTCATTACAGAACTTTTACACATTACAAGGAAGGATAAGTAACTAAGAAAACAAATCCAAAAGACAAAGCAAGTACTTCAAGACTTTCTCTGGCAAGACGTTTCAGCATTTGGGGAACCCCTGTGACTACAAACTACAGAATTACCACAACTAAAATTCTGAACCTGATCTCAACGCAAGAAATTTATTTGCAGCTGAGATCACAAGCCCACAAGTGCAGAACTGAGAGATGAATAATTCACAATGTACTGTATCCCATTCTGTTCTGTAACACATTTCCTTTAAAGAAGCATCCTGCAGAACTGATGCACTCTTAGGACAGGGCCAATCACATGCTTTTCGGCTTACAGGGAAATATTTTAGAACAGAGGTCCAGTGGGCAAAGAAGAAACGTAAAACAATCCCAGCAACAAGAGTTCTGTGTACTGTAAGTGGAGCAACAATCCATACAGGGAAATTTAGCAGGAAGGTAGATGTGAAAAAAATTTGAATATTTTACAAACAGCAGACACAAGGCTTCATGATGAGTTCACAGTGAATTGCACCCAGTGATACAGCATCATCACATCAGCTGTACAGCACTAGGCCTCTACAAATCTATTTATAGTCGTTTGGACTGCCTCTGTCTGAAGAGTTCCCCTGTATCTCAAGGGCTCTAGTTCAGCACAGTGCTTGATCACTTGCCTAACTTGGAGAAAACGGGTATAGCTTTGCTGAATTGAGGTTTCAAAGCTTTGTGTCTGCTTGGAAATGAAATCACAAGTACTCTCGAGCTACTGTGAATTTAACCAATGAACTCTCTAAAAAGTTCCTAAGTGAACAATGATGCAGACAGGACAGCTGATGAAAACTTTTCTTTTTCCCCTTCATGTTCATTACCTTTTCATTTTCTTTCCTTTTCGGTAACCTGCTATACTTTGCCATGGACACGTCATGTTCTGTAGACAAGGAATATTATTTTTTTAGAAATGTGCTGTGTGTGTGTGTGTAGATTAAAAATGTCTTCTGTGATATAACAAGTGCACAGCATTAGAAACAATCAAAACAGGGAAACGTACCATTGCTAGCAAGGCCAAAAAGATCCTTCAACGTGCTTACTTCTGGAAAAAAGAAATCAAATATTCAAAGTAAAATTAGCAATAAACACACTTTGTTCAACTGAGACCATTTATGGCACACTTAGTACCTGTTACTCTAATCCTTTCAAAGCAAGGATGCGTGAGTTGTGCCCGTCTTGAAAATAATAAACCAGATCAGCTGCTAGAGAAATGAACAGGCAGACAGCAAATTAAGAGTAGAGTGAGTTTACTTGATTAAGTTATCACTACCCTTATCTGCCAGGGCAATTTACCCAGACAGGCACAATTTCAGTATACTTGTTATAACAAAAGGCCCACCACAGCAGTTCTGAACAAGGTCCTGGCAATGCTTATGTGATACCAAGAAATCCAAGTCCCAGAGACATGCTATTGTCAAGTCCCTTTCCTGTACACGAATATTCATCAACATGGAATGGTTTTTGCTAAGCTTCTCTGTGGAAAAAAAAAATACGTGCCTAACACATCTGACTGCTGCCTACAATGCTTACATAACAAACACTGGTCATGAGTTCCTGATGCAGGTGGAAGGAAGAGAAAGTAAACAGGCAACTTGCACAAGTGTTGGGCACAAGCTACTTTCAGTGCTCACACCAACTGGCAAAACCCTTCTCAAAAAGCGACAGAGAAAGCACATTCAGAAGAACAGACATCATGCAACTGTGAAAACAACAAGCTTCGTGACACCTTTTTTTACATGCTTCCTCATGACTCCAATGCAGAAAGGCAAAAATTCTTCCCAGGGTGACTAACTGGTACCTAGAAGTTTCTACAGCATTCAATACATACGCACAACAAGACCAAAGCAAAAACATTTAATCCTACGATGAAATTTCCATACAGCCAGGTCTCTACTAAAACTGCTATTCTACACACTAGCAGAGAAAAATGGGGGTTGGGATGGCTGGATGGAACAGAAAAAGACTCTGACATCCAGGAAAGCTGACAAAACTTTGATTTTTTTTGTCACAAAGCAGCTGAGGCTTGCGTTTTCTTTTTATGTCTTCCTCTATGAACTGGAGGGGAAGAATCCGTAAAGATGAGAGCAGAACCACAGTATCAGGGAAGCCACATTAAAGAGGTGGGAAAGTGTTGATAGAACCAAGATCTTACCAACCAAATACTCCTTTATAGTTGACATTATATTATAAACAAGATATCCATTGATGTCTTTACAATTTCAAATGAGATGTCATAAGAAACCTTAACTAGTCATTATTTTTCTGTCTCCCATCAAAATAATGTATTTAAAAAGTACAGAAACAGGACTGAGCTTAGTGAGTTGAGAAGTGGGCTTTTGAGAAACAAAACAAACCACAAAAACACTGCAGTAAAAACTCATGTTTCTGTTGCATAAGTAAGTTAGGGTGTTCTTGACCTTGATGATGAACTTCTTTTGAAATTACACTAAATGTTTGCATTATTGCTCTGCTCTTTAAATAATGAGTTCCTGTGCAATCAGGTTACTTGAATCTACGCATGGATAGCAAGGACTTAAAAGTGGACTGATTTGTTACAAGGTTTTTTTAATTCTAAAAATAAAAAAGCTTTCCTGCTTGTGCTTTTCAAACAAACCCAAACTTTCAAAGTGGGATAAATACTGCTTGCAAGCCAGATTCACTGCTAAGTTCTCCTTCTTTAGGCCATTCTAACATCAGTGGCTTCAGTACAACTACACCAGCATAAAAGCACAGCGAGCCAACAAACACCAAAGCTGTGTATTTTCAAACTTGCACCATATGGTTGTGCGGTGAACTCACGCTAGTTAAGCCTGAGTGAAAGCATGCACCTGTCAATGAAATTCTCCAGCAGAAAATAGTACCACCACAAAAAACTTTTCTGTGAATCATCAAAGAACAAATTATTACATGACCTTGTGTCACTGTTTATGATGAAATAAGCAAGAAGGAACACTTAAAATTTACCTGTGAGATCTTTCTCCCGAAACTGTATTATCGGTAGAACCATCGTATCTGCCAGCTGCTTTGCCAGTTCAGAATGAAGAATATTGAGCTGAAACAGAACAGAGGGATGCCCTAAGACAGTGTAAATAAATTTTAAAAACCCAAACCCCAGCACCCTACAGCTGTTGGAAGAAGCACACCTGCCATTTGTGCCCAGCAGGCAAACAAAGGGTATTACATACTTCAATGTACTCCAGTGCTTAAAATACCTTTTTCAAGGTATGAGAGAGAGATGGGGATTTTCCTGCCTGGTGTTTTCCAAGGATCCAAGGACTTTTCACTTCCCACATACCCTATTAGAGCAGTTCACTTGACCATTAATGCTAATACTTAACCCACCAGGATTTAGTCTGTAATTAGCCTTTGTTAACCATTTTTTGTGAGTACCCACACCACAGGGTTACAGTCCCACTGCCGTGACTAGAATGTCTTTCCATTCGGAACCGTTACCCGGGACACAATCACAACAGGGGGCAACCAAAATGAAAGGTCCCATTCAAATATTTTACCTTCAGAGCAGCTTCCTGTTCCTGTTTCTGTAACTTTCTCTACAGTTCAGCACTTCGAGACATATTTTAAAGCACTCGTGGGCACTGTTAAGGATGGAGGCACGGCTCATGTCAGCAGTGGCAGGCTAAGAATATTACATGGGATCAGGCAGGACAACTACCAGTGCTCGAGCTATATACTTATTATTATTATACTACAAACAAGGAGTGTGCCACACACTGACATGACATTCTGCCTACTTGCTCATGAGACCCTGGAGGCCTCTAGGCAGGGTTATGCAGGTGAGGATGAAGACAGTATGCCCCACCAGGCAATACAAAACTAAACCAGGACAATTCAATGCCCGTAGAACAGACAGCTGAGAAACAGGTCCAGGGGGTAGCCAACACACAGAAAAAGAGGCTGAGGAATGGAGCAAGTTCTTGTGAGGGAAAACGTGACTGACAACTGAACAGAGAGGCTCTCAGTTCTCAAATCTCTCAGATAGGTTGGTTCTCTTGTACCTGGGTACAAGGCTTGTGCCAATAAATGCTCCTTTCAAGTACCTCCTGAGAGCAGACTTGTAGCAGGAGAAGCCTAAGGGAAAAGTTAACCTTTGGGATTCCTCTCACTATGTTGTTAGACTTATCCATGGGCTCTGAAAATTTTAACCTATTTTTTACCCCACAACCATCCTATCTCCCCTCCCAAAAAGCAGACCTCAATACAGCCTGTTGTCTTCTTAACAGAAGCTGGAAGTAGGCTAACAAGAAGTAAAACATTGTTCTGATAGCACAGCCCTGACGACAAGAGAAAGAGTGATGTGTGATAAATTATATTTAAATAATGAAGGATCTAGACACAAAGATTACATTGAAATGTTACATGGGCAGGTCTAACCAAAGCAATTAGACAGACTCTCAGTAGTCAGCAACGACCTAGAGAGAGCAGAATCGTTCAGTACACAGAGCTGTAGTTCCAAACGTGTCTTCAGCAGGCATTTCTGCAGCCTCCTCCAGGCATCTTCGGGTTCTGCATGATCTCATGGCAACTAAACTGCAACTTACACTAATCTACAGCTGCCCTGTGTTCATCCCTGGCACATTTTGGCTCAAATTGCAGTGTTTAAAGTCTAAAAATGTAGATATTGTTTAAAACTGGAATTAAATTAAAAATGGCCCCAGCCTAGATGAAATGTCCTGTTCCAGTCTCTTTTCTAATTCCCCTATTTAGGAAGTTCAGCTTTGCACTGAGGACAGCATGTGGGACAAAGGGACAGAAACAGCTCTAACCATGACAAAAGGGTGGTATTACACTTCTTTTTCCTCCAGTGAAATGATTCTGTAAAACCCAGGAACAATCTAGCCTTCAGTGGAAAGGCTCAGAATCAAAAGGACAAAGGTGTTTTTTTCGACCACCAATAGTTTGTATTGTAAAGATAAAATATTGCCAATTCGAATTACCTCATCCACAACTTTTGAAAAGTAATGAAGGGTGGATATCACTTCTTCATCTCCTTTACCTAGGGCAAAATGCTGAAAACAGAAGCACACACTTGGTCTGTAAATCAGTAAAAAAAAAAAAGAGTATAAAATACAGCATGTGTTTTACTAAAAAGGTAACGAACACTCTTACAAAATGCAATAGATAATAAAACTAAATGGAAAACCAGTAATTCATTAACACATACTCTTTCACCCTGCTCCTCTTTTTTTAAATTAATGGACTTTGGACAACATATAATTAATGCTTACTATACTCATTTTAAAGTCATAACCATACAGTAAGTACAAACTGGTTTGCATCTTCATACATTTATTAACTCACATTTTGCACTCTTTTTTTTTGTTTTTTTTTTTTAGATTCTCAGAAGTGACTCAACTCCCTTGAACGTGCTGGGCAATTTTACAGCAGCCTTCACATGAAACCAAGTAAAGCTCATGCCCTAAGCACTTCTGGAAATCACCCTATTTACACAAACTTCTTTGCAAGTGCTGAGGCTGAAGAGAAATCCAACATATGTTGAACTTACCTGCTTTTCATACGCAAGGAGCTGCTTGGAAAGTTGTTGTGTGGCAAGACACATTTCATTCTACAAACAAAAGTGACATGTTAATAGAAATAATGAAAGGTCTTTTTAGGTCTCCTGTTGCTACTACTTTGTTAGCAGCTTCTTGACTGAATCTGTAACTACTTACACAAGCATTCAGTTGTATGTAAACAACCAGTCCCACAATACCTGCATAGAGAAGCAGTAATGACATGCATGCTCCAGGCCTAATCAAAACACAGTTTCAATTTAACTGCTTCAAAGAGGACTTGGGGGTTTAAGTTTGGGTTTCCCCCCACCCCCTAGAATAACAAAACTAGAACAACCTCAAACATGTAAACTGTCATACCAGCATAAGAACGTTTCATATTGGCTCATCTTCTAGCCCCAAAATCTACAACAGACAGAACCAGTAGGTGTGCCTTTCTATAATGCATTCATGCTCAGTGAACGTACTGATGTAATTACAGTGCTTTTGAGTTGATACAGGAGTAAAAACCAGCATATAGTACGGCTCAACTGGCCAATGAAAGTACACATGGCCTTAAGTTGCACTCGCACAAAGCAAGACTTGCAGGGAGGCTGTATAATTTTGCTTGATAGCTGGGGGGAAAAAAAAACCCAAACAGACAAGCACTTGGATGTGTCAATTTTTACTCAACGTATTCCTAACAATATATCAACTAATGACTTACACTGGAATAAAAGAAAAAAAAGGGAAGGGGGTAACTGGGATCTGTCTTAACCCCTGTCAAATCCTCCTCTTCCTCAGTAATGCAGAAAACTAATCACTTCTCATTTAATTTCCTTTTAAACCTTAACATAATCTATTCCTCTCTCCAAATACCCAAGGCCATAGAGAGCAATCTCTAAAGTGCTTTACTAGCACCCTTTGTGCTGGGACTGGTACAGAAAACCATTAAAACTGGGACAGAGTTTGTGTGCTCTCTTGTTCTCCGCTGTAGTCCTGAGCACGCAGAGCATGGCACAGTTCACTATCTGGGCCAGAGATTCTGAAACACCCTTTACTTTGGCCTGATGCCACCTCTGACACACTGCATCACAGCCCGGTGCTTCTGCAGCACCTGGGCATGCCAGGAAGGAGGGTTATTGCAGACAGAAAGGCCCAAACGCTTAACCAGAGTCTTAAGTATGCCCAAGTGCTCAGAAAGACGAAAAAGATGTAGCCACAACCTAGGTAACAGCAGCTGTATAGCAAAAAAAAAAAAGATGGGTGAGCTAATTCTGACAAACTTAAAACACTAAGGTGGAATTACTCACAGGTGGCTAGAGAGCAGAGACCTTCCAAAGTACAAGCAAGGGCTCACAACTAGGTTAATCTGCATCCAAACTCAGATCATGTGCACCCTGTGACTATTCTCACCTCACAGTGATGGATTAGTCTTGTTTCTTGTCTCAGAACTATTAATAATGAGCTTTCACTTTCATACAATAATAATACCAAGGATTCATGTAAGATTTGCAGGTTGGTTATGCAGACTGTGTAGTTTTTAATGTGAAAAGGCTTTACACAAACACTTGGCATTTAAGTATTTCCCAAGCCAGTGGATGGAAAAGGATGTTGTGCCTTACAAGAAACTAACAAACCCTGTTAAAGGCTCAGGTAAGGATGGAATGAGCCTTAACTACCTGACCCCAGGCTGTAAAAGCCTGAGAGACTTTGCCACCTTCAAAGTGTGAGCCAGCAAGCAATGATTTGATGACAGGAAGGATGAGGCTCCTCCTATGTGAACTGATGACATTAAAGGGGTTTGCTTCTTTGTACGCATGTGGGTGGAGTCCAAAGATGAATTTAAGATTCCAAAAAGAAGCAGAGGTTCTCAGATCGACAGTCTTTTTCATAGACACAACCTCAAAGACAGAGCTGAGTAAGAACTGCAAGAAGATGAAGTCCTCACCCAGCAACTGTGATGCCATCTGTCAGCTGTACAGCTGGGTCAGGGCAAGGACAACCTTCTGAAACACACTGAGTGCTAGAAACGTGCCTCTTTTTTCCCTTTTTGTTTCAGTTCACTTATTCCTACAAACTCTGCCACTGTGTGGTCTGTTCTGAATGTGGAAAACAAATGCTTCTGGCTTAAACATGCTAACACCGCAAGGTGCTTCAGAATAATGGGCTGACATCAAAGGCATACCACTGCTTTGTGTTAGCCTTCCTCAAACCTTCTACCAGATTCAAAATTTTCTCGCTCAATACCCAGAGTAACAACGTCCTTACTTGTCTGTGTGGGACAATCAAGGATGGGCAATGCAAAGAGGTCTATGGAAAAAGCATCTTGTGACCACCACTTCCCAGGAGCAGTCTCCAGTACGGGACAGGATAACGGGGGAATACATAAATCCCAAGGGTCTCAAAGGGGTGGAACTTCACAACATCACATCAAGTGTATGATCAAATGACAACAGTCACGTAGAGACCCCAAGCAGACATTCATTGCATACTAATTGATGGAAGGGTCTGACATAAAATTGATGTTGGAATTCGAGGCTGATTTTGGGACAACACTTCCACACACCACTCATATCCCATCAATGCCAGAAGGTCACATTTTTCATTTATAGGCTCAGTTCTTTGTGTCAGAACACCGCAAGCAAACTTGTTACTCAATCCCTGCCCATGTAGAAGAGTTAATCTCGGGTCCTACATTCTCCCTCTCAGCCTCTGCCAGACTTTGTCATCATTAGCGGTACAAAAAATCAAACACACACACCCCCCACCCCTCCAAACAGTTGTAATCAAGATAACAAGTTGAAACACAGCCACGCTGCTGCCTAAGGAACAGGAAGCAGGCAAAGTGCTCTGCTGCCCCAGTGGTAACACTGCATCGCTGAGCACACTACTCTGGGAAAGTTTGGCTTAATCCTCCTCCCATTTCTTCCTAATCAGCCTTCTCTGCCCCCTCCCCCAGAACTAATCAGTCTCAAGACTTAAAAATTATTTGAATTGCTTCAACTGACAGATCCACTAAACCCAGGCAAATATTTTAACAGGTTTTAATCTATTTCCAAGACATTTTCTCATGGAATACAGCAACATTCACTTCTTTTACCCTGAAGTGACTGAAAATCAGTATACCACAGCAAAACAGAAGCTCACATACAATATTGACTGCCTGCTCACATCTCTTCTACCTTATTTTAACATATCAGAATGCATCAAGCATTTCTGGAGTAGAAGAGCTATTGACGAGATAATATTTATCAGACAGAAACCAAGTGAAATCCTGAACAGAAATACAAGTATTCTAAATGAAGGCAAAATTAACCAGTACTGGGCCGTGCAAATACATTCATTTTCATTAGATTATTTTACTCAGGAGGGAAAACATCACTGCAACATTAATACAAAATTAATGCAAAAAAGCAGACTAGAGGGAAAGAAGAAAGGACCGTATGCAAATAGGTATCGACCAACCAGTTAAGATTATGGATGTGTTGACTTTTTCTTCTTTTTTAACCTTGTCTGGCATGCTAGGGCATGCTAGTCCTACAAGAACATTCTTAGAAATTTCACCAACACCAGTCCACACAGATAAGGTAATGGAAGTGGTGTCTTGAATCTAGCATTAATCTACCAGAAACGAAAAACCAACAGATTAAGAAAAACACTGTTCAATTCTCAAGTTATTTCAGTAATAACCCTAAGCCTGCCTTCAAATAAATCAGCAAGCAAATGTCCAACTGTTATTTTCTAATCTAGTGCCAGAGCAAATGCATGTGATTTTTCCGGGTTGATTCCACCTTCTTCATTATCACCTTTATTCACCAACCTGTTCATATCATCAGAAGAGCATACGACTGCTCTGTAACACACTTGGAATAAAATATCCATGCCACTGTTAGCCATTTACCAGCGATGCAGCTCATCCGTTTTCAGGGTCTCCTTTTGGATTTTTCAAAAACAAACTCTGAGGGTTAATATATTCAAGATATTCCTACAGAGTGTCATCTAACAGACTCCAGATCTGAGGGCATGTAAAGGATTAAGTTGAGCTATAAATTAACTTCTGAAGACAAAGAGCTATTCTAGCATGTCCAATTCCAATCCCAATATAATGAAGCTATCTGCAAAGCTACTTTCCTACTCCAGCTAAAGCTGGCATTTTAAAATCCCTGCAAGTAACCAACAAACGTAACTGCCAAAGGCTTCTTCGTGTAAACAAGCAAGATACTGGTAAAGGTATTTATTTATGTATCCTGTACATGTAGAATGACAAATAATATAATGTGGCTTACATCTAAGAAAGCTTAATGCCTCATATGTGAGAAAAAAAGTACATGTAGGTGGTTGAAGGAGCAGGCCCATGAGGCAGCTGCAGCCTTCTCATCGTTTCAGAACTAGGGAACACATTTACCTTCAAAATCAGGCACAGCACAGAAAGAACTGGGTCTTGATACAACAGTTTTATGCAGCTCTGCCTACATCTGTGTGTCATCTTCTTATGGCCCTACAGGCTTAGGTTTGCATATTAAATAGCTTGGAAACATGAACCCAAGGGTGAGAAAAGCTAAGCCTCACCAGGGTGATCAGGCTGCCCAGCACTTTACAAGATCAGGCTAACATATGGTTTGCCCTGCTGCTGATATACAGCATGGCATTCAGTCCTCACCAACGTGAAAGGTTCACCAAAGAATAATCTAATAGCTTCAAGAAATAGAAGACACTACTCAAAACTCTATAGGAAAAGCAGGTACAATAGGATGGCTAATTTAGTAGAGCAGCTGCTTACAAAAAAATTACTATCAGCAGGGCATCCAAGCATTTATGCCTCCCTGCAGTGTGCAAATTGTGCAATGTTAACTTGCTTCCAGGCATGGTGACAACTCCAACTTCATAGGCAGTATTAAAAGCAACTCCTATGCCTTTGTAAAGACACCAGTTCTCATGTGATAATGCTCTGCTTGCCTCTGTTAGCAACGTATGGTGAACATGCCTCAGGAAGTGCAGAGGTATATGATGCAAATTACACTGTATACAGAACAGCAATATATACACTATTTCACCAAAGTCAGTGTTGAGAACTGTAATTTACTGCGTGTCTGTCCTGTCTAATACTCTCTTGAAGCTTCTCTATGTGGAGCTGAATGTTTACAACACGCTAACTTAAACTTTACGGTTTCAAAAGGTTTTGGGGGGAAAAAAAAAAAGTCTTATAATTTAAAAAGGCAACACAACTGTTCCCTCAGACATGAAATGAAAGCAATTAAAGGAAAAAACTGTACCAGTGCTTACTTGTTAGTTTAGCAAGAACCACTTTAAGAATTCCTCACGCTTGGTGTTAGCTATGAAACACAATAAATAAGAAAATCTGTGTGTGCCCTGGAGAGCTCGCTATCTATCTACCGAGTTATAACCTAGTGAAGTCAATACACAGGAAAACGAAACAAGCAGCTCTGTTGAAAAATGCAGACGTGAGGTGTTAAGAATCTGGCAAGAAAAATAACACTAGTGTAAAGCATTGCCTAAAATAGCCCTGGGCAGATATAGGCTGTCCTGATACCCATGTAACATGCTACATATAACACAAGACTATTCCATAATAGTCAAGAGTTTCCTTAAGAGCCTGAATGTAAGAAGGCAGTGAGACACAGAGCCTGTTGCTGCTTTGCCCATGTGGCTCTGGAATCACAAGGCAACGGCACAAGAGACACAGAGGCTGAACAGCATTACACTTCACAATTCCCATGCTGTTCTCTCTCTGGATATGTTGATAAAGACAGCATGGGTTTCTTTCATTCCTCTTCTGCCAACGCTGCTAGACAGATTTGTCAGGAATAATGAGATGAAACCTCTTTCCAATGACAAAAAACTGCATCTTATTTTCCTCTAACCTGCTTAACTGTTTATCCCTTCTAATAGTCAGTAGACACGCAACAGCCTCCTGAGTTTCTAAATGGCATTTTGTTTCAAGTGGAGATCCCATCTAAGCCACTTCTATAGTACGATGAACTGGAGATGACGGTAAAGCTCTGAAAATAATTTACTAGAGCAATGGGAAGTCAGGAATGTAAACTGGGCCGCCCTTTGCTCATGGACCACTGCAAAAGCCTCAGCATGCAACTTCAGCTAACGAAGCTTTGCAGCAGTCCCTGCTTGCTGCATCACATATTACTCAGGTAATACAGTGTCCAGAATGAGGAATACAACGCTCAGAGCAATCACACGGCAGGAACTCCAGATATATCAAGGCTTGCTTGCAAGGAGGAAGAACTACAACAACAAACTCTGCTAGGAAGACTTCCTCTATAAGACCACTAACATGCTAACCACTTCAGGGTACCACAGCACAGATGGGAGAACTACAGCAGGAAGTACAACATGTACTCACACGGATGTGGTTTGTTTGATGAAGAAATACAAAAATGCTTCACTATATTTACACACATGGCTTTGTGTGTCAACCAAACCTCACTCCTCCAACACAACTCATACATTTGGTTCCTTTGACTTTTCCTTAACCATGACATCATACACTGCATCTGCCTTGTAGTAACAGTCTCTCTCTCAGTAGAGAATTCCATGTGTGAAGTAAGAGTCACCACCCTGCTACATCTGGTGTGGGCACCCAAAGATGTGAGAACACTGTCCTGATCCTGCACAGCAACCAGGGCTTTTTCACACATTTGAGGGCTTTGCACCCAAAGGCAATCTGCTAGCAATACATCACCCAGCTGCTGCCTGGTGTCACCAGCCCCTCCACATCAAGTGGTTCCAGGTGCCTGGGCAGCAAACCCACCACTGCACCCTGCAGATCCCTCCTTCCACTCTTGGGACACAAGCAGCTTCAAGTAATTTCAAAGGTCTGCCTACATCAGTTTACGGGCCCACTGGATGCACCCATCCTAACAACTGCCCTACTGTCATTAGAAAAGTTAAAGGCATGCAAAACCAAGTCCTGCTGGAATACAGGTAAGTCTGAAGAGTGGCAGAAATCTGTAGCTTAAAAAAAGTGGAGGAAAAAAAAAGCAACATTTCAAAAGGTTCCTACTTCCCGAAGCATTTTAAAAAGCTCTGGGTAAATATTTCTCTCTCTCACATTCCTTTCAAACGCACTGATCCAAGTGTTTAGAGCAGCTTGAGCTGTCAATTTGAAGACTTACTGCTGCTCTGCACAGAAAGCACTGTTTTGGAACAAACATATTCATATATCCACATGGATAATTAACAGCATGCAGTTGGTACTATTGCTACTCCCCTGAGACTTTGTACAGCATCCATTCAGAAGCATCAACTATTGTTACAGGATCACAAGCTACCGTGGTGTGAATTACATGAAAATCTAAGTTTTCATCAGAAGAAACACTAAACTTCTAGTAAACTACTCCAGAAAATATTGAAAATATTGTTGAGACGTGTGGGAAATTTTAAAGTTCAGAATGTAGTTACAAAGAAAATATGATTAATGTTTTTTATACTGTTAAAACTGTTTTGAGGGGGCATAAACCCCAGTTTTTCAATACAGTGGACTAATACAACCCACTGCTGTTTTGTCTGACTGTCATGACTGTGGTTCCAAACATTTTTATGGTCATTGCTTCAAAGTAGGTCAATAACTGTCCTTCCCATTTTCAGATAAGGAAATCAGAGCAAGGGATGACAATGACTTTGCAAAGAGAAAATTTAAGTCGGGAGAGTAAAAAGGCAAATTCAGAAACTGGCTTCCCAATACTTTCAACTTTTACCCTCTCTCTACTAAATCTCCTTCCTTCTCAAAATGCAAACGGTTGGTAGCACTTCCTAACAGGCCGCTGTTGAAGCCCAGACAACATGCTTCCTAACAACACATCAGCAAAAGTTGATTTTCTCTCTAGTTGCGATTAGGCAGCAAATAAATATTACACATAGATTTTTCTTAACTGTCCATTTATATTTAGTGGGCAATCCAGCATGAAAATTCTCTTTCAACAGCAACTGCAACCCTAAAATTTTGTAACAGGGCATGTGCCTCTCAAAAAATTGAGGGAAGACTTCAGTCAGAAAGCGTGTCTTCTTTCGAAATAGTCAGAAAAGGCTCCTGGAAAGGACATATTGATATTTGCAAAGCTTGGTAAAATTGGTCAGAAATCAAAGTTAGCCTATACAACACCATTATTCCCTTGGGAATTAACCACCATATATGGCTGAATTAAATACTTCTATTAATTTTTATCTGAAAAAAAAAAAAATTGAAAATTTGACCCAATTTTAGGTATCCTGCAAAAACAGCAAGACTTTTTAAAGCATATATAGAAAACCAAACCAACCAAAACCCACACTAAAAGTTTCCATTTTCTTTTCCATTTACATAATTAAGATGACCTCCTTATGCATTCTCAGTACTGCAGTATCATTTGTTTGCTACTACTGGATACCGAGAACACAAACCCAAACTGAAGTCACAACACATACTGATTCACAAGGAATTAAACAGCAGAAGTGGCAACACCAAGATCACTAAATGTTGAGCCAGTGCCCTTGGTAAAGTCCCTAACACTGGCCACTAAACCTGAATTTTCAGTGGTAACGTAGGGTGCCCTCCCTCCACATCCTTACAAAGCTTGACTTTAAACAACCCCCGTGCGCCTCCCATTGCAAAAAGGCATCAAACTCTAGGAGGTATTTCAAGGAACACATCCAATGTTCACAAGTCACTGAGTATTTTAGATCAAACTGAAGCAGAAAGGGTTCAGGAGAAAGTGGCCAACAAGTGCTGGAAAAATGAAGCAGACTCAGTACTTCTACAAAGCACAGATGGGTAAATCCGCTGAGACAGTGAGAAGAAAGAGGAAATGTCATAACTGTGGGGCAACATAAATTGAGAAGGCTAAAAACCGGGGTGGAAAGGAAGAGCCAAACAAAAGCAGACAAAGCATTTTTTCATAAATCAGAGGCCAGAGTAACTGCTTCCTAAAATGTCATCCTAAAAAGGCATCAGCAAGGGAAAGGGACACGTAGTTCACAAGATGGACTCTTCATAAACCGTATTTAGCCTCCAATTTCCTTTTCTTAACCATTTCAATTCTTCCTGCTCTTTGGTCTCAGATTTCTACCACCTAACGTGCCTACACTCTTGCTACTCTTAAAGCTCTCTGACTCTTACAAAAACACCCATTACTGACTTTTGGTGCTGATTTCATGACACCTCTCCAGCCTCTGACTGTGAGCTGTATTGTTTTCCAAGTATCTGAACTGTGCTGTAAGCCTCTGGTTGAGGACTCTGATGCTCTCCAAAGCTGGATCTTCCACATGTAGGTAGACAGATCCCAGGCAGATGGGTCTCCCAAGCCAGCCACCCAGAAGAGCAATCCCATCAAACAGACACACCCTTGCAGTAGTTTTATAGCTGAACCGATTCCTGATAACGTAAGAATCAGGCACACAGTCCTCCAGTAAATTCAAAATACCCCCAATTCTCCTCATCTTTGTGTCCTCTGATTGACTGGTTTAAGAATAGAAAGAACTGTTGTTTCTGAGGAACTCAGGGATCTAACCTATATAAATACTTGCAAAAGTTCCATGAGATATTGTGTCTGTTTTTAAAAGACCTAGATAGAGGTCTTTTGAAACACCCAGTTCTATGCACATGGGAATCCTGACTTCACTGAAAATCACTCAGATTTACAATGGCATTTTCCAAAGCACTGGCTATGATTTACCTCACAAGTTTTGCTTTCAAAGGGATTTAGTCATGTAGGTCACATAAGTACTTAAACTGTTACTTTTTCTGCTCCTGCTCCCACATTTTTCACTACTTCAAATACTCAACTTCAGTAGGACTCAAAGCGTAGGTTCTCCCTGTAATCAACAGACACTGACAGGTCCTTCCAAACGGTGAGTCACAGCACCTAAGTCAAATCAGTGTGAATACCAATTTGTGTATTGTGCCTACAATTAGGCAAATAATTTTGTCAAGGCTGGCCTCCCACTGCACCGTAAGGTAAGGACATACCACAATTTTTCTTTCATTAATTATTTGGAGACAGACAAAGGAGGTAACAACTTTTTCATGCACATGAATTTTCTGAACATCAAGGCACGAAAGGGCTGAGCTATCAGATAGGAAGCAGCCACGCCTCCTCTTAAACCACAACAGGAGCAGGTACTTGGCAACTTTCACGTAAATAATAGCATCATAATAGCAATTTATCTTCTACTCCACATCAAATAGCAGAAACACAAATGAAAAATTACCTGAGCACCATAGACACGTTGCATTGCCTGAAGTAACTGGTTTGTATATTCAGTGAGGGTTCCTGCATCTTCTTCAAATACACTAAGCAAAGATCGAGTCTTCAATAAAAGAAAAAAAAAGCAGTTTTAGTACTAAGTGAAAATACTAAAAAGAATCAGAAACAACTGTAAATAGATGGTAGCAAAAATTACAAATCAAATCAGAAAATATAAACCTTTAACTCTGCATGATTCTGTTTCTCAGAATCTCAAAACACATAGAAATTAGTCCTTCTATTATGAATAGGTAAACTGAGGCGTGAGGAAATGAAGTGATAAAATCCTGTGGCCAAGTCCTGACTCTCAGTCTTTTGCTCTAACAGACATCCCTTCTAATATAATCAGGAATGATAAAAATCCTGAATATCTGCCTGCTGACTACAGTAATCCAAACCGTGTTAAGAACACTGGGTCAAACACCACTGCTTGCTCACTGCTCTAATGTCAGACTGCATTAAAAGCACCCGTTTCCATGAGATAATTTACAGAGTATTATTCACTCTCGGCTATCTTGAGCAACTCTTCAAGGGCCACTGCCAAAGCCAACTGACGTAATGGGACCAAACAACTGAGTGTTCATCTACAACAACAGGGAGAGAAGTATACACCCACTCAGCGATACCCAGTACTTTCTCCGTGCTGCTAGCTCATCCTTGTCAGCAAATGGGGGTGGGGAAACGAGCATAATGACTTGTGTTATCCTAAAGATATAAATTCCCCTGGTTTGTTTTCAGTGGAATCATCAGGAACAAAGAATTATGCTGCTGACAGAGCTCCTGAGATGGGAAACAAAGATATCTCGGAACAATGCCGGGCTTCAGATTTTGCTAGATCATTACAATAATGAAAGAGGGAAGGCTGTCTTTTTATCAAAGTCATGATCCATCCTTAGTCTTAACTTTGGTAAATCCAATCTGTTTGAAGCTAACTGGCAATGTCTTTCCATCTGTACAGCTAACTTATATGGCATTAATTAGTTTCATTGGCTTATGTTAGGGGCAGGCATAAATTACCCAGTATTTTTGTAATTGCATCAAGTTCTGTAACAGAGCAAGCGCTTTATCTACCCTCCTATTACAGGAATTTCTAATGTATCTGAAATATCCATGTTCAAATCTGTGAAACTTATTTCAAAGGTTTAAGATAGTTTTCGGTTGCTCCACTATTTTAACAGAAGACACATGTACTTCCCCAAGGCATTTATTCTCTGCAAAACTCTCTGCCCAGACTTGATAGCTGTCCTGAAAAACTCAAAATCAGCTTCCTCCGAGAACCCTGACCTAAAATTAACTATCATTTCACCTCAGCCAAGAAGCATCTAAGCTAGAAATTAGTGCTGCCTAGAAGTTCAAGTCCATGATTTGGGGGTCAGTCCTCGAGTTCTGTTCTAGCCATTGCACTGGAGTACATCCATAATTCGAGTAACTCTAAAGCTCTCAATGTTTTCAGCCTGCTAATGTGCTAAGCTGCTACAATCCCTTCTACCTTTGAAACACAAGCAGTCAATGCATTTGGGAAACTAGTTTGAGATCCTAGCATGTATGAAGATATATAATAAAAAGTATGGGTTTCAAACAAAGAGAGCTTAAAATCCAAAAAATGGCAAGAAGGCCAAGCCAATAAAATGGATACCAAGAGCCCAAATTTATAAAGGACCTTTGTACAGAACTTTTCTACAAGGACAGTGGCACCCCTTTGAGAGTTTTCCACACTAAGCTATTATTTCAGTAATTGAAAACATACTGCTTCTCAAAAATACCTGGTTTTAAATGTTTTATCTTCAATGATGCATTCAAACAAGCAAAACTAATGTAAACAAACTATCTTCTATCTAGAAGGTGCTCATCTTCCTTGTTTTGTGCTATGACAACACATGAAATGCATAGGGTATGATGTAGGTGGTCAAAAAATATATCTAGGGAAGGCAAAAAATGATAAAACTTGACACAAGGTTCATCAGGACAAATCTCAAGCCGAGACAAAATGAAGTTCTAAATAAATTGCTTGAAGAAACAAGCTACAGAACACACATTTCTGCATGCTGGAAAAAGTTTCCAAACACTGGAACGTCAGATGCATTTCTAACTCTTACTGAATTTTTGCAGGTTCAGTTTTTCAGATGTCTAAATATGGGTTGAGATAGAACAGCTCTGGGAAATAATATCTGAAAGTCTTGGCCTCAGTTATTAGCACATTGTTCAAAAATAATAAAAACATAAAAATGATTCAAGCAGTTTGGAAGTTATTCTTGGAAATTTTTATATGTAAGAACACCATTTTAAATCACTAGAACAAAATACCAGCATTTCTGTTGTTGCCATTTTGACAAATAATGGAAGAGCAACTAATGCTAATGAACAAGTAATCCAAATATTAAGCTCATATTTAGGAGGCCTCACTAATATCACCATTATCTTGGCTTCTGGAAGCATAGGGAAAAAAACCTACTTTCTTTCATTTATTTCCCTTGTTTGTTTTTTTTTAGCATGACTGCTTATGTAAATTTCTTGCCTATTTTGTGTCCAAATGCTTCAAAATTAAGACACTACTTCTGGCCTTTTCCAGACAGTGCTTGGAGACAAGTCAATACAAAAGTATTATACTGTTCGAGAGAGAAAAATCAAATTTCAGAAAACTGATGAAGAAATAACTGGCCAAAGTCTCTTCTGTCTCGCACAGAATTTACACCGTTTATACAAAGTGAGGTTATGTCTTCATTTTACCAGCCCTTTGCATTGCTGTAAGCGACTGCACAGGGCAGAGGAGAATCTGGTCACTTTACACAGAGGTAAATGATCCCATAAACTGATATGCTGTAAGTTCTGTAAAACAGCAACATGCAATTTTGCTTTGATTTTGTTGCACCCAGCTCACAGGGACCCTGGAGTGCCGTGAATCCAAAACTCTGCCCAAGAAAAAAGTAATATATGACTGCAAAAAGAAACACCCATTTTAATGCATGAAATAATAGATTTTAGCAACACAAGGCCATTATAAAAATTAAACAATGTCTGTCCCTCCCAAAGTTGTAGGATTTGAACAAAAAGTAATGATCAAATCAAGCCAAAACATCCTGCAAATGCTCTGTTTATGCACAGTCTGGTATTTCCAGTAATTGCAAAGGAGATGTTAACAGCCCTTATTTCAGGTCAGAAGAAAGATGAAGACCTCCAAATCCAATTCAGAGCATTGTTCAGCTGCTTTCAGACAGTGTTACATTTTTAATCACTGAAGGAAGTGCTGACTGAAGAGGTAAATGAGTTCACTTATCCTGAGTGTCAAGTTCTTCAGCTCCAGACTGCAGCTAGGAGGTTAATAGTAAAAATGTGCTACCTGTCTGCATAGCCTGCTCGTAATACATCTAGCACATTTTGGTATACTGAGGAACATAGAACAGTTCAGGCAGCCAACGAACTCTGCAGGTCACCTTGTCCAAGCCCTTGCCCAAAGGAGAGCAGACTCTGACATCAGGTTACTCAATACTTTTTTCCAGTTGAGTTTTGAAAATCTTCAAGGATGGAAATTCCACATATGTTTTAGCAAACACATCAGATCATTCTTATTAGGATGGGATTTCATGGAATCTCAGAAAAACAGGATAAAAAGAGGTGATCAAGATGAGCCCCAAGGCTCATTAAGCCCTGACAGGTGCATGTCCAATCTTTCCTTCAGAATGTCTTGTGACAGATTCCATAGCACCTTTCAGCAATCTGCTCCACAGCTTACCTATTCATTCCTCCCTCTGATCCATCAGCAGATGGGGCAGGATTACAACACGGGGCTACTTGGGGACAGGATCCATGCTGTTCCACCCTGCCCTCCCTTCTTCTTTTCCCGCTTCACCAATTACTTTTGTACATCTGCACCACACTTTGTCCTCAAGTGCACCTTTCTCACCCCTCTGTGAAATTTCCACTCTTCTCCGTTCCCCTTGCTTCTCTTCCACCCTCCTTTCCCAGCTCTCACGGTCTCACACCCCTGGGCCCCTGTAAACATGATGACATGGCACATTCTTTGCTGTGGGTTTTCCATGGTCTTTGGGGGGGCCACTTCTGCAGTTGCATCACATCATGGCTCCCAGCATTGGGGCACAGGGTGCTACACTGAGTCAGGCAACAAACATCCTCCCCTGCCTGTACTTGGGAAGAAAACAGTGACAACCACCTGTCCTCACACTTCCAGAATGAGATCATCTTCGGTAGCATCCACCTCACCTCACTGATCCTCATGGGAAGCCCCTGTACCTGAACTACTGCTCCTGGGATGCCTCAGCATGAAGGGAGGAGCAGGCACGCTGGTTGTGACATTCCTTCAGCCCGCTTCTGTCACCAGGGCCAGGTGACTCACAGTGCAGAAGTCTCCCTTTCCCTCAGGGACCTTGGGGGAAGCCAGGGCACCAGCAGCCACGGCCACCTACCCTTCCCCAACACACTTCAAACTCTTTAGGGCGATCCCTACAGCCAGCGAGTGCACAGCGAGACAGGGCAGGGTGAGGGAAGAGCCAAGGGAGGCCTTTCTCTGAGGAAAGTGAGGAGAAAGGGTGCAGTGTCCAGCCCCCTGCACAGCCTGCCCCTCCGCGCTGGGCTGCAGCCCTCTCCCCCGGCAGCACCCAGGAGCACTCACACGGCCTACTTCTCCAGTAGGAGACCAAAGCCCTCCCCCGATGCCACCCGGGTGCCGTTTACCTGCTCCACGGCATCCCCGCTCCCCGAGGGCTCGGACAGGCGGGGTGACCCTGACCCACTTCTCCGCCCGACGGGAGCCCGCCCGCCCCGCCGCCCTGCGCTCCTACACCGGGCCTGCCGACACCCCCTCCCCGCCGCGGGACGGCTGCTCCCCGGCCCTCCCGAGGTGTCAACACCCCGCCGACCCGGGCAGACCCAGCGGGCTGCCCGCAGGCACCGCCAGCCCAGGTGCGTCACACCGGCGGGAAGGCTGCCGGGCTCTCCGCCGGCAGCGGCCGCGTACCGCCTGCCCCCGCCCCCCCCCATCCCCGTCCCAGCTTCACCCCTGGCAGCGGGCCGCTACCTGCGGGCTGTCCTGCAAAGCCTCTTCCAGGAGGAGTTTATCGACGGCGGGCATGTTGGCGCTGCGACGCGGCCAGGCGCGGGGAGCTGGGTGCGCGGCAGACGCCCGCGGGCACGCCCCGGCGGCGGGGCTCGGCGGCGTCCCTCCCCGCGGGGGCGGCCGCGGCTCTCGGCGGGCAGCGGGGCACGGCGGCTGGCTGCCGGGCTGGCTCCCTCGGCGGGGTGGGGGCGGTAGCGCGGGGCCGCTCACTCCTCCCAGTTCCCGTCGACCGGAGGAAGCGAGTCACGGGGAGGGCCGGCGGCTGGAGGGAGCGCGGCAGGCGGGGGGTGGCTTCCTGCCGCCATTAATTCCTCGGGCTGGGGCAGCGCGGTGGCGGCCCAGCTTGTGGGGAGGGAGGGCTCCCGTTCACCTCCTCCCCAGCTGCGGGGAGCGGGGGTGGAGTAGCTTCCCGCTCTTGGCTCTGTCCTCTGGACAGTAGAGTGGCGGGAAGGGGGCTGTGGGATTCCGCCCCCCTCAGCTGAGGGAGATTTCCCAGGGTGTGTGGGTGCGCTGGGAACGAGAGGGAGATCACATCCTCCAGCCTAGGCTTGTGGGGCTTGAGAACCTCCAGCTGTGGGCGAGCCCTCGGCTGTGCCCCTCGGGTGTCTTGGCCCTTGAGGGAGGGGTGCTGCAGGGCTGGGGGCTGCTGGGGGGGTCAGGCGGGCTACTGGAGCCCCGGGTGGCTCGGAGGAGCATCCCAGGGCCTCAGCTGCCCCTTAGGACCAGTGCAGCTGCTGGCTATTTAGAAGTACCTAGTAGGCCTATTTAGAAGTACCCCTTATCTGTGTTCCTTCTTCGTTATGGACAAGTTTGGAAGTAAAACTATGGAACCGCGGGGTGCTGCAGGCAGGTCAATCCCCCCTTCAGCCATATCCCTACCCTTGGGTGTTTAGAAGGGATGCTTTTTAAGTTACTGGTCTTATATGTACAAAGTCATGTCTCTATTGCCATCTCACTGCTGTCTCAATTGCGTCTGATAACTTCAGCATTTGGATGTTAATTCCGCTGCTCAGTTGAACAAAGCTAATGTTTTTACAGTAAGCAGAGTCTTGCTTGATTCATGAGTGTTTTCATTACGTTCATGTTCTGAGGGGTGACCATAGCTTTTGAATGTCCAAGTTTCTCTAAAAGCCTAGAGTTACTGATCTACAGATCAGTTGTTTGTGTTTGTCAGCTGTAACTTTTGTTGTTCCAGTGTGGCTTGTCAGACTCCCATTTAAGGAAAAAAACCCCCAACATTTCTGAAGAGTTGGGAGGAATCCTGCCAATTAAATGGAATACACAAACAAAAATATTAGCTGTAAAATAATGTTATCATCTTTGAAGAAATTTCACAATCTTCAGATAACTCCAGTTGCTGCCCTCTTTTAAAAGAAGAAAAATAATATTTTTAAAAATGCAGCTTGAGTTGTTAAGGAACTCCAAACATTAGTATTGGCCTGCTTTGCCATTATGCTAAGTGCCTGCTCTTTGCATCTAAATCCCAGTGGATTTTTCCATTCCTTTCATTCTTAAACAATAGCGAACGTTTTTATATGGCAAGAAAGGTGATAGCTAATACAGATTTATTTATTTATTCATTTAATGCTGACTCCAAGACTGTGCACAAGCAGGTGGCCGTAGGAAAGTTTTGCAGATCAGCAGGATACTTGTTTGCTTTAATTATGTATGAGAAATGATCACTGAACCCTGTAATTTTGGCTGAGATATTTCTGTGGGTCTGACATTGATTGGTATTGCTTCTGAAGCCCGAGATAGGACCTTTAACCCAATGTGCCAAGCCTGCCTTGATGTGACTACTCCACCGGTCCTAAAGCTGGGCTCCCTCTTCCAGGCTCTTGAGTAAGAACAAGAGTTCTCACGTTCTGTCCACTTTTCCTGCCTGAATAAAGACACTGAGCCATAATAAAAATCACTATCTGATACCAAAAATACCAAGTATGACAGTATATATTTACATAAGGAGAAAACAAAAATAGATACGGCTTTATCATAATAATGTTTTTTCAGAGAATTTTAGAATGGTGGAAAGAGGGCAGAGATTTTGTTTTTCATGCAGAATATGAACTAAGGCACAAGTTAGGCATTAGACTGAAAAACTCATGACTGCTTCTGAGACAGCTTTGTCAGGCTGCATCAAAGTCTTACTTTTCTTTATTCATAGATTTTGAAAACATTAATTGAAATTGACTGAGGAAGAGAAGATCGTGCTTTATCAGATTGTCTGTGTCTGTTAAAGTAGCTTCGGGGCAGTTTTTAATATTTCCCAAATGTTTCTGTTACTACTCCCCCCTTTTCTTCCCCCCTCTAGTCTTGAAATAGTTCAGCAACAGCTCTTCCCCATAGGGTTGAAGTATTCCCTTCACCCAGAAAATGTGGTTTGTGTTTTTATTTCACATTATCTTAATCCCAAGAGCTATAACCTTTAAGGTCTTATCTCGTTCCCCTTGATGGCTTTGTTTAGTCTAAGGTTCAAGTGTGGAAGCCTGTTGTCATTCTAAAATTGAGGATAGCTATTTAGCTATTTCCAGAACAGGTTCTACTGGTTTTATTTAAATAAAACAAAGAAGTACTTCAGTAACATCTGAAGGGTGGCACTTTTTCTATCCATCATTCTTTATTGCACCATTCCTTACACAGGTATAAACTTGGTGGATTGCTTATATATAGTGATCAAAACATTTTTACTGAACTTTCCCAATATGCTCCGGGTGCTTTTGAATTTAAAAAATAATTAAATCTTGACGACTAATAATTGAAATTACCTTTTCCTTCTGTTACTTATAATTGCAATTAATTTCCCAGTCACCCCGTTTTATTAGGTCTCAAGAATTATTCTTCATTCTTGGTAACTCCAAGTAATGTTTCTAAAATAATTACAATAACCCATAGTACTACCACCAAACATTTCAACAATTTGTTTATACAACAGTAGTGATTTTATATAAAAAAAAATTAGGTACCTTTGTGTCTAGACAGACCTTTGGGTAGGGGGCGTGTAAGCCTTTGACACAAGGATACACTGTCTGGGTGTCACAGGTTTCCATGCATGGCACCAGTGCTGCAGCGCTGGGCTGCCAGGCCTGGGCAGGACACTGAAAGCTGCCTGGCCAGTCCAGCTCCCAGTGACAAACTTCAAGGGCATCTCCTGTACCTTTGCAGCATCTGGTACCCAAAACAGCTTCTTCAGAGCTGTCTCAGGAGGTTTACATCACACACTATTTTATCACCCTCTGGAAGAGAAGTGGCGTGGCCATTTTTCCTGTTGTGTGGGCCAGGAGCTGCTGGCTGCTTTGGGCAGTGCTAGCATTAGACCAACAACACTTCAACTCCTGTCTTCTAAATCCGGGTGTTGAAGGCAATACTCGCATAGTACAAAAAGTCTGGCTGGTGAAAAGCACTCTCATAGCTATTCTTCAAAGTCAGATTTAATGGGAACATTGTACTTAGGGAAAGAGAACAGGGAAACAGCAGACAGGGTACCTAGAATCCATCACCTGAATGTTCAGAAAACCTGTCATGGCAGTATGAAGTGAGCTGGAGAACATTTCCAGTAAGCAGTGCAATTAATTTTTATGTGTGTATTCTGTAACCTACAGCTGACTTGATTACGTTAAGGTAAAGGGCTCTTAGAATGTGAAAAATTAAGGTAGAAATCCTGGAATGGCCAAAATGAAGTTGATACATAACTGCTTATAAAAGTAATAAGAATTAAGAGTATCAAATAAAATCAATAAATAAAAGAACGTTGAGTATGAAGTAATTTATTACATGGACTAATTATATTGTTTCTAAGAAAAGATGCCGCTTTTTTCCAGCAAAAACCTGAATGAGGCCCAAAAATCTCATAGTTGAGGTCCTGTTTTGAGTGCGAACAAAACTAATTCTGTTCAGTGGTTTTACTCTTCAGCTCAGTTCTTCTAACCGCGCTGTCTGAAGTTAGCAGCCTGTTTTTGTGGACAGTGTCTGCTCCTAGCAGTGATAACAACCCATGTTTAGAGTCAGTCCCAAGGGTTGGTGTGCAGACCAAGGCCACTGCTGGATCTTGTGACCATATTGGGGGGTGCAGAAAGCGAAAGGCTGCACCTGCAGGGAGGAGCGGACAGGACAGGTGACCCCAAACTGACCAGCAAGGGATTCCAGCCCATAGATGTCATATTCATTACAAAACTGAGGGATCATGAGGGTCTCAGCCCTCTTTGCCCACTTTGCTGGCTTTGCTCAGCTTGGCTGGGGTCCCCTTTCTTGTTCAGGACTTTGTCCATTCTGCCTTCAGTCCTGATCTGCGTGTGTTCCTGAATCCGGTACCAGAATCCAGCTCCTGAACACAGCTCCCATCTGCTGCTGGGACCAGCCTGGGACTCTCCCAGTGCCTGCTCCACAGAATCAGTGGTGACAGTGATGCAATTACCATCAGGGGGGTTGGGTTCAATACTGGCTTTGTATATATTTGTATATATTCCTTTTATTATTATTATTTTAATTTTCATTAAAGCTGTTCTAGTTTCCTTTTCTGATTGCTCAGTCTCTCTCCCTTATTCCCTTTCTCTTCCCCTTTGGGGAGGGAGGGGGGTTAACAGAGAGGGTCTGTTATAGGTCTCAGGGGCCACCCTGACCCTAAACCGTGACAGTGAGAGAATGATCACTTCTAAAGGAAAGAAGGAGAAAGTTTGGATTGATCTGTAGACTTGAGATTTGTCTGCTATATAAATCCTGTGGCAAAGTGATGTAAGATTTTCCAGTACTGCTGCAGTTTCACAGAAATTAGCGCATCTTCAGACTTGAATTTGGAGTTTGACAGGAGTCTTGTTCCTGTTTGAGGATGGCCAGGAATATCCCTTGGTAACCAGCCGGTCAAATACGATCCTCGCCAGGCTGCCTTTGCTCATGTGACAGAAGGGACCACAGTGTGAGATGGCAGCTGGAGACTGTGCTTTCTGCTGGACGGGAGGTTCTCAGTGCCATGCTTCCAGGTTTTCCCAAGAGCTTTCCCACCTAACTGCCCAGTGGGGGCTCGGGGCTGGAAGCAGCAGTGCAGAAACTGGATGATGCTGTGCATGAGTTAATAAGCCCTGCCAGCTTTAATTGGCATGTTTGGAAACAAGGCAGCTGTTGTGCATCCTTAGCATAATTTATTTCCAAATTTGATAATCCACCCAGCATTAATGGAGAGCTGACTATAATTATTTTTTTCTGGTTAGACTAGTTACAGAGTAAGTCATACTGCATTGTGTTTTCTTTCTCATATGTTCCCTTGTAACTTTAAAGAACATATTGCGTTATACTTCCTTTTTGGCTTCATACCTTATACTTTACAAGAAATTTCTGAGCAGTAATGTGCTAGTCACATGTTTGCTAAGTCAGCTGAGTCTATTTATGCATTTAACAGTGTCTAATATTCTTATGCTCCTTCATACTCAATGACAAAGAAGTCTTTGAACCACAGATGACTTTTAGAGGTGTAATAATGCACTGTACGTTGTGCAGCCATCCCGCATAAATATGGAGTTGTATGAAATGAGAATAGCAATAAATCACTGCAGATTTATTCTTTGCAAGTGAAGGATCTGAAAAGGAATCTCACTGCTCTCACTACCAGAAGCATCCCCAAGCAATTTTTTTATTAGTATCTGAATAAATTACTGGTTAAATTAATAATGGGGCATCTAATGTACAGAATAACTCTTGGACATATGGAGAAGGATTATCTTGTGATTTTGTGTGTGAACCACAAGATAATACCAGGCTGAAATAAAATTCCATTGAAATTATTAATTACCATGTAATCAAGATCTCATGCTCTTTGTTTTAATGTAAAACACATGGCTTTGTTTATTTCCATTAAACACATTAGTAATATGCCAAAATGGGCAAATACAGATGCACTGGCTAGTGGGATGGATCGAATTAAAATCTTTTTGAAGGTGAAGGGTGTAACTGCCATCTTTAATTTCATGTAATTTAAGGACAATTAAGTTCCCTCATGTAACCAAGTACAGCAGCAACCTCCATCCAGATTCAGAATAAGAATATGGTTTCAAAAGCCAGAGTCTCTGGTGACAATACTGGCTAGAGGTATTGCCACCACTTCCCTCGTGCCTGCCCCTGCCCTGTGGTGCGTGGCCTCCGGTAGGGTTGGCACGACTCGTAGTTTGGAGCCTGCCTGATGAAGGGCATCTGATTTAACAGATTGCATTTGCTTTACAAAGAAGAGGAGCAAGAAGGGAATGAGTAGTTTGTTGGCAGGGAGAAGTATTGAAATATTTTAAGTTAATGTTATTATTACCCTTTGTTCAGTTATTGCAGTCCTGGGGCAAATGCTGAGATATGGGCTCCTTTTTCTTTTTAAATATATGTTGCTTCCTAACCTAGGAGATGTTTCTCCTATTTCAGGTGATGTTCCAATGGAGTTCAGGGGTACCTGAGTTACAGTTAAAAATCTTCATGTGAAACACATGTAACAGGAAAAATAATACAAGTGCTTCGTCAAAGCAATGCACATGTGGTATGATTCTGTAGATTAACATGAGAGACATCTAATGCCTGGCATATAATTGTTTTATGAAATGATAACAAGTAACCTGTTAGGTGTAAAGGTTACCAAAGGTCAGAATACTGTGTTGAAAACGTAGGTTGGATCTTCATGTAGGACTGTCAGTTTAGTGTCAGAGGAAACACTGACTCAGAGCCCTTCTTTATAAACGAACTGTAAGTCTTTAAAATACAACATTAGTACAAATATCAGAAGCAAACGTACTTGATGCTGTCACCATGTCTAAAGCTAAGTTTTCGTCTTTGTTTGTATCATGAGACTTCTTGAATCAACCAGGCCCTGCACTCCTGTGTTTCCTTCTGAACAACAGAATGGGAAAGTTCATGTTGTCTTAACTCTGATCACTCCCTTTGGTTCACCTTCCCTTGTCGTCTTTCTATAACTGCTTAGGCTAAAAAAAGCTGACAAATTAATTCATAATACTTCTATATAGCATCCTAAGGCCTATTAGAAGTCCACAAAAGTCTACTAGCATTATTACATCCCTTTTGGGCTTCCTGCTTGCTGTTTGGGCTCTTTTTGTTCGTGTACGTGGTGCAGCACAAGGGGGTCCTGGCCGGTAAGTGAGGCTGCTGCAGAGTACAGGGGCTGAAAACAGCTCTCCTGGTTGCTTCCCCCTTGAGCGCAGCCTGCCTGCTGCCCGAGGCAAAGGCAGAGCAGGATGCGGTGATGCAACAAGCTGTCATTTTGTGTTTTTAGAGAAACAGCAGAAAACCCAGAGGATGATAGAGAAGGCAATGAGGAAACTCTAGGCAGTGCCCGAAGGGGCACTGATACGGCAGTCTGGGAGTGACTCCCCCAGGCAGGCTGCCAGGGCAGCGGCAGAGCACACGTATACAAGGGAGTGCTGACATACCAGGAAAATACACTGCTGTGTTGTTGCCCCGGCAGAGGGTTTGGATAACCCCAGTCTAGCTCAGCAGGAGCCATCTCACCAAGCTCTTTGTTCCTTCACAGAGCTCAGATGCTTCCAGCTTTGCAAGATTGGGCATTTCCAATTTTTCTTCCAGTGACGGCCACTTCAAAGTTCTTCTGCTGTCTGGAGAAAGCCAAATACTGGAAAGCTTTTCCTGTCATGTGCCTGGACCTACTGTTGCAAAGGCAGGGCTTGTCAGACAGCCAGAGCTGCACAGTGTGTGTGCTGGGACACTCCGTCCAGCATGGTTGCTGGTGGCAGGATAGTCACCCTGGCACACTGGTGGCTTGCTTTCCTGGGGGCCAGTCAGGAGCACAAGGGGAGCAGAGATTTGAATCCTTCTAGCAGAGGTTGCAAGCCACATGTTGTTACTGCCTTTCAGAGCACTGTAGCTCGTGGACCACGGGTGAGAGCACGGCCCCTCGGAAGGCTGGTGCAGGGCCAGGCTGCCACTGTTAGCAAAATAATTTCTTCCAGTCGGCAAATGTCTCTCAGTGCGCTCGTGAAGTTTTTCCAGGATACAGGCCACCATAAGCAAGGTACAAGTTAAGACAGATTATCCCCCCAGGCTGCAGGCAGCTGGCTGGCTATAAACATCGGTTCTAGTTTAACCCCACCTGGCAATGAAGCGCCACACAGCCGCTCGCTCCCCCCTAGTGGGATAGGGGAAAGAATTTGAAAAAAACCCAGTAATACTCAAGAGTTGAGATAAAGACAGTTTAATAGGACAGAAAAGGAAGGGAAAATAATTACAATAATTATAACAACAACAACAATAATAATAATAATAGCATATACAAAACCAGTGATGTGAAATACAATTGTTCACCACCCACTCACTGGTGCCTAGCAAATCCCCGAGTCACAGTTGATGCTGCCCAGCCAACCCCTCCCAGTTTATGTACTGAGCATGTTGTCTTATGGTATGGAATATTCCTTTGGCTAGTTGGGGTCAGCTGTCCTGGCCATTCTTCCTTCCAGCTTCTTGTGTACCTGCTCACTGGCAGAGCATGGGAAACTGAGAAATCTGTGACATAGGATAAGCGCTACTTAGCAACAACTAAAACATCAATGTGTTATCAACATTCTTCTCATACTAAATCCAAAACATAACACTATATCAGCTGCTAGGAAGGAAATTAACTCTACCCCAGCTGAAACCAGGACAACTGCTCACCTTATGTGACTGTTTGAGCACCTCACATCAACTGCAGAGTTTGCCTTGCAGTGGAGAAGCTGCCCCTCCCTTTTGCTTTCCATCATGTGATTTGTGATGCAGGCAGATGTTTTGTAACCCCTGTAATGATGCCATATGTTACCTGTGCACTTGACTACCTGTCTGCAGTCCTGCAAACATAGAAACTTGGGTTTAGCTTGTCAAATTCCTGGAGATTAATCAGGCATATAAATACTGCCTGAATCTGTAAATAGCTTTTTCCAGTTCTTTCATTTATGGTAACACACTGCTTATCCTTGTTTTTCGTTCACTTTTTAAAAACAGAACATTTAGTTCAAGGGTCACATACAGTCATTATCTTTAAATACTCTGTAAATATAAGTGCTGACAAGATTCTAGATCAGAAAGCATCTGTCTTTGTCAAAACCATGAAGTGTGTGGACAACATGTACAGCAGACAGAGTCAAGAGGACCTAATAATATACATGATTTTTTCTTAGAGCGGACCAATGGTTACTAATTAGTTTTTCAACCTCTCAAATCAAACCTGTAGGAAATAGCAAAACCAAAAAAGCCCCAAGCAGAACAGCAATGCATATCCGTGACTGGGAGAATGTGAATAATAATGCAGTGGAAAATGTTCTTGTCAGCATTTAGACTAACTTAATTGCTTTGAAAGAGATCAACGACAAAAGAAAGGTCTCCAGAGTTTTTCAGTCTTTGCCCGAACTGAACTGCTTGTGCATACAGTGCTTCAGAGATTTTCTTGCATTTGATTTAAACTGCATCGCAGCATTGCCAAGTGGAGTGATGCTCAGTACTTTGAAAACTACACTGAGCAATAGCAGCTTGGTTTCAAACAAGCACTCTGGTTGTTGTTAGGTTTGAGTCCAGATCTCTTCTCGTTCACACTGTTGTACACTCAGACTGGTGCTGCTGGCACATGTGGTTTCACTGTGTCACAGCCTTCTCACATTTGCTTCTTGGGGCTACCAGGGCTGTCAGCTCCCCAGCAGCACTTCACCGCGTGACATGGGCTTCTTGTTGTGACATGGGAGAGATTTTGGTTTTGCTGGAAAATGATTAGTCATCATTGTGGAGGGAAGAGCAAATGCAAGTCCTCAAAACCTAAATGCTTGCTAATCAGAAATCAAAGAAGTAAACCTCTACAGGAATTACTTTGAGCTAAGTTCATAATTTTTACACAATCCCATGCATTTGAAGACTCACAATGAATGACTTTTGGGCATAATTATAGGTGCAAATGGTAGTAAGCAAAATGCTAGTGTTTTGGGAGTAATTCCAAGGATATATTGAGGAACAGCTGGTTTGGGTTTTGGTGTGTTGCCTCCATTCTGTTGTTAAACCTGGAATGAATGAAACTAGGTGGAGTGTTTAATGCAGAGATTCCCAGACTTCGACCATTTCTGTGTCTCTCTCTACCATTTGCCTCTACTGGAGGATCCAGAAGCTGACTCCATGCTAGAAAAAGGGCGAATTGCCTGTCGTTCTTAATATAAGTGAGAGTAGAGTGTCACCTTTATATAGGTGCTAAAAGGATGTCTCCTATGAGGACATTGTGTAACTACAGATACTGATTGCTTACAGTTTATTTCATATATACACATATTCTGCTTTTACAAATATTTCAAATTGGGTATACAAAATCCTTCTCTAAGCGCTTAAAAATTACTAGTATTTTATCTGTCAAAGATCACATTCTGATTAAAACTCAGCGTTAGAAACATAATCTTGCTCTTTGTCAGACAATGCAAAATAATATAATTGGCACATGTGGGTGGCTTTTTTGAGTAAGCTAACACACGCTGCTTCCATGTTGCTAATTGTATGAACAACTTTTGTTTACCATATGCTTAATATGGCAGAAGTTTCAATTGAAGTGGATGAATCACCACCCCTGGATGTATTTAAAAGCCATCTAGATATGGTGCTTTACGGATATGGTGTAGTAGTGGCCCTGGTAGAGTTAGATAATGTCTGGACTTGATCTTACAGGTCTTTTCCAACCACAGCAGTTCTGTGATTGTATGAATTTTGAGGCAAGGAGAATTTTCTCTCAGGGATCTAGATCAGGTTGCCTTACACTACTTGAGGACTAGTTTAGGCTTATTAAATAGTGCGAATTAAGTACACACTGGTGGGATTAAGCATATGCCTGAAATGAAGCACGTGTGTTGTTTCAAAGGGATGCTCTGCTGCACTGGCATCTCTATGTCTCACTATAAAAGTCCTTTCTGTAGCATTTTGCTATTTTTCTTTTATCTTTCTATATTTGTGATCCCTTCTTTGTTTGTAAAAGCTGATTTAGCTGCTTCTTGAAAATTAATTTATGTAGGCAGAGACGGGAAAGAGATTACACTGTCTGTATAGCATATTAAAAGAAGAGAGTAAGATGCTTTTCTCCCCCAGAATAGGGCTTTAGGGAACTGTTTGTTGTCGGCAATAATAAAATGAAGGTTGAGTGACCTCAGAAGTAGGAAGCACTGTTATATATCTGCTGTATTTTCACAAGACCTCTAATAGAAGCTTCTAATACAATGTATATATTAACCTTTTGGGCACAGAAAGGATTCCAAACTGTTTCTGAATATACAATGTAAGCATTTGTCCATTTGTTATTTTCAAGGGCACCTACCTTGGATTGTAGCAGCAAACACACCAACACTAAGCCAAGCATCTTTTTCAAATGGCAGAGAGGGAATTAAGGAAAGTGTGTCCACAAATTGCTAATTGTATTAATTAAAAGTCACTGAGATCTTCTATTTTTGTCTGGAAAGGGAAAAAGCAAGGTAGTTACCTGACTCTGAAGAAGTAAGACATGGAAGGTCCGAATTTGCATTCAGGTAAAGATCTCCAGAGAGGTTTTCTTGTTTTCCTTTACCTTTCCCAGGAATATCTCAAATGTAACCATTTCTTGAAAGCTGGTAATTCACTCTCCTGGATCTGAACCTGCTGCAGATGTTGCAAGTGTATGTCACTGACACTGATATGAATGCAGCTATTTAAGGAGATTGATAAGATATACCTTCTAAATAAGCTTTGAGGTTGATATAGTGATCCTTACTCAGACAGGGATCCTGTGAGTTCAGAGAATGCTTGCTTGCATAGCCCAGTACTGAATCATCTTTATGGCTCTGAAAGAAAAAGACTTGCAGGGAGTGAGTAACAGCTGAGCTCAGGAGCAAATTCTTCAAAACCTCTTTGCAGGTCTGTGTGCTCAGATCTAGACGTTTTTAGGAATGGGCGTGACACTGATTTGAACATACTAGTGTTGAATTAGGACATTTTTTTCTTCATGAACTTACCTTTGGAAGTTTTACTCCTAAACTCTGATTTTCTACCTTGTGAATAAGCTAAAAAACCTTATGCCCTGGACTGTTAGCTTTTAAAAACAAAGGATGTTTTATGGCTATGCACAGTAATCACATTCAGAAAGAGTTACTGCAAAATTAATGACTATTTATTCTGTCAGAAATTTGGGGTGGGGGGAGAGAGGGGATTTTTTTGCAAAACTGGCATATTCACTAACAGAATACTCACATTTCTTTGGTGCTTTTTGGCCCTCTACTTATTCATATGCTTGCATTTCTCCCTGGCTGACCAGTGGCTTCCTTGTTCATTTCTTGGCAAGTGTTGT
This sequence comes from Todiramphus chloris collaris, assembly GCA_025345505.1. Lineage (NCBI taxonomy): Eukaryota > Metazoa > Chordata > Aves > Coraciiformes > Alcedinidae > Todiramphus > Todiramphus chloris. Next base: position 5,193,284 of record JANVCC010000130.1, on the reverse strand, counting down.
AAAGGGATGCTGCCATTTCGTGGATGTCATTGAATTTGTCCCAATCCATGTCTGATCTGGCCCAACAATGAGAATTTTATTTGTGACTTCTGTGAGAGCAGGAACAGAGAGATGAATGAAAATCTTACCTTAGAAAATAAAACCCCCTTGGTCTTCGCAAATACCCTTTTTTCTTTATATTGAGGAGTTTAAATGATTTTTATTTTTTTTTTAAAGTCAGCTTCCATAGACCATTATAAACCAACACATTCTACTGTGCTTTGCTTTTTTAAATAGAAGGAGTCATCGTTTGGATTGAAAAGAAACACTCAAGTCACATTTTCCACTATCACTGCAGAGAGAAAGACAAATTGTTTTTCCTCTTAAGTTCCTGCAGTTTGATTCTGTTCTTCGCTGTGTTGCCATGATAAATAATGTCACGCGGCTGATTTAAGGCTAGCTGGTAGCTGGCCCATCTGTGGGCTTGAGGGGAGGCAAGAACAGCTCAGGGCTCAGAGGAGTGTGGGGTTGATGTTGAAAAGCTCCTGTGGCAAGCATGGGTCTCCCAGGTAGCCAGAAAAAGTAAGGAGAGAGATGGTATAGAAAGCTCTTTATCCATATTTTCTCACTGCTAACAAGGAGTGTGGGGGGGATGGGGCACTGCATGGATTGCAGCAAGTCTATGATGGTCAAAGCAGCTTGGCTTCTCCCTCCACGTAGGGTCCCTGGACTGCTTCTTGTATAACCTTGGTATTACTAACAGAATTTAGTCTGTAGAATGGGATTCTTAAATCCTTCCACAGAAAATCTCTTTCAAAGTATTTTAGCTACCAACTGATAGAGTTGCCAGGAAATGACAACTTACCATCACTGCTGCTAACTGAAGACAGGGGTTATGGCATATTGATTCTTTGGTGTTTATTCCACTATGAAGAACAAAAATCATGAATGGCATGAAGGGGGGGATTGGTTCTTCAATGTTTATCGTGATACAAGGAACAAACCATCAACAGCTGAAGTGGGCAGGAGCCACGCTCAAAGCAAACAAAAGGAGATTCTTCAAATCACATGTAGCTGAGAAGTGTAACACAGGATGCTTTGGGTGCCAGTGGCTTATGTGGGTTCAAGGGTGGGTGGGACATGTTCATAGAAGAGAAATATGTTAAGGGTTGCTAAATATATAGCAACCACCTCTGTCCCAAGCAGAGTATGATCTGCAAATGCTAACAGATATGAGAGTTTTGAGGGGGACATACCATATGAGTTTCCTCTGTTCTTTTAGCTGCTATCAGAGGCAGGATCCTGATCAAGGTGGATCTTTGCTTTGACCTGATACAACTTTTTTTATGTTCTTGTTAATAGTGTACTCCTATCCCACTGCTTCCTACTTTGGCTTCTCTCTTATCTCACCCATCAGCTATTCCTTGTCTTTCTGACTGCCAGCAAAGATAGGAATTCATTATATGTCCAGATGGTACCTTGCACAGTTGGAGTCAGACTGGTGTGATCATCAAGTGCTATCACAATATAGGTGTTACTAAGAAATACTGTGGAAACATGAGAGATTTGATGCTTTTTTGGTTTGTTTTTTTTTTTGTTTTGGTGGCTTCTTGGTTTTGTTATAATCGTCATTTGGCTTCTGTTCACCAAATCAAATTTGCTAGCCCTTTTTGTCAAGAGTGCAGTAGGTGTTCTGAAGATGTTCCCTGCAATGTAGAGATATTCTCTGTATATAAAATTCTGAAGCATTTCCCACTGCCACATAGTGGGCACCTTCACATGATAGCTTTTACTAATATGTTCTTGGGGTTTTTTTCCTGTTTTTAACAATGAAAAGAGTTGAATGTCTTGATGCATTGGGCTTTGTTTACTGACATGTAAAAGCATCCAGCTGACCGAAGAGCACTTTTGTTTCTGGTAGCCTGGATCTTGTACTACTGAATTTTTCAAGTAACATCATCCTTGCAGGTTTACTGGGAAATTGGGGTGTAGCTCTCTGACCTTAGCCCTGGTGGCTAAGTGATCACAGTGACCATCTGTGCAGCATCATGATGTTTGAATAAGCCCAGGTTCCTAGCTATAAAACAACAGCGCTGTAAAAAGACTGTAAAACTGTCCAGGGACAACCATAATACATGGTAGCCTAAAAACACAGGAGTTTGAACCTGAAAACACTGGAATTGAGAATCCACCATGAACAAAGCGGTTGCATTGTTTTAACTCTGACGATGGATTTGTAGTGCAACTGAACAGTTGTAGTTGCAGTAGTTGCAGTCAACATGGTTTCACCAAGGGGAGGTCATGTTTGACCAACCTGATAGCCTTTTATGAGGACATAACCAGGTGGATAGAGGATGGTAAAGCAGTGGATGTGGTTTATCTTGATTTCAGTAAAGTATTTGACACTGTCACCCCCAGCATCCTCACAGTTAAACTGAGGAAGTTTGGTCTACATCATCAGACAGTGAGGTGGATTGTGCCCTTGTCTGGAGTATTGTGTCCAGTTCTGGGCCCCTCAGTTCAAGAAGGACAGGGAACTGCTCTAAAGAGTCCAGCACAGAGCCACAAAGATGATGAAGGGAGTGGAACATCTCCCATCTGAGGAAAAGCTGAGGGAGCTGGGTCTCTTTAGCTTGGAGAAGAGGAGACTGAGAGGTGACCTCATTCATGGTTATAAATATGGAAAGGGCAAGTGTCAGGAGGACAGAGACAGGCTCTTCTCAGGGATGTCCAATGATAGGACAAAGGGCAGTGGGTGCAAGCTGGAACACAGGAGGTTCCACCTCAACATAAGGAGAAACTTCTTTACTGTGAGGGTGACAGAGCCATGGAACAGGCTGCCCAGGTAGGTTGTGGAGTCTCCTTCTCTGGAGACATTCAAAACTCACCTAGACATGTTCCTGTGTGACCTGATCTAGGTGATCCTGCTCTGGCAAGGGGGTTGGACTAGATGATCTTTCAAGGTCCCTTCCAACCCCTAACATTCTGTGATTCAAAGTGGGAAAGTTTGGTCTAAATTGAATTCCTGTTGTAAATTTGATTAGGAAAAAAATAATTTCAGAGTGAAGATCTGACCTATAAGAAAAAAAAATTAATCTAGTGATGAAAGTCTTGACAATTTTTTTCAGGACATTTGTGCTTTTGAGAACATCCATATCTAAAAGACATTCTTCAAAAGAAAATACCCAGAAGATGGTAATTAGCACTATATTTTTTTCTATGCTTGCATGAGCTGAGATACGAGCCTTTGGAAGCAAGGGTTTTGTTAGAAAAATTTGTAAGTGAATAAGTTTTCTGTATGCATGCCTAGATATTAAAGAATTTGGGAAAGTATACATTCTTCCACAAATAAGGGTTGTTTCCCAATACCCAGAAGTAACTACCAGATTTAAAACTCTTTCTCCACAGACCTGCATACCAGATTGACACTCAGATTGTTTGTATTTCAAACGCTCAGACCAGCAAAAATGTCCAAAAAGAGAAAATCACTGGTATTTCAGATTTGGATAATCCCATTAACCAACTTGTTTTCCCAGCTGGGTATATTTTAGGTCGATTTAGGGAAAGAATAACAAAGTCCTTTCTCACTACATCTTTTGAAATACTTACAAAAGCTCACATCCATGCATCTCCCCATCTTCCTTGGAGGAGATGCAGTATGCAGGGTGTGTGATAGCAGGCACTGAGGGCTTGCAGATGCAGGGAATGCACTGCTCCCTTCCTCTAACGTAAAGTGTTCATTTAATTAACTTGCTTATATGACTGTATATGCTGCCACTTATTCTCAGTAATCAAATGAAATGCTCCATCTGTGTAGAGCACAAGTGAAGTTGAAACTAAAGCATGTCTTCTTTTTAGAAATAGGAGGCACATATTTGAGAGAGGAAGTTTGCTTTGGGGCCCTTCTTTTGTAAGACTCAGGGAGGGCTGACTCATTACAGTCCCAGACTATACAGAGGAATCTATCACATTCCCTTTGCCTTAAGCCCCCTGGAGCCCCTGCTATCTTCAGCTTTAGATGTGTGTGCTGGAAGTTTCTTGCCTTACTGAACTCAATGCAGCCCTTAGTTGGTGCACAGAATGCGCTCAGCTTGTCTACGATATGCTGAGCTTATAAAAGGAGTGAGAAGGCTTAGAAGGAAGTGACAGGATCCTTCTGTCATCCTCAAGACTACTGCAGGTTTCGGAACCAGTCTCATATCTTCTTGTGGCCAGGGTAGTGGCTCAGTGTGAAAGCATCTCCACGGGATCTTTGCCTCCCAGGCACCTCTTCTAATATGTGAGGAGATGGTTCCGTTTCTGTGCTCACCACAGGTGCTTCCTCCCAGGTAAATTATATATTAAAACCACATTCATAGATTATTCCACAGTGCAGCAAGTCTATGGTCAGTGTGGGTTGCTGGAATTTTTTGTTTATTTTTGTATTAGAAAACCGTATGGGATCTTAGCAGCATGTGTTTCAGCCTTGCTTTCAGAGCACCCTTTCTTCCTTCTTGACTCTACTGTTAAAAATTCACTTTGGGCTGATGCTTGACACTTGAAAGTTCAGCCTGAGGATTTATTTTTCTGTATGTAATTTTCAGAAGCTTGGCCACCAAAAAGATAGGGCTGTGAAGCTTTGTGAGATTTTTTTTTCTGAAGCAAAACACATGCAATCACGCTGCCTGGGTGCTTGGCGGCTGCTGGTGGTGAAGGAAGTGTGTAGCTGTGTGTATGTGCCTGTTAGCCCTGCCTTACTCAATTTTGAACTGGTTGTTCAGGTTCAGGCAACTTCTCAGGAAGGTGTAGGCAAAGACCCTGAAAATACTGACTTTCCACAAATGCCATGAAAATAAGTGGCCAGACAGGTGAGGGAGATCCTACGAATGCCCACCTTGTTCCAAGGTATGCTCACTGCTGGTTGGACATCAGCAATCCCATGCAGGTTTGTATCCCCAGGGCAAAAATCCATAGGAGACTGGACAGTATTGACTCTGCTGCTTATGGAACTGCTTGTTTTTAATACATAGTTTTTGGAAAGTCTGTGAAGGGAACTGATGTCTGTCTTTCCTTTCTCTGAATAGACCAAAAGGCCAGGCAACAGCATTCTATATCCAGTCCTTTTGTGGTACAGACAGTTATCAGCCATATGCATATGTCATTCTCATACTGGTGTTCATAGGACACCCGTAAAACATCTTTCTGAGCCTTTAAAACAGACTTGTCGTAGCAGTAATACCTAGCTAGAGTGTTTGTGGTTGCATCTTGCTGTATCTGTTGGGTTTCAACTTCCTGATCATTTGAGAGGACTGACCAAGAGTAAGGCATCAAGGTTTGGAAGTATTTTACTTCTCTGTGTGGAAGAAAGGTTTGGGTTAGCAGAAAACAAGTCAAATAAGTTAAAATAAGTCAAAATCTTTTGGGGGAATGATACAGATTTTGAATTAAAAAATAAAAAACTGCTTGCAGACTTGGTAAACTCATCTTGCACATTTCTCTGCGATGCTGATGTTAATTGGGAAAAGCGACTCTGTAGCTCCTACCAACCTACTAGGTCTTCACCAGACCATGTTTCTGTAGGAGGTGAAATATAGGTCACATAGGGGACCATGTTTCACCATCATGTTTCTATAGGAAGAGAAATACTGAAAACAACCAATAAATATTTGTTTAAAATAGCGAGCTGGATGTTGCTGGTGTAGGATTTGCAGCTTGGACCTGTGGTCACACCGTTTCCCCCCGCTGAGTGAGGGGAGTCCCAAAGCTTGTCTGACGCCAAGAGGCATCTTCACGGCGCGGGGAAGCCCCGACCTCGCAGCCTGTGTGCGGGGATCGGTCGTTAGGGGTCCTGCGGGCTCACGCCTGTGTCGAGCCTCACCTCCGGCAGCCCGGGGGCCGAGGGGAAAGCCCGGGAGGTGGGGGTGCCCTTCCTCGGGGGGAGACGGGTGGGTGCAGCCAGGGGCCGGGACTAGTGCCGGGCGGCGGCGCTCGGGGCTGGCGGTTTCCCCGGCGATGGGTGGGGAGAGGAGGAGGAGGAGGAGGAGGAGGAGGAAGAAAGGAGGAGGAGGAGGAGAGGTCTCCGCGGCTTTATCTCCCACCCGGCTCCACCCGCCGCTGGCTGCCTCCCGTCGCGACTCCTCCGCACCGCTCCGCTCCGCACGGCCGGGCGCAGCGCCGGGTAGGGCAGCGCCCATGGGCTGCGGCAACTCCACGGCCAGCGGCGCGGGCGGGCGAGGTAGGGCGGCGGCGGCGGCAGCGGCAGCGGCAGCGGCGCTGGGCGGGAGGCGCCGGGCCGGGCTGGGCTGGGCTGGGCTGGGCTGAGGAGCGGCGGTGTGAGCATCCCTGCGGGCAGCCCTGCCGGGGGGCTGCCGATCACGGGTGGGGCGCCGCGGGCAACCCTCCCTCTCCCCCCCCCCCCCCCCCCCCCCCCGGTGGGGCTGCATCCCCCCGGTTTGGGGGATGCCCCTTGCGAGCCGCGGGAATCGCTGCCCGCGCTCCTTGGAGAGCATCGTCCTTTCCCGGGGCTGATCCGCTTGTCCAGGGCAGAGAGGGTGGTGTAGCTGGCCGAGGGGCGCCGGAGGCTTTCCGGTGTCCGGGTTGTCATTAGGGGCACTGCCTCTAACAGTAGCTGTCCTAGGCATGGCCAACCCAGGCCAGGAGCTGGACGTAAGGATCCTGCCAGGGGTGTAAGCTCCATCTTCTCTGCTTCCCTATAAGGCCACGAATACCACTTCTGAAATGAATTTGTGCCACTTCTTCTTCTCTACTTGCTGGAGAAGTTGGAGGATATTCCAAGATTGAGGTTTCTTGCATGTTAATGTGTACCACTGGCTGCTCGGTCCAGCTGGCTTCCTTATTTGTTCATTGTTATTTTCAAAAGAGATAAGTTCAGGGAAGACGGTGCTGTTGTGCTCTTCCTTCCCCAAGCCCTCACCAAAAGGGACAGTATATGGAAATTGGTACCTGGACCTTCACCACGTAATTATAAATATGAGCATTTCTCAATCATTTTACATCCTAATTGTACTTGGCAAACATTGCCACCTGTTTCAGTGCCTCTACGAAGTCTTTCAGATGCACCTGTTAGCTTCATAACCTCTTGAAAACACACAGCAAAATAGCAGCCGGACCAGTTAGAATTACCGAGTCTCCATCCCTGACCATTTTGACTTACTTTATCCAGTTGCTAGTTGCAATTTGGAGAACTGGGCTGATCTTTGAGTGTGGATGACAATGGCTTCTCCAAGTTCTATGTATGTTCATATGTTTGCGTGGTGTGTTGCTGATTTACTCACTAAGCCCTGCACTTTGCACTCATAGGGGAAGGGAAGGCTTTTCTGCCATTATTGCTTACTCTGTTTCTGTTAAATAAATTATATATAAAATTATCAATCAGAAATGTATAAATTAGGTTTTAGGTATTGTATGTATCTCTCAGAGGCCTCTCTCATCCATAAAGAATACACTGTATATTGCTTGAACTTCCAGCATTCGTACTAGAGCTGTCCCATTTGCACATAATTATTCTTTGCCTATAGTTGATTCCTGCATTCCTGTGACTGGAAGTTGTCTCAGTATATCACCGGTGTAGCTTCATACTGCTGTGGTGATGCTTGTTCACACACCATTGATGCTTGCTGGGTAAAAGCATCAGAGCAAGTATCAGAGAAGTTCAGAGGAGAATTTTAAGTTGATGATTGTGGATGCTGAAAAGCTGCTAGCAGAGGGATTTTCTCAGGTTCTCACAATATTCAGTGAGAATCCTGCCTTTCTCATGCATGTTATCAGAAACAGTAGGATGGTTTTTGTAAGCTGGACTAACACCTGGTGTTTTGCTAAGTTCTGTTTATGGTACATTGGAAAAATATTTTGAAATGGGTGCTGTAGGACTTTAGCCAATCACCCTAGGAGATGGGTGATCACTGACCAATCGCCCTATGGGGCTAGGGTATAGAAAACGGGGTTAGAAATGAATAAAGTGGCTTCTTTTGCCTGCTTTTGCTGAATTTGTGTGTTGCTGCATCTCTCCGCTCCCGCTATAAACAGCGACAGATGATTGGTCCCTTTGTGGTAGCTTCTCAGTTAATGTTGATCTGTGGAGGAACTTGTATCAGGACACAAATAGGTAGATGTCAAATACACTGACTCTGACAGCAGCAGTATTTAATGAATTATGTTGAACTAAAAGTTTGTTTGTTTAGGTAAATGTGTCCACTATGACATTAAAGTCAGCTATTTTCATCAGCTTTTGGCTTGTAGATCCGTACGTTATTTTTACTGAAGGTACAACCCCTTTGGTAGCTTAACTTACCTGTATTAGTATTCATAATACATTTGAACTTGCATTTTGTGGCAGCCTTTTGCATACTCTTTGGAAGCAGTCGACAGATCCCCAATGGCTTAGTGCATGTAAAACACATCATTAGTATCATGGAATTATTACTGTTGCCCTGATAGACATTTCCAAAGCAAATACAGCTCCAAAAGGTCCTGTTCCCTTCTCACTTTCACCACTGTAGACAGGAATAACTCTGTGTGGTCTATGGTACTATAATAACCAACTACTGGTATTAAAAGTAAAAAGTCAGATATCTACTATATATTTTTTTTTCCATTTGGCATTCCTTACAAAGTATGTCTAATAAAACCAAAATTATTTTATGTAGGGGAAGGAAAAGACGTGCCATTTTAAGTCAGAATTCTGGAGTTCTTAAGAAAAGTGTAACTCTCAATATTTGTCCTGAAGGACGTGAACGCTGTGTAAACACAAATTAGTTTTGTGGCTTGTACAGCATGACTACATCTTTAATGCTAAAGTTGTGACTATTCTACAGTCAGTAATGTCAAAGCTGGAGGTACCTAACATATAATTAACCTGTAACACTCTCTGTCATATCATATGACTAAGGATAATATTGTAGCATAGCTCACAGAATACATTAGATGTGTTACACTAGTCCCCATTTTCTTAGTCTGGTAAAACTTCTATTGTAGCCTAACTCGATTTTTCATCAGCAGACATATATGTAATGGCAATTCAGCTAATGATAATACCTTCCGTTGCATGGCTAGAGTGACATCAGAGGAGCTATCAGCCCCATGGTCTGTGAGATCTAAACTAATAGACGTGATCTAGAATAACATTTCTGTCTGTAGTGCAGTACTCCAGAACACCAATAAAACTCTAACAGAGTTTAAATTTTCCTTCCAGAGCATCAGACACTAGCAAAAGGCTCCTCAACTGAGAAACGGCAACTTCTGTTACCCAAGTAAACTGGTGTATACACACCTTCCTTAAATCACCTAGGTATTTATAGGTGTTAACTATGGATTAAACTTATTTTTTAGATTTCCCACTGCCCATATAAAGTTGGGTTTTTTCTTTTGACAAATTGCTGTTTTCCTGATGTTTTGCTACCTCACTTTACTTTTCTTTCTTTCATGTTATTTCCTGGTGTTTTAGAAGCTCCAAAATAGCTTGTTTCTTTTTAGTCTTTAAAAAATATATCCTTAAACACTGTTACTTTTTCTCTGAGTTAAGGCATTTCCCTTAATTCTAGTGTTGCTTCAGTAACAATTTTTAACTTCCTCCTCCTTTCTGTATCAATTGTAGTAGCAATGACAGCACCTTAAATTATGGTACTCGGTGGAGGCTGGCAGTCTAGCCTCAATTTAAATATACAGAGAAGCTGTGGAGAGTCTGTGGAGAGCTTAAAATACACCCAACTTACGATGAGGGAGAACGTTCACACCAGGTTTAAACAGATTTATTAACTTCAACTTTGGTGGAATGCCTGGAAAACCATGCTGCCGTTCTATTCCAAATCCGACTAATTTTTAAAATTAATGTTTGATCAGGTCAAGTCTATGTACAGAACTGCCACCTGAGGAGTTGGAGTAATCAATTTGAAGTAAATTGATAGAATTCTGTCCTCAGTTACACTGGGGTATAAATAGAATGCATTTATTGAAGTTAGGGCTTGGTTCCATGTTGCTGTCTTTTGGAGCAAATGGGAAAGGCACCTACAATAGAAGACTTATTTGTAATTTTAACTGTTGCGTGCATGTATGCATGATTTTGAGGGTTGTGCTTGCTTTTTGTAACAATCTGAAGTATTTGCAAGAAAATACGGTAGGAAGTTGTTCATTCAAAGGTTAGTGGGAAAACGTTTCCTAATCTGCTCTGAAGTTAGATACTGTCAGCTCTTGTATCCATGTTTTTATACTTGTAAGTGGTTTCCTCTCATCCTTTCTATGTTTTTCTGAAGCTTTTTCTTCCCTGTTCACTCACAATACGCTTCTCAGCACAGAGGAATACTGAGAGTAGACATCAATTTCTTTCAGCCATCTCTTGCATTTGCCCTGCATTTAGTGAAATCCTGCAGGGTTGCCAGTAACAAGATTGCTGTTTTGAAAGTGCAAAACCCCCTCTCACCAAATGGAAGATGCTTTGGAATACATTTTTGCCCTTCTTCATTTGTGACTGATTAAATACTATTATTTTTTATTGATGGATCACAGCTCCCCTACCCTAGACAGAATGTTTTTCTTCTGTAATCACTTGGGCTCAGAGCAGTGTATGGCTGGATAGGCCTTGTTTACTCTGCAGGCTGTACTCTTACTTCTCCTTCTGCACCTCTAAAATGCCAGAATGCACCCATGGTTCTACTGTGTAGATGGTGTGAGCAGAGAGGTCATTCAGGACAATTCAATACTGCCTATTTTCTGTACCTGAAGCTACCTGGATACCCATCAGTCTGTTGCTGAGGATGGGCAGGTTTTGGAAAACCAAACCAACATGAGCCTATCAAGACAAGGTTTTTAGACCAAGCTGATAGAGTGAGAAAAAATGGACAGGCTTTCAAATATGTGAGGCTTTTCTCAAGTCATCTATCTAAAGCATCGTGGCTACGGGAACACTAAGCCTTGCTGCTGTAGAGCAACTATGCACTGTTTGTGATTCTTTGGCTGAACTTCTGGCAGGAGGAACTTGAGTAGTTATAAAATAATGTGTCGCTAACTAAACATGGAAGAGCTAGAGAAATATGTCAGTGAAGTAACAGGGGTGAGGGGGAATGGATTGGACTTTAAAAACAAACACATCTGTACAAACTGACATGTTATTGGGTTCCTTGCGAAATAAAACCTATGTAGGAGTGTTCAGGCTCCCTAATGAAAAAAACCTTAGGAATTTTGACATAGAGTTACTTATGTGCCACCTAACTGATTGCAGTTTGCAAGCTCAGAACTCTTCCAGGAAGAAAACTGCTTTGTGAACTGGAAATACTGTCAGGTCTATACTCGGATATTTCAGTGGTACTCATGTGAATTTGGACCAAACTCTTGTTTCAATTTGCTCATCAAAATGAGAAATAACACCACTGAAATCAGTGGAATCCCATCAGGGCAAGTGAGGATAACCTAGTTCTTTGTGCTTATAAGAACAATAGAAAATGTTTGCTTGTTTATTACATGTATTTATTTATTATAAATAGTAAAAATTATTTCTTTAAAAGTGAAAAAAAGTGAAAGCTTTTGTGTGAGGTACATTTCAAAATGCTACAATGATTTTTCAGCAGTGGTACCCTGTCTGATATTCAAAGGAAACGAGTGCTGACAAGTGTGAATGCTAAGGTCCAAAGTGCTGACACCTCAGCTCAGACTCAGACAAGGCTCAGCAAAGGCCTTAGAAAGGACCATGAACATTTTTTTTGAGAAACTGAGCTTGTTTGCCACAATCTTAGGTTGAGAAAATGAGAAAGTCATGGTTCTGGTGCTGACCAGGCAGAGCACAGAATAATTTCTTCTGGAAAAAAGCCTGAATCCTTCTAGCTCCAGCAATGGAGCTAGGCTTTTCAAAACATGTTGTTCGAAGTGTTGCTGATATGTAGGCTCTGTTTAGATGTGCAGGGTAGTGTCCTGAAGGTTCATAGCTGAGCTGACTCTGCATGAACAACCCTTGGTAGCAGAAGGTGTCTCCCTGCATCGTCTGAGATTCAGCTTGCATGCAGCACTGCAATGCCAGCCTTCCACTTGGGCACAAATAATTTGGATGGTTTACATGTAGTACTATGTAGGTGTGCCCATAAAGCCAAGAAGTCTTGGAAAGCTGCCTGGTAACATAAAGTTTTAAAGTGAAGACCTGAGCTGCTTGTGCATAGAAGTGCTTTCTTCAGCTTGATTAAGAGTTTCTGCTGGTACATACAGCTGTACTAAGATTTTGCTGACTCTAGACTTAAAAAAGTCTAGTCTACAGTGTTTCTGGATAAAGGAGGGATAGTCAAGTCATAGGAATTGGGAGTGGTATTATGTCCAAAAGTTAGCTGCAAAGGGAGATGTTTCCTGCCATCCAAGCCATCCATTCAGGTAGACAGTGCTGGAAGGCCTTGCAGGACTGTTTCTTCCTCCCTGTGTTTAAAATAAGGATACAGAAGGCATATTCTTACAGGTCAGAGGCATATGCTATTTATGGATGTTTTTCAGCAGCAAAAATAAAGTTTTTCAAGAAATGAAGTGCCATGGCTAAAAAACCCACCCCAACTTACCCCCAAACCCATAGCATCTTTTGGATTGACAACCGTAGTTGCTTCAGAGTGGGCTCAGATAACTTCCTCCAGCTGAGTACTGAGAGGAAGTGAAAGGTTTTCTAATGTCTGCCCTAGCTTGTGTAATTAATAGAAGGGATAATTTGCTGGTTACTCAGCTGAATGATATACCAGCAATAGCAACATGGCATTAATAACTTGGGAGGAACAGGAAAGAGTTTGTTCTTGAGTGAATGTTCCTCTCCCAGCAAGAAGCATCTGAGTCACCAAAAAAAAAAAAAAAAAATTCCTATCACTGGGATCAGGCAGACAGGTGGTAGCTTTTGTCTTTTTGCTTTTTTTTTGTTAAATAACAAGACAAATTAATGGGTGGTTGATCTCTTTAGATGTCTGGGGCTCTAGATGGATTGTGTCCCAATGTTTATATTCATTCTGTCTAGTTGTTTTAGAAAACTTTGTTCATCTGGCAGGAAGAATGGAGCAGCTTTTTACACATGTAGTGCCAAGTCTTCAGCTGAATCAAATGGCAAAATAAACAGGTATTCAGGAGTAACTGCTTGGTTAGTTGCAGCAACTTTATAGCAGACAAAACTGCCCAAAGACTGAGCAAAGTGAAACATAAAATTCAGAAGGGTGAATTTTATTTTACATTGCTCTGATCCTGTGTGACTGCACCTGGACACTGGTCACAGCAGCATCATTTTCACCCAGTGAGAACCTGGCCCATAGCTAAGCATGACAGCCTTAATGGATAATATAGATAATCATTAAGGATAAACTAGACAATCCTGAGAAACCTGTTTTCTGACAACAGAAAATTCCTATTCTTGTTTCTATTTCTGTGTTGTTTAGGACAGAAAGGCAGAAATATGTGTCCTGTACTATTAGTTGGTTTGGAGGATTATGCCATTACCTTGTAAACATGTACCTTTTTTTTTTTATAATTCTAGGTGCCACAGGGACTACTAAAGATGTGTAAGTACTTACTCTACTCTTTCAATTATGTAACCCTGGACTTATCTTCAGTCCTACTAGCCTAACACTGAATTTAGTCATACATGATTCATCTGGCTCCTAACATATAATCAACACCACCAGATGTTTATTGTCTTTAGTGACAGCTTCCATCTCCACAAAACAACTTTGTGTCTTGTTTACTTTTCTACAGGTTCCTTCCTTTGTTATTTCTCTAACAGAAATGTCTTTTCTCTGCAAGGGAACGGTCTCCCAGGGGTGGTCATGTTACTTGAGTCTACTTTTCCCTGTCACATACCAGCACACCTTTTTCCAAAGGCCATGCCATTGTATGAAATGACCACATAAATTTCCACCAAGCCCTGTGAGAGATTTAAAGAACCACTACAGCAAGTTTCACCTCTTGGCAGGTGACCCAGTAATTCACCCAGGCTTCCTTTTTAAAGTACCCACCTTCTCTAGATGTTCTCTGCATTGAAGATAGTTATCTATTGGCTCCTCTTTTCTCTCCTTTATCTATGACACTTAGTAGCAAAGGGCAGCCCTACCCATCCTGTTTTTCTCTAAATGTGGAAGGTCTTAACCTCTATTGTCCTGTTGCCTCTTGCCTACTTCTGGTTTTCAGAAAAGCAGCAGCAAAAGATCAGCCTTTCTCAACAATTTTTCGTTTGCTAGGGCAGAACTGTGCAGCATCAGCTTTATTCATCCATAAATGTATTTTCCCTATCAAAGGAAACATTAAAGAAGTCCTCCTGAAGTCTTGCTGCCTTCTATTTCATATAACTGGTATGTGCCACTAAAGTTTGAGACTGAGGGACCTTGGAAAGATTTTCATGTTGTGCAATAGGAACATTCTTCTGTTTTATTTACTTCATTTAGAACAACTACTCTAATTAGATGGAGGAATCCTGGTGTAGAAATGAAGGCTGTCAAGTCAGATAAACAAGCAGAGAGAAGAGCGTAGCAAGGACTAGCCTGTTGTTATTATAGAGAATGGCTGAGAACTAACAACAGGACTCACTTGGTGGATGAACATTGTTGTCACAGATACTTTTAAGATCTGTGTTACTCGTGTAGTCTGTTTTCTGGGTTTGCAGTGTCAGACAGTAAATAAATTACAGAAGGCAAACTTATGAAGAACCTCTTCTTGATACAGCCTGCAGCATCTATGCCCTCAGCACTTCTATATATCAAACCCCTCTGTTTTTAATTTATATTAGGGCCTTTTTTTGTTGTCCACTTTAGATCATTTAAGACTGACTTAAAACTGCATCTGTTTGCTCTCCAACAGTTGTGAATTTCAAAATTGCAAGCACTGTCAAATTATTAATTTAGTAGACACATTTCTGTGCTTTAAGGTATATGTGGAACTGCATTTTTGTGTGTGTAAGCATTTGTAGGGCCAGGCTTTAGGACTTAGAGTAGGAACATCCTACTTATTAGTGTTAGATTATCTGTCATGTTTCAAAAACGTATTGGGATAACTTAGGAAAACTTAATTACTAGTGCAGACTTCAACAACCTGTGTGAGTAATACCACGACTGAGCCTTCTCGTTAGACATTAGAAACATACATCTGTAAATAAAGAACGGCAGTGATGACCCCAAAAGTCCAACATCAGTCATCCTAATATTTAACAACAGATTTTTACAAAGGAAGTAAAATACCAGAAAAACTTTTTGGTTTCATGGAAATGCACAAGGCAGATTTATATTAACTAAACATTATAGGTTCACACAAGCTTTTATTTTACACCTTTTAACTTTTATCAGCTAAAGATTAAAAAATTCTCTTTAAGAAACTTTTTTTTCCTGTCAAAATTCAGTTGTATCGATTCTGGTCCAGAAAAGCATTTAAGTGTGTCCTTACAGCATACTTTTTGATGCAGAATCTGGATATTCTAACTCAAGAGATTTCTAATTTCTTGACTGCAACTCATCACCAAGGCACCAGCACCTCCTGAAGTGAGCAGCCTGGTGGAAGGAGTGAAGCCTGGATTGCGCTCTGAGCCTTCCTGCCTTCTGGGCCTTGAGTTTCTGCACCAGTAAGACAGGAATGATGATATGATCTTCCTATGCAAAGTACCATGAGACTGAGGACTGTGTGGTGACAAGAAGGAGATATGGTCTTGGAGCATGATCTCTCCCTGTGTACTTCAACCCTCAAATCAACAGTGAATCTGTTGGTCAGCTTTGGCTGATGCTTCCGCTCTGCTAAGAGAGAGAAATACATCACCACTAACTGGAAAAGCTTAGATGTAGGAGGAGTAAATTACATGCTAGAAAATAATACAATGCCTGTGATATTCAGAGTGACTAAGTTCAGAGGAAGATGAGTAACAGTACGAAGGAAACGACACCGCAGTTGAAGCCTGTTTCAAAATATTGGGAAGAAAGCCATCAAACCAAAATGGCAGGCCAGGCCCTCGTTCCCAAGAAATGTTGAGAAACTGAGGAGAAGTTTTCTGTCACTTGTGTGAAGTTTAGTGAATCATTTCTGGCGGGACTACTGAGCATGGCTACAAAGTCTGTACAACGCTTGGCACAAACAGAGGCGTAAGAGCTGAGGTAAGAAAATGTGCGTGGAAAGAATTCATGTGAATGCCTGACACTTGATATTTAAAATATTATGTGAAAAACGGCATCTTCTTTTACCATCAAATGGACATAAGCCTCATGATGTAAAAACTGACAGTTGAACCACATATATTTTTCAGACTTAGGAGGATGACAGGAAGCCTCTTGGGATAGACAAATCCTTACCAAAAGAAACATTTATTCTAGCTGAAAATAGAAAATAGTGTGACATTGTGCAGATTTGCTGTATAATCCGCCTACCAGCTACAGGACTCCACCTACGCTACCTGCTGGAAAACGTGCTCTCGGTTCCTCTGCAGTAGGTGTCAACAACAGCTTAGGGAAGATGCAGCAGCTGAGTACAAAGCACATCAGACTATTGAGTTCCTTTTGCCATCTATTCCTGGTGCAGAAAAACTTCTAGCTTACTCTTCCTGGAGGACTCTGTAAATGGAGTTATTTTTTATGCTAAGATCTTCCTTCATCCTTGACATAAGAAGACTCTAGAGACACACAGGAGGTAGAGAGGGAAAGAGAAAGGGTGTGCTGAACTCCCACATCCCTGTACTCTCTCTGTGAGTCTGGGACATGTCAGTGAAATGGAAGCACTGCTGAAATCAAAGGAACTTCTTTCCATTGTCATTTCCACACAATTGAGTGTTGCTGTTGTAGCTCCGCTCCCCAGAGCCACCCGTGTTCACCAAGCCTGGGCACAGAAGGAGCACCTGCTGCACTGTCTTAGCTGGCACCTGGACATTTCAACATGTGAAATTAGTGGGTACCTTTCAAAATGGGGTGAAAAATGGCTTCTTCCTTAAGTCCCAGCACCAGGATTTTTCTTTCATTCCCCTCTCATGCTTCAACGTTCCTCCTATCTCTGTTCACCTTCTCCTTCCAAGCAGGACCATGACAGTTACACAAAGTCATCACCCAGCCCAAGAGTTGTGGCCTGTACAGTCCCAGGTTATATTTGCTGGTGTGCATTTAAGGGAAAAGTCATTGCAAAATTAGACATTGCTTTGTAGCTATTAAGAGGAAAGGATGAAAGCAAAATGATTTATAAAACCTAGTCTGCTTAATCAGAGACCTGGATAATTTGTTTTGGTGAGAGAATGACAGTAATGGTCCAGTGATGCCCCATTATAAAACATTTCTAGAACAGAAGAAAATAACCCTGCTGCTTAATAGACTCTTTTTTTCCTTTTCTTTTTTTTAAACATTGACATTAATTTCCTGTTGGACAATATTGATTATTATTCTTACAACTCTGTTTTAGAGCCTTTGTGCTGTGCATGAAGTTGCCAGTGCTTTTAAAGGATTCTTTTCTGTGGATAATGGTTAATGTGGATTATAGAAAATGTTTCTAGTTGTATGAGAAAATCAATCCTGTGACACATTCAATTGATTCAACAGAAGTGATTGTTTGGGATCTTTTGGCACCCAAAGTGGGCTGGGTTTTTTTGTTGTGGTTTTTTTTCGTTGTTGTTTTGTTTCTGTTGGGTTTTTTTGTTGCTGTTTGTTTGGGTTTGTTTTTTTTTTTTTTTCTAAAAATGCAGGCCTCATTTCTACCCCCTGATCTACACAGGCTTTCCACGTTCTTCAGCTGGAATTGTCCCATGCTAGGACAGAGCAGCTACATAGTGCTCAAGGGAAGTTGTCTCTGCATTTTTCTAGCTGCATGCTTCAGGACTACAAGGTGGCTTAGGCTATGTGGTGTCAGAGGAGATGGGCAATTCCTTCTGAAATTGCACTAGCTCCTCCAGGGAGGAGTGGCAGGAAAGCTAAGTAATGAGGAGTTTTTTGCTCAGTCTCTGTTGAGTGGTAAGATACAGGGGAAAACAGCAGATGAGAAGGCTCACTCCACTCACTGCTATGTCCTGCATGAATATCACTTCGCAAAGCTACAGCATACTTAGATTTAACCCAAACCTCTGCTATTAAAAGGTTTCTGTGTACCCTTACTCATTGTGGTGATGCAGAAAGGATAGTTGGTAATGTTCTGCCCCTTAAAAAGAAGTTAAGATAATTTTCCAACTTGTAGCAGTGTTTTGAAGGCATTTGCCACCCTCTGAGGAGAGTGCTGACTGAGGTTTAAGGGCCATTTTCTTGCATTCA
Source organism: Todiramphus chloris collaris (assembly GCA_025345505.1). Classification (NCBI taxonomy): domain Eukaryota; kingdom Metazoa; phylum Chordata; class Aves; order Coraciiformes; family Alcedinidae; genus Todiramphus; species Todiramphus chloris. The sequence goes on along the minus strand of JANVCC010000130.1, from coordinate 5,175,114 downwards.
AGGCTGCATTTTGCCATGAGCTCTCTGCACTTCAAGGCAAAACCCCCCTTGACTTCAGGGGTCAGTAATGGCATTCAGCCCTGATGTTTAAACAGTAGGCACATCTACCTTTTAGAATAAATAAATTACGGTAGGAAATGTCATATATTACTGTTCAAGATCATAGTTTAGAAATGCTCTTCAAGGCTACAGTATGGATTTAGACCTAATACTATGAAAAAGCCAGCTCTCAGTTTTATTGTCTGGGGAGCAGATCAGAAATTCATGAATCAGTTCATGATGGGGAATACCTTTGCATTGCCCCCACAGTCTAGGCAATTGGCCCTTCAATGGGAATATTCAGGTGAGGATATCTGAGTGAACAGCCTGAGCATGAGCATTCCCACAGCAGAGCCCTCCTTGGGTCATGGTGACCCCTTTGTTATTTGCAGCCTTCTCTGGGCACCACTGTGACCATCTCTTGTGGCTTCCTGAGCATCTGTGGTGTGGGACTCCTTCTCGGGCAGCTGTCACAGTTGCCTCCAGCAGTAGGAAAGGAGTGAAGGATGTCTGTGAACTTAACAACACTCAAGTTACCTTGCCTTTATTTTTATTGCTAGGTTGGTAGGTTGCAGACCAAGCTGAAGTGCAGCTGCTGCCCCAATCCATACCCAGCCATGCAAGCAGAGCACAAAGTCCAAACATATTAATCAAAGGTGGGTGAATGATTTATGTGAAGACTGACACTGGGGCACAGATGGAGACTGCAGCGCAGGCACAATACCCCTCAGGGGCTAAGAGTAAAATCTTTTTCTTTTCCATACTACATTTGCCTTCGCATCAATGCTGATTGCTTTACCCGCTGCTCAGGTTCAGCTGCACTGGACACTATTTCAGTGGGGGTAGTCAAACCTCAGTGACTCCCTATTGATCTACAGACTGACCTGTGATTTTTAAATGTAAAAGAGAAGTAATTGCCCATTTATAAAGGATTAGTAACGGTTACTTGGTTTGCAAACAACTCTGACTTCAGGAATTGCAGTACCTCATGTTGTGGAGAGGCTCTTTAACGTCTTCTGGTGTGACTGCTGTGAAAGTTCATCTTTCTTCATTCTCATTCCCATGCCAGCATGGACTCACAGTCCTTTCCAGTCCTCTTCTGCTGGAGCAGCAGCCCTGACTCATTCCTGTTACGTATGTGGCCTTTATGTTCCTGTTACGTGTGGAGCAATGTGGGGACTTACTCAGGAAAAGTGTTAATTTACCAAAATCTACTTTCAGGCATCACTGGCAGGGGTCATGAAAAATCTGTTCTTAATCCTCTTAATTCTTAATTTTCTTAGTTTTCTGTACATTAGCTTGGAAAGTTGTCACTGTTTTCTGTGCCTGCATACTTTATTGAATTGTGGTGATCTGAATTAAACTGGGATCAGTAATAATCCCCTTCTTCTCTTGCTCCTGACCCTACACAGATGGTCATGGAGTATCTGAAAAAAATATTCTGCTAATGTGATTTGTATCTTTTGATGTTACAGAGCAGAAGAATCTGTATCAGATGATGACAAAAGGAGGTAGGTGCTCTACAAGGGCTTGCTTCACTTGCAATAGGCTGCCATGAGTTCTGCTGCCAGATGTACATCCTTCCTTCCCTCCTTCTAACTCCCATCAATACTACCAAAGCAGAGGGAAAAAAAAAAAAGAGCAGTGAGTTTGGGAGGGGGAAATTTGCATCTAGAAAAGGACATTGTCTCAGAGCTGTAGGTGATAGGCTTGATAAGGGCCACTGATCTTCACACCAGCCCTGCCATAGAAGATGGCATTAGCACTTGTGGAAGATCTCTGGGCTGGAAATCAAAGGATGTATGACTCTTATCATCAAACAAATCAGAAATCAACTCAGAGCCCTGGGGGCTGGAGGAGGTGTGATTAATTTGGCACCTAAAGGGGTAGAGCTGCATAATGAGGATCTTTGCAAGTTGCTCCAGGCACAGCAGAGGCTCTTAAGGACCCAATTTTTCACCTCCCTGCTTTTAATACGGGCCTTGAAGCCAGCAAGTACATTCTGCAAGGCCATGAAGGGGAGAGGGCTGGGCTGTGAAAGTGCTTCTTCCTGCTAACAAGTTTTCTCCCAGTGTGGCCCTAAAAACAGGGTGATGCAGGTCCTATTTATTACAAGGAAGAGTCAAAGTGCTGTTTAATTGGTGTGCATTATTTGAGTGAGGTGCTTTGGTGGTCCTGATGTCAAACTGCTACGAGATTGGCTCTGTCCCCTGTTGGGTGTATTCATTGTCTGGAAGAAGCTGGGCAGGTGTCATTTATTGTCACAAGACAGTTGGGATTTAATGAAAAAAAACTAGGAACCTGAGTGAGAAATAGCTCTTTTCACAGTCTGGGGTACCACCTAAGGGTAACTAGCCTCAAGTTAGTTTTTGTCTGGCACCATATTAGCAAACACATGGCTCTTAACACACTTTTCCTATAGCCATGGGATAGGAGGGCTTCTCTGTGAATGCTCATGCAGAAATTCCTGCCTCTCTGACCGTGCACAGTCATTGTAATGCTGCTGCGTGATATCAACATTATAGGGAGAAGTGTTACAATTAAGCTCTGATGCCTCTTCAATTCTTGCTTTAAATCAGGAACTATGGTGGTGTGTATGTTGGCCTGCCATCGGATGCGGCTGCCATGGTTTCCAGTCAGACGAAAGCTGCACCAAAAGGTATTGGAAGGTTGTGTGTTGCGTTTCTCCTCCTTTCACAGTATAATTCTGTCTAGTAGGGTGTATTTCCTTTAAAAATCAATTATTTCAGACAGACTGTCTATCCTTGAAGCCTCTTAAAGGCAGTGGGGCTATTTATAATCGTTAAAGGGATTGTTGCCATTCATTTAAATTTTAACACACTTTTGCAGAAAGATCCCGGAGCAGATGCTGACAATGTGGTACATTGTCTTCTGAACAGCTTCTCCATGCTCCGAGTGCTCTGCAAATTCAAAGAAAACAAAACCCTGTTAGGACTAAGAGGCTGTGATAGATGGGCTTGAAGAGCCTTGGTGCTATTTTTAGTTTTGAAGGTGTTTACCTGCATTGTGGTGAATTCCAGTAATAACAGTTCCTAAGTGCTCGCTTTCAGGTTTTTTTCTGTTCTCATATGAAACCCAGTTGAAACAGTTTCTTTTCCGTGTGATATTTTCGAGCAGTGGGGAAAAAGCTTTAGGTTTATAGGTCCTTAATAGACAAGTCATAAACATATAATTGTGGAATCATGTCTTATTGTTTAGATTTAATGCAACAAAATGCTGCTGTCACATATGTACAGTACAGAGTTTAGTCACTGGCTGGTGCTTTCAAAATTTGCTGCAAAACAAAAAAAGGAAGAAAAATAACAGTATTAACCAAAACAATAAGAGCTGGTTTTGGAACAGTAGTACCTTTGTTGCATGTTTGGGGTTTTTTAAACGTGTTCTAAATTAGTGATATGTTACAAAGTTTTAACCATCTTTATCTTTTGTTTTCTAATTAAGATTAGCAGGAAGTATACATATCAAGATGCAAACAGCTGGAGGTACAGTATGTCTTAATTAATGTGATGTGATTGGCATGTATTTGTTGAACAGAAACAAGGTGGCAGTGGTCCCTGTGCTACCCTTGGTTGGTCTGGAAATCACTGGGTTACTTCTCCAGCTGCAGTGTAACTCTTCCAAAGGCTGGACCAGGGGCCAGTTCTTAGTGGTGCAGACATAAATTAGAAAGTGGGTAAAGTCACTTGCTTGATGAGAATGGAGAAGCAAGGAAGCTGTATTATTCTGAGAATGAATAAAACCCAAATGTCCTTGTATTCACCATTAACCATACCACAGCTAATCCTGCAGCAGTATGAAGACCTCCCATGAGAAGGTGGGGTGCATCTGTGGTCTGTAGACCAGCATCTGTAGAGACAAAGCTTTTCCCAAGAATGAGTAGTTTGCAGTTAGAAAACATTCTCTTTAGGGAGAGGACCTTGAGGACCAAAGTGAGGCACCTGCTAAGTAATGTACTGGAGCTTTCCTCTTGTTATGGAAGAATCTGTAGGGGTTTTGTTCTCCACCAGCCAGAATAGGGCAGTGACAGTTTATAGGTTCTATTCCTGGCTTAAGAGTTTTAACTGACTCACTAAAAAAAGTCCTTTACAAGTTCATGTCTGAAGAAAAATAAAACAACTTAAGTTACCATTCTGAATTTGAACGAAATAAAATTTTACACACATTTTGAAAGGGAACTGTTTTGATGTCTACCTAGTGGGGAGGGGGAAATTATAGATTTCCATAGGAAGTAGAACCCTTTCCTAATTTAGGTGAAGAGCCAGAAACAGTTCTGGCTGGTCCTGGTGCTGGTACAGGCCTAGTAGAGCAGAACATACATATACTGATTATCTGTAATCATGTGAATGGTTAGAATTACATGGACACGCTCATATACAGGAAGACCTTCAGTGGGTCATCAGACCTAATTTCAATAGCCTGGTTGAGATGTCTAGGTTAGGGACACTGTCACCCTTGATGTGGGCAAGACTGAAGCACCTTCTTGAGGCTGCAGCTTTCCACCCATGGTTGATGAATAGAGCCTGCAGTTAATCAGGTCCTTGTCCAGGTGCTTTAGCTAAATGCCTGAGGCTGGACAGAAGCAATCACTCTTTTTGCTATTCAGAAGAGTTGTAAATGCCCTTTGCCTTCATTGGTGCAAGATCAGGGTTTGGCCACTGACTCAGGCTGAAAAAGACTTACACAGGTGATCCCCTTTAAACCTGCAAAGGGTCCTCTAAGCTCCATGGCTTTATGTGCATGTGTGTATCTGCAGGGCATAGATGCCCTAGTCCTCTGGTTTATGTGCAGAGTGTTGCTGTATTGCTTTCCCAATATTCCTTTACCAGTCCAGCTAAACCTGCTCCTTTCTCTTTTTGAACAGTCTTCTACTAAGACCAGTTGCCAGTGCTTTAGAGAGAGAGCTGTCTTGGTGATGAAGATTTTTATATTTACACAGCCTTCCGGAGAGCAAGAGAGATCAGAGCACCAAAAAATCTAAACTGTTGCAAGTTCCAACTACGGGTAAAGCTTAAAGTACAGCGTTGAATCTGTTTCCTATACCGATCGCATTATGGAAACCTCCTGCTCTTCTCCAGTGCAAAATGGAATTGATGAACTCGCAGTGGATGTTTCTGCACAAGAGCTAACTTTGATGATCTGCAACTTACTTCTCTGTGGCCATAGTGCAGATTTCATCAGCTATTAGCTACGCTTCATATATTTTCTCCAACAATTTTTGATAGATTTTCTATAGAAAACCATTACTACTGTCCACTTGATAGTTCCTATGGTAGGTTCTTATAAATTAATTGTTAATTTACTTCAGAGTAATATATTTGACAGGTTTGCATCTTTTTCGTAATATTGCAAATTTTAATATTTTTGCTGTGAAAACTTAAGTATAGGGTGAAATAAGCATAAGGCCATTAGGTTCTTTATAATTACTACTGTCACTTTTATACAGTGAGACAAATGTTAGTGTTTAATTTTCACCATTTAAGAAGATATTGCTCAAGGAAATTTATTTAAATAAGAACAATGTACTTCATCATAATATTTACATGTCTGGTTTTACTTTCTTCGGCTTTATCTCTTTTATAAAGCATTACATGGAGAAAAATACTAATGAACCAAACTATTATGTTATGTCTTCCATTCTGTGTAATATTATAATGGCATTTCCTTATGTAAAGATGAAGTGAGGGTATTTTCAGATGTACTGGAACTAAACTCCAGTGCCTGAACTGTAGAGGATTTTTCATTGCTATTAGAGTTTTGTAGTTTCCCTGACTCATCTCTAAGCAACTCCAGGATGGTAAATTGCAACAGAATGGGTGTTGTTATTACTTAGGCAAATTTTTGTATTAAATAACGGATGGGAGGTTTTAAAATTCATTAAGTTTATAACACCTCTAGGTTTCCCTCAGAACATAAACCAGATTCCATATGGCTGAAAACATATTTAAATTATTAAAGCCTTTTGCATAATTCTTTACTCAAACTACTTTTTTTTTTCTTTTTAAAGGCCAAAATATCCCATACACTTTAAAAAAACCAACCAACCAAAAAAAACCAACCCACGCCACATTAATGTATCACCATAGATTTATTACCACTTTTTAAATTAAAAGAGAAAAGCAAAGTGGAAAATTCAAACATGAAAAAATGAAACACTGTGAACTGTGAATTTGATTTCCAGTAACTTGCAGCTCTGGCTTTAGAATAAATGGTAGTTTGGTGTGAGACCTGTAAAAAGAAGTATTTCAAAATATTCCTTGTTTGTCCCCTTTTAAGTGTTTGGGACATAATTTACTGACTTTCTCTAGAAAGCTGCTACTTGGCTTTTCAACAATTTCAGGCTTACACTCCCTGAAGACAAATATGCATCTCATGCTTGACCAGTTCAACCTTGAACCAAGATGAAATAAGCTTGAAGATTAAGAGGTGGTGTTAAAATATCTCAGTCTAAATGAATGTCTGTAGATTACATCTGCCGAGTCTTGTTCTTGCAAGCCAAGCTGATGAGAACTCAAATAGCATCGAGTAATAAATAAGCAGGTTTGCTTCCCACCTGCTTACCACAGCATAAGATTATAGTTTCCACATCGCGTGTTCCACAAATGGTCTAAATGGTTTGTGCAGCACAAGTGTATTTAGTACAAAGCAATTAGGCCTATGCCTGACCTGATCCTGATTGCCTTTCCCAAAGCAGGAAAAACACTGGTCATCCTCAAATACATCGTAGTTCAGCTAGTGCTCAAAAAGCCAACAACAGATGCCAGTAATCTCCCCAGTTATTTGTCCACTTCTATCCTTCACTTGCTGGGAAGGATCATGAAAAAAGTGGATGGGGCTAAATTCGAACACCACTTGTTCTGCTACTGACGTCGGAACTCTTGTACGTGGGCTGAGGAAGGAAAGAGGTGCTCTTTAATGAGTAGCTCCTAGCAGTTGGTGGTGGGACAGTTTCAAAGGGTACTTTTTCTTGGTTTACATCACTGCTTCATTTTTCCCGTCCAGAGCTGCAGAGAACTGTGGAGCACTTTGCAGAACTGGCCTCTTAATGATTCATCCTCTGAATGTGTGGGAGGTATGGTGGTTTCTTAATAATTTTGTTCCTCTGCATCTTTTCATCTCAAAAGCTCACTGATCAACTGACAAACGTTTCAATGTCATGGACTGGAGCGTCTGCAATACCTATACATTCATTTATTCCATGTCAGCCTGTACCCATCAAACTGAAGAGCTGGGGCCGTGTCCTTGTCTTTGATTTGCAGACTCTTGTATTTTGTTTTCCCAAGGACCTACAGATCTCAAGGCTGTGTGACAAGACACTGCATTCTGTCTTGGCCAAATTCCACTTAGGGAACTGATTTTCTGCTCATCAAAATTCCTTTATGGCGAGCAGCATTTCTTAAGCCTTTGTACATTTCCTAAGCACATGACATCTCATGGAGAAATGAGTATATCTGCTCTTTCAAAATGTACAATCCGTGGATATTTCTGTTAGGAGAAGGAACACAAAATAAACCCTATATGCCAGCTGCCAGCTGTGCATTTGATGGCATCCTTAGAGGATATTTCGGCACTCAAATGACGGTTCAGTGTGAGAACTGAGAACAGAACGCAAGCAGCCATTGAACGGCAGAGTTATTATTAAGGAACATACTTGGGTTTTGTCAAAACATCTTGAATTACCATTTGTAAAGAAGAAACATTTACATGTTAGGGCCGTGGCACCATTTCCTTTGCAGCTGCCACTCTTTCCCCACCCAGAGCAGAGGAGTCAGTGCAAACAGTTTAGCAAAGACGGCAGATTCAGGGTTTATAATCTCAAACTCTCCGGTGTGAGATTCTTTGGCAGCCCAGAAATAAGACAGCTCAATTCACATAACTCAGATAACTGAATCTTGCGGGGGGGGGGGGGGGGGGGGGGGGGTGGAGTATAAAAGCCTACGATTGAAACTGCAGTTTCAACCTGAAAAGATCCCAGTCCCCACGGTTATTACTACACGCACACATAGCACACGCACACTCAGACCCCTCGCAGTTATAACCCGGTGCCGGTGCCGCCCTCCCCGTTTCCCGGCGGCCGGCTTTTGCTGGAGCTCAAGGGGGCGGGGAAGGAGCAGCGCCGGCCAATGGAGAGGGCAGCGCGGGGCGGCCCCGCCGGTAGCGCAGGAGAGGTCGCCGCCGTGCTCGTCTTCACCCGGGCCAGCGGCGGGTCCGAGGCGCTTCGAGCTCGCTTCTTACCGCCGCAAGGTCCCGGCATGGCGCAGCGGGGCGCGAGTCACGGGCCGCCGCTACCGGGGCTTGGCCCAGGGCGGCCGGCTCTGGGGGGGCTGAGGGGGAGGCCCGTGGGCGGGCCCCGTATGGGGCTCGGCTGTGGAGGGATCCAGGGAGGAGGAGGAGGCCCCCGTGGGGTCCGGCTGCGGAACCCGGGAGCTTGCGTGGAACCTTGGAGTCCTGGTGGACAGTAAGTTCTCTGCAGGAGAGCAGTGTGCCCTTGTGGCCAGGAAGGCAAATGGTCTCCTGGGGTGCATAAAGAAGAGAGTGGCCAGCAGGTCGAGGGAGGTTCTCCCCCTCTACTCTGAGCTGGTTAGGACACACCGGGAGTGCTGTGGCCAGTTCTGGGCTCCCCGGTTCAAGAGGGACAGGGAAACACTCGAGAGAGTCCAGCGGAAGCTATGAGGATGATGAAGGGACTGGAACATCTCCCTTGTGAGAAAAGGCTGAGGGCCCTGGGGCTGTTAGCTGGAGAAGACTGAGAGGGGATCTTATTAATGTTCACAAATATCTGAAGGGTGGGTGTCAAGTAGAAGGGGCCAGTCTCTTTCAGTGGTGCCCTGTGATAGGATGAGGGGCAATGGACACAAACTGGAGTACAGAAAGTTCCTCAGCATGAGGAGAAACTTCTTTCCTGTGAGGGTGATGGAGCATGGGAACAGGCTGCCCAGGATGATTGTGGAGTCTCCTTCTCTGGAGACTTTCAAAACCTGCCAATATATGTTCCCGTGTGGCATGCCCTAGGTGATCCTGCTTGGCAGAGTGGTTGGACTCGATGATCTCCAGAGGTCCCTTCCAACCTCTACCATTCTATGATTATTTTGACTGTACAGATTTTATCAGAAGGGGAGCTGCAGGTATCAGACAAAAAGCGACACAGTCAGCTAGAGAAGATGTTTAGAGATATCATGATTGTTGTGGCTGACCAATGTGTGAATCCTGAAAGAGGCCATGCACAGTAATCATTACAGAAAGAGCCACAAAGGATATTCACTACACAGCCAAACCATGCAAGAGCACAAAGCAGCAGGTTGGTTTTCTCACACAATCAGCTTCTGCTCAGAGGTGTTGTCTTCAAGTGTAATTTCTCTGCTTGCAGTTGCAGAGGGATGAGCAAATTCCTGTGGTCTAAAGCCTGCAGAGTGATTACTCAGCCGTTCTGATGTTGAACACTGGATACAAGCAGCTTCTGATACTTGGGCACTTTGTTTTCTACAGTTCAGGCAAAGGAGAAAGAAAGAAACTAATTAAAGCAACAGTGATATGCCAGGTACAAATACAAAAGTTTTATCATTGATTTTATTTGAAGTAGTAAAGCAGGCGTTGCATCTGAGCCACATGGGTTTCTGTTGGTGTGCAGTATAAGCGCTATTTAACGTTATTTCAGATGGGTCTTTATTTGAAGTGATAACAAACATCAACAACTCTGCCTTTCCTTGCTACCCTATCAAAACAGAATAACAGCAAACGCTGTGCGGCAGAGGTCAGTGCTGAGAAATGTGTCTGGAGCTGATGCAGAGGATCTGAGATTTTGATCTGTGTGTAGTTTTTTTTTAAGCAGATGTGTAAATGCTCTTCTTACTGTCTTTACAGGTGCTGGAAGTGATCAGGCAGTGTCACAGGGGCACCCACAAACCAAACAGCAGCCTCTCTCCAAAATGGGCGTTTATTGCAAGCAAAGTTGCCCAGCACTCTGACCAAATACAAGTTTGGATGTTTGTTGGTAATTAAATACTACACAACTAATTAGTTGTTCTTAAACCTTAAGGAAAGATGAACCAAAATGGGCACGCTCACTGATCCAGGGGAAACCTCCTACACCAGAGTGCCCAAGATATCACTCACCCAAAGTTGGGGGCGAGGCTCGCTCGATCCATGGAGATTCACTCAATCCATGGAAGGCTCCTTGGCTGATATGTCCAAGGGGAGGGTGCAACTGCCAGACCTGCTGCCTTGCAAAGAACCAGCTCCTGTCATTCTTAGGCGGGACCCCATTTATACCCCAGTCAAGGGTGTGTTGTGGTCATTCTGTTTGGTTGAGGGGCAAACCCAGACAAAAAACCAGACTAGCCCAGACCCCTGGCCTGTTAACTAAGGGTTTTGACCCTGAGGTGCCTGTCTGTCACCATGAGGTGTGGCTTAAGGGCTCAGGTGCCAAATAGCTCGTGGGGTTTTTTTCCGTTGGGGAGACTGCAACTGCCACAGTCTACCGCGTGACCACAGTCACAACTCAACCGGTTTCCTTGGAGCAGTGGTGCAGTCACCCCTTGCCTCCAAAGTCAAAAGCAGGTGCAGTCTCAGTGAGGTCTAGTGCTCATTGTGGATCATCATATCTCACATTATTCTAATACCAAATATGTGAACAGGTTTCCAAGGGAGATGCCCTTTACCATCATCACAGATTTTACTACTGCGTGTCCAGTGCAGCTTACTGCAATACAATAACAATAATCATCATAACTACAGTCAACATTAAGAAATATGAAATCTATCAAAACTCGCCGAGGAACTGGCCCCTAGCACAGCAACAATTGCTCTTGAGGCTTTTGCCACTTTCTTCATCTCGTTGCCCTGATCCTGAAGTGGCATTGCTATGTCGAAGATGTGTATGCAGCATTACTGACACTGTTGGTTCCAAACCCCACCCCATCACTCGGGTGAGTCCGCATTGTCCTCCAGGTCCAGGCTGTCACCAGCAAAAGCACCGAGGTGATTTGCTTGTCCATTGTCCTGTTAGAAAACACAGGGCTGGCCTCAGTTTATAAACTGAGCTGGGCTTCAAGGTTAGAAATCAGGGATTATCCACCGAGCACTAACACACAGCAGGTTTTCCCATTCCCATGCAGGGCTTCCCAGTTATGCCTCTGTATTTTGCCAGAGTCATAGGCATAATGGAGAGTAGATTCCCATTACAGGTTGGCCCGTGTGTGTCTGTACTGGGGACTGGTGCCTTTAATCACTGCCAGTCTACAGCTCTCCAGGCTTTTGTATGGCCTGTTTCCAGCTGAGTGGCCCCTTTCTCTGCTGCCAGCAGGAGGGTGCACAAGTGCCCCGACACCTTGCACTGCCTTCCCCCTCTCCTGTCTGCCTTCTCTTGCTGCCTGGATCCCATACAATGGGCAGATGTAGCTGTGAACCACAGCCCTTTGCTGTTGCTACTGAAGTTATACATGGGGCATCAATGTTAACTCATCAATTGTTAAATGCCACTGGCCACCAGGTTTACAAACTGACCAGACTGGAGAGTTGTAAGGGGAGTGAATATGAGTAATTATCGGTCTCCCGATCCCTGATAACTCCTGTCATTCCCTGTTGAGCTGCAGCTGGCAGGGGACACTGAGCAACACAGGCCACCTTATATTGTGGCAGCGCAGGAGCAAGCTGCAGGGTCTTAAATTGAGCCCCTTCCACCCTGTGGCTGCTAATACATTGAATCACAAGATATTCCCCTTGTAAGGACTTAGGGCCACCTCCACAGCCATCATTTGCTTTTCTCCAGGTAGCCAAAACAGTTTAAGCCAAGAAACATTTTTCTGCTATACCCATTTTAGACTACACACTAGGAAAAAATTCTTCATGGAAAGGGTAGTGAAATATTGGAATGGGCTGCCCAGGGAGGTTGTTGAGTCACCGTCCCTGCATGTGTTTAAACATCACTTGGATGTGGTGTTGGGGGACATGGTCTAGGGGTGAACTTGTAGAGTAGGGCTAATGGTTGGACACGATGATCCCAAGGGTCTTTTCCAACCTGAGTGATTCTGTGATTCTGATTCTGTGATTACCCCGATTATATTTATGGATTTCCTTGAGGGCTTGATTCCTAGACTCTTGGATTATCTGCTTGTTTAGGACACTAATTTGGGCCCATGTATCAATTAAGAACTAAATTTAGTTGCTCCGGACCCTCAGTGATACAGGATCAGAGGATTTTGTATTTTATTGGTGGTCAGAGCCAGATATATGAACAAAGGCTCAGTTAAACTTGTATTGCTTGTACAACATTGATTGTATGTAAGACATCGAACAACAGCAAGAACACCAGGGCCCAGGAATAAAGGGACATTTAACTACCCCTGGTCTGCACCTTAAAGTATTACATGTATAAAGCCAACTTGGTAAGAGAACTTGCAGTCCAGGTATCCGTAGATGAATGACCTTCATTGTAATACTAAAAATCACACCGAGAGATCAGAAAGACCCTTGTCCAGGTAAAGCCCCCTTCCTTGAGCATGTGCTCAAGTAGAAGTAGAATGACGCTGCAGAAATTATAATGATATGTAAATGTGTGACCAATTCTTGTAGAGGGGAAGGTGCTGCTGTGTGATTTTTGTGTAGAAATAGAACATGAATCGTGCTGTCAGGTGGCCTTGATTTGTGGAATTGCCACCAGGTCCCCAGGCTTGTGCAACTCTGAAAGAAAGAAGCAAGGTCTCTCCTGAGGGGGTGAGAATTGGTTTGTTTGCACACCAGGTGGTAAGGAACCCGCTTTTCGGACAGCAGAGGGAAGGTGTTTGTCAGGTTCCCCGTTAGCAAACCATTGGAAAGAATTCACTGTGCCGGGTAGGCACAACCCCCCATGGCAGCTTCTAGTTTTTTCAACCCCGTCGGTTCCCCTTGCAGTGGTTGGAGGGGGTTAACTGCGCTGTCGTGTGGAGGAGAAGCTGTTGCCCTGCTTCTCCCAGGTCCCTCTTTTTCTCCTCTAGCAATGGCAGCAGTGCCCAGGTATGGTCGATGTGCATTCCATGCAGTGCTGCCTGGGGTATTCCCTGCGCTACTGCTTTTTGCCACAGGTCATTCCTTGCTGGATCGACCATGTTGGATAAACTTGTTCGATGTTAGTTTGCCTCAGGAGAGTTCAACTCCTGCGCGGGAAGGCGTTGGGTGGTCGGGATGAGGTTTGCTACTAACTTCTTGCACACTCCTTCCTATTCCTGCTGTTGGTGCCGCTGCTTGGACCAGCCCCTCCCGTCTCTCGCCCGCACGTAACACTGGAGAATATCTCATCAGGTACGCGGGCGGATTCCGAGGGTTTTGCCGGTTATGTTCTATGGTCCTCTGAATCCTTTCTCTGAGAGGCTGGGCAGGTATCTTTAAAATGTCTGGTAGCCTTCAATGAGCAGTCTGAGGTGGTCGGGGTCCACCGGAGCAGCCATCTGTGTCCTGCACTGTCCTCTCTCCTACATCGCCTGGATGCGGGCAGCCTTTTGTACTTCCAGCGCCAGCTCCGACAGCCCTTTCACGCGGATAACCATCAGCTATCCCCTTTCCTTAGCATGCACACCCCCAGCTCAGTAGGCTGCTTGGGACGTGATCGACTGGTCAGCTGCCAGCCCATCACTCAGAAACACTCCAGGACCCCAAAACCCATCTGCGTCATCATCATTCAGCGGTATCTGATTGCCTCCCCCCACAGAGACTCCACAAAAGTTTCCGTTTCACCTGGCGTGCGAGAAAACCTGTCCTGGAGCTCGGAGCCCAACCACGGCGTGGTACGGATGATGCTGTGAAGGCTCCCGCCATGCGTCTCTGTTCTAATGACAGCTCGCACCTTTCTTTCCTCCATTTCCTCAGTTTCCTCAGGACTGTTCTCATCAGGGTCTCCCCAGCTGTCCCCATCCGAATCCTTGGGGTCTGCGCCTGTAATTTAACTTGTGGATTTGGACAGCCCTGGGGGAATCTTTTGTCTGCGCCAGCATCAGCTCAAGCAACAAACGCCTCCGCTTCTTTTCTCTTCCGGATTCTACCACTCCAAAACCTTAGGAGGACTTGTCCCAGCTTCACCACAACCTCCATGGGGTCGGGCCGCTTCTCCCTTGCCCATTTTACAGCTGGAGGAGAAGGCGCACAGTCCTAGGGCTGTAAGCTTGGAAATTGCACAGAAATTGCTGCTTCAAGCTCTGAGAGAAGCAGCACCGTGTAATTTCTCCTACCCTACAACACAGTGATAAGTTTCTTTGCATATATGGAATGTTTTATTTATTTGGTGAGTCGGGCCAGTACTTTGACAGTGATTAAGGAGGTTTTTTCCAAAATAGTCTGTAGTAAAGTTTGGTGTTAGTAAAAATATTTCTGAGAACAGTTTAGAAACTTGCAATTCTGTCTGTCAAAGGGCATGTCCAGTGTGGGGAGGTGGACCCACAGAAGTTCTGTGGCAAGATTACTTGATAGAAATCACTTACTAGCTCTTCAAAGTCCTCAGTATCTAAACATTTATTTATTTATTTATTTATTCAAATTAATGTTATACCTTGAAAAGGGGCTGATGAAAATCCATTATTAGGCCTTGACTGCTGACATATGTGACATTCCAGGTGTGCCTTATTGACCCTGGCTGTTTCAGAGAGCTCCATCCTTTCTAAAACCTGACCTTGTCAGCGTGAAAACTGACTTAGACTTCTCTAATTGGCTGCTTGATAATAAGTACTAAAAGGACCACGCTTAAAGATTTCCTTCACCAGATATAGCAGCACTGGATGACTTAGAATGTTCTCCAAATAACTTATTCATAAATTCTATTTAGCTACATTAATAAAAATTATTTATAATCTCTTTCTATATTATAGATACAGAAATAAATAAAATAATTATTGCTGTTAACAGTGTATGAGGTATCTCTGGCCGTGGTGATGCTTTCTGTAGGCTGAAGGGGTGGCTGGTGTTTGTGAGCTGTTCTCATTCGTATGGTCACAGGAGTCTGGAACAGGCAGGGGTGGCCTCTGGCCATTGAGCTGGACAGGACCAAGTGATAGGACAAGAAGAAAGGGCTTCAAGTTGTGCTAGGGAAGGTTTAGGTTGGACATGAGGAACAGTTTCTTCCCCCAAAGGGTTGTCAAGGCCTGGAACAGGCTGCCCAAGGCAGTGGTGGTGTCCCCGTTCCTGGAGGGGTGTAAAAGCTGTGTAGATGTGGTGCTGAGGGACATGGTTTAGTGGTGACCTAGGGTGCTGGATTAATGGTCAGACTTGATGATCTTGAAGGTCTCTTCCAACCAGAACGATTCTGTGAAACACAACAGCAGCTGAGGCTGTGCATGAAGCCAGGGTGGGCTGAAATCTTTTCTGAAGCTGTGGAAAACCATAAAGGCAAAATTTGTCTGTAAAGAACACAAAGGCAAAGTACTAATTTATTTGATTTAATCCTGCATGTCTAGCAGAGGAGTCTCTGCTTTATTGGCCTATGGTTGAAATGGCATCGCTAGTGTATTGTTCCCTGTCACCCACACAAGTCTAGTGATTCTCAATAATCATGCTTCCCAAGCAGTCAGTGAGTCACTGCTGATCTGTTTTCTGCAAAGCAGACCTCTGCCATCACCATGGTGATCAGAAGTTACAATTATTACTGACTGCTACTACAGTTCCTCCGTTGCATGCACCCACAAACAGCAGCTCTTATCTGGTTATAGTTGCTTGGAGTTTTGCAGTACATTATGACTGCTTCCTGTTGACTGCAGTCTGAACAGTTCAGGTGAATTGGCTCTGCGGAGAGCATGCTGGAGGAGGGTGTTTTGTGGCGTATTTTTGTTTTGTAATGTAAAGACCAAGAAAATAACATCTCTGTAAACTTTCCATAGAGCCATGGTGTACCAGTAAGTCTTTTTGAAGTTGGGCTAACTGATTCAGCCCTTGTTTTAACAACAAATGTCCACAGAACTTAGACTTTTCATAATAGAAGCAATTTTTATCGTGGTTTTCAAACACAGGAATATTTCCCAGATAGTAGAAACCTACAAGTGAGTGCTTATAAACAGAACATGTCACCTGTGCTGTGGGAACTTCTGTTACGGGCAAAATTCCTATAACTGAAATAGGGCCCTCCTTATGAAACAGATTTTCTTTAGCATAACTACTGAGAAAAGAATTAGAAAGATACCATGGGAAGGAGCCTGGATGAAAGGGACTTCTTGTGACAGAAAAGAGGAAACTTAGGAGAATGAGGATTATAATATTATGCAGTAAAGATGGATGCAGAAGGAGGTTAGCAACTGAAAATGATGTAAAAAAGGAAATAGTTTAAGTATCTGCTCTATTTCTCTGTAATTCTAGCTCCTGAAAATAAAGCAAGAAGTAGACTACTGCCAAATCGTTTCAAGACTGAAGAGAAATGGAGAATGGTTTATCAGCTAGCTCCAACCCTCAGATGTCTGAGATTGCAAATCTTCTGGGAAACAACTCATTTTTATTTGCTTAATGCCCAGTATAATGAGCCAATGAACCTTACATGTCCTTTTGGGTGTTAGCAGGATGTATAACTATCTCTTTGAAAATTGTATTGGTATTCCTTTTGTTTATGTCTCTCTACGCAGAGTGAAACTTCTACTTACTTTGAAAGTTTGCATCACACTTGAAAAACAATTTAATAGACTGAGAAAATACACCACAAGATGTGAAAATCATTCATGGGCATAGTACAAAGAAATATTATCAAACACGCAAAAAGGAAGCAAGAGCTTAACCTGAAAAACAGACTTTGAACCAAAGCTTTGGTTTATTTATGCCTTCTATTTTACATTTCTCATAACTAACGGTTCACTGTGCAAGTGATTAGTTTGGATCATAGCACCCTGATCAGTACCTTGGGAAGCAGCGGTCCACTTAAAGGGGTTTGTTTATGGTCTTTGATTCCTATGCTGTAGGAAGTGACAGTAACGTGAAACACTAAATGCCACCCTTAGCCTTCATTCTATGTTGGCCAAATCTCACTGCAGGATGGATTCAGAGCCATTAAAGCTGAGCTCACTGGATTCTTCCTGTGAGGCTGCGATTCAGAGCGACGTGTTAATTAGAGGCAGGTCATTTTCAGCAGCGGTTCTGTGGGGGATACCAGACTGCAGGGAAAGATAAGACTGTTTACTGGAGTTAGGGAGGTATTCAAATTTTGAAGAGAGTCCACATGGCATTGCTACCAAACTCGACAGAACTCAAACATAACACCATGTGCATAAATAAATAAAATCAGGGAGGTAATGCACACCTTTCAGCTTCTATCTAATGTCTTATTTATGGTTATATATACTGGACACTGACCGTAACTTTGAGCTGTGAATATTTTCCCACAGCTAGGTTTGCATTCCCAAAATGATATTGCTGTAAGGAAAAGACTTGGAAGGATTCCCACGACCTGTTTTGTCCACAGGATCCTTACATGCTTTTGGGAAATCAGCCAACAGATTTTCTTTAAAATTAAAAGATTTAATAAGATCTTAATGTATAAATAGTATCAACCTGAGCGAACTCCAGGCATCTGGTTATTATAACAATCTTTGAAGTCTCACAAGATACCAGCTGTGTACTTTTTCCCCCTCTTCCAAATTGTGAATTACTTTAATAAATAAATGATTAAATTCCTTCACTGTTCTATCAAAGGAACCGCTTTGGATCATCAGATAAAAACAAACCATTTTTGGCAGGGAATTAATTTGTAATAAGGAAACTGTGCCAGCCAGCAAAGATGGAGCTTCTATAAATTCCAAATTCTTTTTAATAGAATGAGTAACGGTTGGAGAACATACACAGCATTGTTAAAGGGTCTTTGTTCAAGACATCATTGCTTGTGTAACAATTGCTTCTTGACAAACCCAAAATTTCCAGTGAAAAGAACCCTGAAAAAAATCACTACTTGGAAAAGAATTTTTGATTTCTGATAATAATTTGCCAAAAGCAGCATTATATTTTTGCCTTCAGATTTCAAGAGGAAGAGAGATTCTCATCTCAGGATTCTCATCTCTCTGGATTCTCATCTCAGTAAGGTGACCAATCAACCTCTCCTTGCCTGTGAACAATTGCAGACAATTCTCATTCAGAGGTACAGGAAAAAAGATAAATGGTGTTCACTAGCTCTATCATAGGCACATATATGTTCATACACTTGAAATTAGCCCAAATCTTTAACAAATTTGCCTAAATTTGCCTACTTTTAGGTTTGGATTTTGGTGTGGTTTGTTTTGGTTTGGGTTTTTTTTCCCAAACATGATATTCTTCCTGCATTTTTTCCTGTTGGCTGAAATAATCCCTGGCAAAAATATTTCTTCTTTATTTGTTGTAAGAATGCATACTTGATTATAATTTTCAAAACTTCTTGCACTATTTCCCATTTTTATCTTGAATACACCCTCTGGCATAAAACTCTGCCATAGACTACCCAAAGGACTAGGCTCACACCTTTGGTCAGGTGAGCACTCCAAGTAGGTGCCACTGAAGAACATTTTTTCCTGAACACTTCACTACTCAGCAGGTTTTCTCATCTTCAGTTGAAACATGTATAATGGTGCTTGATTGTTCTGTAGGAGGAGCATTTACTGCACACGTGACTGTACCATCTTGGGATTTGGAGTATCATGGTTATAGGAGTCTTCCATTCCTCAGTGTAGGGTCTTGAAACCTCATCTTAGCTCCTGCATGACACCTCCTTCAGATATGTCTGTGGGCAAGCAGCTTTGAGCTACAAAGTTGGAAGGCACAAGGTGATGTGCAAGTGTCTCCATTGGATTCCAGTTTGAGCAGTGATGTGCAAAAGAAGAGTAAATTTTACAGGTAAATTAGCTGGAGAGATGACTTTGCAACATTTCATGGTCTCTTTGGAACAGCTTGACATGGCAACGAAAGGAGCAGGCTAAGAAGGAATCAGGTCCTGTGATTCAGTATCATAAATCCCTGTATTAGACATTACAGATTTTAGTGGTATCCCTTGTACTGTCATTACGGTTGCCACAGAGTAGTGGCAGTCTTGTAATACTTTCACTTGCACACCTCCATAGATAGTAAGGGAAATTACTTCTGGTTGACAGTGACTGACTGAATCATTGGGTTTCTTGTCTAGGTCATGAGGTCTGGCTGATGTGCACGGAGTGTAGCTCATCATAGTCTGGAAACTCCCACTTTGCAACCATGTGGCTTTTTAGTGCACCTTCACAGTGTCTGCCAGTGCAAACGGTCAAAGCAGTTTGAAAAAACAGCTGCTAGACTGGTGATGCAGAAGGAAACCTCCATGACATACTCCCTCCATCGACCCCACTGTGCTATAGGTGCTCTGAGTGAAGGTATGGTGGCTTCACACCCACTGAGGGGCCAAACATATATTGTTGGTGATCTTCCCCAGGCCACTTGTACCATGCCATACCCACGCAGTGACAGTAGACCAGTACAAACAACACTGCTGTGTTGGAGAAGCTGGCATTGTCCTTGGCTGGCTGAAGTCTTATACAGTGCTGGGATTTGTTTTATTGCTTCCTTCGCTCCCTTAGCAGCAAAACCCAAGTGACTGTAGTGACTTCCCTTTTATGTGCCTCCTGAACAAGCCTTACGTTCAGAGCTGTGCCGGTGACAATCAAATTAATCACCATCTCGTTGGCAGCTGCACGTCGGGCTCTCCCGGCAGCCTCAGAGGGGGCGGGCTGTAGCCTGGGATGTCAGAATAAATCCTTGTCCAAAGTAGGTCAGCAAACCGTTCCTGGCCTTGAGAAACAGCTTTGATCAGAGGCAGCAAATTTCTCAGTCTTGCTGGCAATCATTTTCTTCAGTGTCTTTCCTGGGAAAGAATCCTGCAGACCCAGATGGTAATGGTGGTTCCCTGAAGTCTGAACCGTCTGGCAGAACTTGACAAAAAAGATTTTCTAAGAAGAGAGAATCCCAAAGGCTTGTTAAAAAAAAACAACAAAGCACTAAAAATGTGTAAGGAGCCTTGATACACCTCTGCTGCTCTCCTCTCTGGAGCAGTCAATCAGTTGCTCTGTAAAAGCCACAAACGTCTGAAGTTTTGATTTCATAGTATCTATACATATAATTATAGCAGTTCAAAAATGACATTTTTCCAAAACACTGACTTCAAATTTCAAAAAAAATTACCCTGTGTTTATTATTCTGATTTCCAGGAAATTGCCCAAACGAATGAATCACTTCAAGGTTTGTGGCTATTTGTTTGTCAATTTTTTTGTTTGTTTAATTTTACTAGATGGACTCAAGTGTTATCAAAATGAGGAGTTACTTCATTTTACACAATATTTAGCAATGACAGTGCTAACATTAAAGTGTTAAACATTAAACATATGCTAAAGTGACTACTTGTCACTTTGCTGCTGCCTGGCGTAAAGTTATCATTTATGGACATAACTTAAAAATCAAATTATTTTAAGTAATTTTCCTTCTTATGGAGCTTTTAGGTCAAGACTGAAAGATAATAGAGTCTATAAAACCATTGTCTTTGGTCTGCTTCAGGTTTCCCCCTTAAGCCATGAAAATATGTCTCTTGAGGTATTTTCTATAATGAAGTCCATGCTGTTGTCCACTTTTAATGTGATTCATTATAGCTCTATTCTAGCCTCCCTACAGATGCTACTATTATTCTGCAATAAGAAAAAAAAAAACCCAAGCAAACTAGCCATTTCTGGGTGCTCTGTGAAGTTTTAAAAGTAAGATAGCTTAAAATAAATGGTTGCATCCTGCTGTGTTTTTATGACCTCCAATGCACTTTGGACACTACTAAACTATAAATAAGATCAAAAGATTCACTCTCCTATACTCAAAACCCTAAAATAAGCAAACATTACAAAATTAAAGGATGACAACATTAAGTTTCTTGATACATTTGTATTATGACACATTTTTTGACAATGTCATCAGGTATTATTTTTTTCACAGGCTACATGCTAAAATAGACTAACTTCATTAGATATGTATGAAAAAGTGTATTTTCTTTTGAAATTTGGCAGATATTTGTTTATTCATTTTATCTTTGTTTTATCATTGCTTTGGGCCAATTTTTGCTTGAGAATATGATTCTCTGTGCTGCCTGTCCATGTTCAACAATAAAAATTTAATTTTTCTCGGGTTTTTTTTCACTTACTTTTGAACTTCTGAAAGCAGGCTCTCGATTACCCAAAGGCGGTCTTATTACCAAGGGCAACATCTGCTAAAGATTGTCAGATAATATCTAAAATTAAAAATAAAAATGTCAAACTTGCAGCTTAATGAATGTAAAATTATTTTGTTTTGCCTTTACTGTAATTTACTGGGAACTCACAAGTTTCCATCATGCTGCCGAGTGGATTAAAAGTCAACTTTAAAGAACCAAGCAGGCTGGTACCCTTACTGCTTCATGAAAACTCAGCGTAGGCACATCAAGGGATAAGAGGCATCTGAAAAGAAGGCCCAGCACCTGCCTTTGGGTGGACAGTAACTCTTCAGGAGCGTGATGTGAAAATGTAAAGTTTTCCTAACCACCTAGATGACAAGCTCGCAAAAACAGTTAATCACTGATTTATTCTCTCTGTGTCTTTTGCGTTTTATTTTTGTTTTTGTTATTGTTACTTAGAGCTAGCTACCTGTGGAAGAAAGCCAGAAGTACACAACAGCTCTTTCTCAGCAGGTTCTACGTTTGCCTTGTTGGTTTTGATTTTTATTGTTTATCTGATTTCAGAGCTAAAAATAGTCATGAGGGGCTGGGAATCAGAAACTCCAGCCTTCCTTACGCCACAGGCTTGTTAGTCTTGGCTCAATCACTTACATGGAATCCTTCAAAAACAGTTTTAAGACTTGAATGCTCAACCAAAGGGCTTTTGTTCTAATGGTGTCTCGGTACCCCTCCAAGCCAAGAGGAGTATGTGTTGGTAAGCATGTTTCTCAGGCTGCTGGGAGCACCATCGAAGCTGGGTGATGCAGTGAGGAGCCTGCACATCACCAGCAGGCAGTCTAGCAAGGGGCTGGATCTCCCTCTCTGCCCTCTCCCTCTTTTCTGCCACGCACAGAAGTTTCTACGCCCAAGAAATGCAGCCCCAACATGTTTTACATCTGCTGGAGAATAAGGATTTATTTATGTCACACCTCTGATGTGAGTGATAAAGGAAGGTGAAGGAGAGGGCTTTGGAGGTGAGCAGGAAAGCAAGAGTGTGTTAGTGATGTTGATGAATTGCTGTTTGTTGAAATGCTGCTCCCTACACTTCTTCAGTGGAAATTACTCTTTTTCAGATGGAGAAACAATCAGTAGCTTAACTTCGTTGCAAATGCTGAAAAGTACTACTCAGGTTAGCAATACAGCTTTTTGTTCCACCTTTTTCTCTAAAAGCCTCAGAACCTGTTACTGTTTCCTCTAAGAGCTTGGAAATGAGATCTCTTTTTTTTAATTTTTTTTTTTTTTTTTTAAGTAGGAAAACCAAATAATCCCTGATTTCATTCCCTGCTGAAGTGCAGCAGCGTGGATCCCTTTGTGAATTCTCCTATCACATTTGCAGCTCCCTCGGGGTCAGAGAAGCAGGCACCACAAATCATGCAAGCTGACCCACAGCTCTGCACGTGCAGGAGTGCTGAGTTGTGGTCAGCGCTTTTTTGGCTTTGGGGGATGTCTGTGTCTGTGTTTCTTTTCATATGACAGCATTAATTCCAACAGTGCCCACTTTCTGGCTTGAACAAATGCCAGCGCACCTGTACAGAAAGCCCTGGCAGCAGCACACTTGCGTGTTTTTTCTATGGCTTTTAGCAAAAATCCAAACATTGCAAGGACTCAGTGAGTTTTTCACACGCTGAGATCTGATTAAACAGCTAATATTTTTTATTACTTGAGAGTGTCACTTTTCCCTATACTATATGTACTTCACAGTGATCTCTGTCTGAGCAAAAGTCTCTTCTGACTCTAAGGGCACATGTTGAACTTGTCACTGCTCCCAAACTGTGTGGACAGACCAGACAGCTCTGCAGAGGACCAGCCTGGGTAGAAAACCTCCAGTGTCACAAAAATCCAAACTTAACCTTGTTTTGCCCAAGAAAGTGTGTGAAATTCAGGGCCAACCTTTGCTGAGAAGAAAAGGTTTAGTGTGAACAAAGGACTTGTTTCCTCTCCACTTTAAGAGGGGAAAGGATCAATGATAGCAGTAAGAAAGAGATATTTCAGTATTTACCTTACATCCAGTCTGTGATCTCTGGTCCTCAGTTTAGCATTAGACAATTTCCCTCTTGCATTCACACCCTCCAGCTGATAATATTGCATGTGTTGCTGCTGCAAAGGAGCCACCAGTTCTTGCTTGTTTCTGACACCTGAAGTTGTTTGAAGAGGTGGTGGGGCTGGGCTTTCCCTGGACACTAGCAGCAGTCCTTTCTCCAGGGCCCTACCTGCCCCACTTCATGCAGGTTCAGCCATGGGCAGGAGAAGCCCTTTCACAGAAATGGCAAAGACAGGAGAAATCCCAGAATGTTCCCACGCAGTGTTATGGGATCCATCAGCAGGGGACCATGGCTTGCTGAACACCAGTTGAGCAGCAGGAGCCAAGATGTATTAATGAAGTCACCCATGGTTACCAACCCAGGTGATGCCATTACTGCCTGGGAAGGTTAACTGGACAATTTAAAGCAGCAGCCAGCTCAGGATATTTGCAAGGTCCCTGACTTCTTCCTTAGACATTGACCATTATGAGAAAAATCCTGGAGTGGTTTTCTCCAGGGA